>PEGC01000012.1:600000-1088202 GCA_002921095.1 Cladosporium sp. SL-16
TGGGGCAGACCCAGACGGAGGCTTCAGATACGATGCTACAGTATCTCGCACGCCATTACGCCGCGCAGTCGAATTACGTCGAGAGGATATAGCGGTCTCAATTATTGCCTCGGGAGCTGATATTCAGGCTGCGGATCGTGTGAGAGGCCCACAGCGTAGCCTCACTGTGCTGCAATCAGCAGCCTCGAACGGTCTTGAAGTAGTGGTGCGAGTGCTACTTGATCATGGTGCGGACCCACAAGCAGCACAATGGGAATCGCCCATACCATTGTGTCTTGCCATTATCAGTGACGAAAAGGCAATCGTCGATCTTCTGCTCGATCGCTCGGCCAACCGTACTATTTCCCCCGAAAGCTGCGCATCGTGGCCTTTGCGTACCGCATTGGCGTGTCGCAATTTCGAGATGGCGCAGAGGATCCTTCGCTTCGGCCTCACTGAATGCGAAATTTCGACCGAAATCTTGACCTTGTGGATTGCCATCCTTGACAGCAACGTTGCTGATGTAACATCTGCGTTGAAACAAGGCGTCAGCCCAAACATATCCACTCCGAGCTCGCCAGGTTGTCCTCGCGGTCTCACGAGTATCCACTGGGCGGTGGTCGAGTGGCAGCATCGAGGATACAATACTTTCACGATGGAACAGTACGGAGCGATTGTTCGACGCTTACTCGAGTACGGCGCCGACGCTAGCCTACAAAACTCTGAGGGCAAGACTGCTTTGCAACGGGCCGAAGACAAGGGGAGAGTATGGGCGGCGATGGCAAGCTTGATATCAAAACCGAGCACGAGGGTAGGATCGAGCGCGGTAGGCTGCAATTTTGACCTTCTGCGTACGGGAGGTCGGAGGGGATGAGAGTTTGTGGACTTTCCATCTGAAAACGTCTGATTGAACGAGACCGAAACGAGCGACGCGCAGATTAACGGCCTACTGGGATGCTCACCAACTCGCGCAGCACACGTACATCCATTCTGTGATCCTACACCTCGACGTGGACTTCCAAAATTTCACTAACCGCACAACATTTAAGATCGCCGCCGCCTGCTCATCCAAAGACATCGCTCACATACCTGTCCGCCTTCTGCTTGGACAACCACGCCCTCGCCTCCTCCAGACCTACATCCCTGTACTCCATCACAACCCTCTCAAGCACCTCATTCACACTCTTCGCAAGCTTACTCGCACTTCCGCACAAGAAGATCTTCGCCCCACGCCTGAACAGCGACACGAGCTCCTCTCTTTCTGCCTCCAGCCTCTTGCCCACGTCCTTGAAGCCTCCGCTCACTTCAGGATGATGCGAGAAACACGGCCGCATATTTACAAGACCAGCTGCTTCCCATGCTTCCAGTTCTGCAGCGCAGATGTAGTCTTTCTCCGGATCACGACAACCGAAGTAAAGAAGCGCAGTGCCCATGGCGAGGTTTGGTTGGGCTTTCGCGATGGCCGCGCGCTCTTGCATGAAAGCGCGCATCGGCGCCAGACCTGTTCCGGCGCATATCATGATGATTGGACTGCCTGGATCGACGGGCAGGCGGAACTGTATGTTTGTGGCTCGAACGTAGGCGTGGGTTTTGCCACCGACTGGCATGTCGGCTAGGTACGTAGAAGCGACGCCGTGGAAGCGAGTTGAGTGATTGTAAGCCGATGGAGCGTTGAGAACGTCGTAGAGAATGCTGACGATGTTTGGAGGGGATGCCAGAGGCGAAGATGCGATGGAGTATTGGCGAGGTTTCATCGGTTGGAGCATGTCGAGGTATGCGGCGAACGAGAGGTTGCAGGCTGGGAACTGCTCGAGGAGGTCGATGATGCTGGCGCGTTTTGACAGCACGGCGGACTCGTAGACTGTTCCTGCTAGACGTTCGAGCTCTGCTTTCTGCGTCTTGTCGGTTGTTTGAGAGGCGAGGAGCTGAAGTTGCTTGCGGGAGATGGGCGTGCCGGTCTCGACGTACGCGGCGATGATGCTGAATGCGTACTCGGTTCGGTCGTGTGGCTTCGACGGTTAGCCGATCGTATTGACTCAATGAAGGAAGGGGTTGTCTCACCAGGAAGCTCTTCTTAGTCCCTGACAGCCTCACGAGAGCATCCACAGGCATGTCGAATCTCTGAAGGACACGTCTTACGTTGTGTCTGTGATTCGTCGGCAGTACGACGAGGTAATCGCCAGCCTGGTATGTTACATCTCTCGGGAGCTCCACATCCATCATCATCTTCCTGGGTCCGACAGAAGCATCGGCGACTTGCAGATGTTGGCGAACTGTCCCTAGCGTCATATCTTTCTCACCGAGCATCTCAGGACGGTCAAATGTGATTTTCACTTGCAACTCGTCATGCATAGCTTCGAAAATGCCGCCAGAGGGCCGCAATGCATCCCACAGCTGCTCCGAGAACGCATCAAACGCGCCAACAATGTCGCCCGCTGCGTTTCCAAGGCCTGTGGGACAGAATTTGCTTGCACCTGTCCGATCCAAGATGTCTTCCACTAGTTTCGGAATACGGTGGTAGGTCAATACCCAGTCAGGATTTCCGCAGCCGAAGATAGCATACTTGACGCCACGAAGGGAGTCCCGCTTGTCTTGAATGCTCTCGAGCCACGTCACGAATTTGCGACCATTGTCCGGCGGCTGACCCTCATAGGAAGGCGTAATGAACACGACTGGTTTGTCAGTAGGGACGTGTTCTGTTGCAGAGTCAAGTATTCCCACTATTGCGGCATACCCATGTGAGGCTGCGGCCGCCTGGAGGCTCTCGGCGAAGTTCTTGCACGTTCCTTGGTTAGAGCCGTAGAATATAGACAGAGGTGCAAGGTCAGCCTTAACCTGCCGTTGTTGCTCTGTAGGTGTCTCTTCTGCTGCCCCTGGCTCAGTGACAAGGCCAGTGAAGACAGATTTGCCAGGCCTCAGCTTGACCTTCATGCGAAATCCCATCGGTTTGATAGTCAAAGTCTGGCGGATCTTCAGCTCATAGGATGGGTCGGCCATCTCGACTTGGAATCTTTGCAATATCAGCGCCACCGCGATCATTGCCTCTTGCCATGCAAACCCGCGACCAATGCACGCTCGCACTCCGTGTCCGAACGGCTTCCATGAATTCGGCGGAAGAGCTTCGAAGCCTCCATTGAGCATCCTCTCAGGCCTGAAATCGTTGGCGTCTTCGCCCCAGACAACTGGATCGCGGTGCAGTGCTGCGATGCCCAAGATTGCTACATCTTTGGCGCCGATGCGGTATTTACCGTCGCCGATGAGCTCGTCTTTGCCTGACTTGGTGTGGCGGCCAATGGCAGTGACGGTCGGATGCAGACGAATCGTTTCTCTCAGAACTGCTTCGATGTACTTCAGCTTGTCGATGTGCTTGATGTCAAGAGGCCCGTTGCCAAGCACCTGGTCGACTTCAGCTTGGGCGAGATGTAGAACACGCGGGTGCTTCAGCATCATGAGGAAAGCGAAGCTGAGAAGTCCTGCAGACTGTCAGTTGGCCTTTCTCTCGTTTTCGCCTCTCTGATACCTCGACTGACCTCCGGTCGTATCATGTCCAGCAACCTGGGCGTCGTCAGCAAAACACCAACACGATAAAAATCGTCGGCCCAACGTACCAAAAATGTCATCCTACCAAAACGCCTCAAGTCAGCAATCTCAACCAAGACCGAAATACCAACTCTCCGAGAGAAGCAACCTACATCTCGTACCTCACCAACTCATCACTCATCCCATCCCCCTTCAACATAACATCCAACAAATCCCCCACCTCCCTCGGCCTCTCCCTCCTCTCCCTCACAATCTCATCGCAAAGCTTCCAACAATACGCAATATCATCATCATACTTCTCCTGCGCCCACCTCCTAATACTCGTCTCCAACTCCGTTCTCCCCGCCCTGCGCCCACTCTCCAACAGCGCATCCAATGCCTTCGTAACAAAAGGATGCATATCCTCCTGATAAAAACTGTTAAACCGATAGTCAAACGAACAAAGCGCAATAGTATCCAGCGTAAGCCTCGTAAACGCGTCCGAAACATCAATCTCACAATCAGATCCAAACCGCTGCCACTTCATCAGCATCTGCCCAGCGATATCCAGCATCTGCGGGAACATCTTCCGAATCGCCAGCGGGCCGAAGGCCGGCATGAGGAGGTTGTGCGCGAGTCTCCAGTCGGGTTCGTGGGAGTAGGCGGTGAAGAGGCCTGTGCCGGTGAGGTTGCGGACTTGGTGTAGGGCGCCGGCCACGAATTTCTCGAATTTGGAGTCGTTGCAGAGGTCGTTGATGAGGGTTTGGGAGCCGCAGTGGACGATGCGGTTGCGGACCATGTCGAGGGCGAAGATGGGGCCGTATTGTTTGGTCAGGTGCTGGTAGGTGGCGAGCATGTGGGAGGAGTCGATGTCGGGGAGGTTGCCGAGGAGGAAGTGGGTGGGTGGTTGGGGGATGGGGAGTTCGGTGGACATTATGGATGAGTGGTGTGCTTTCGTTTGGATGGTGAGAGGGAAGGGGGAAGCGAAAGGCTGCGTGGAAGAGGACGAGCTCACAGAATGCTTTTGGTTGATATACTCACGCCGACATACATACGTTGGGAGGAGCTCTTGCCGATGCTACCAGTAGAGCTCCCTGGTGCAGGTGAGGTTATATGCTGACCGAGCAATTCGCAGGTACAAGCAAGTCTATCGACGAAGCAATTGCCTCCAATGCGATTATTATTTTCACATGTTGGAGATGTTATGAGGGGAAGCATGCAGCACAGAGCTGACCAAAGAGTCAAAAGTCTTGAAGATCAGCCATGTCAGCACTGTGTCGCATTGTGCCATGTACTTCTTCTGCGTACCTCGATAAACAACCCATCGATAGCTTCAAGCTCTTCTTCGTAACTGCTTGCCGACAAGAAGAGTTACGAGAAGCTCACCCCACAAATGGGCATTGCGACGATGATGGAGAATTGAAGTAGACTATGATTCTTACAAGTTATAAACAGCATACGCCCCAAAGGCGCAATACCATGTCTCGCATCCTCTATTGGAATAATAAGAATCCGTC
Source organism: Cladosporium sp. SL-16 (assembly GCA_002921095.1). Lineage (NCBI taxonomy): Eukaryota > Fungi > Ascomycota > Dothideomycetes > Cladosporiales > Cladosporiaceae > Cladosporium > Cladosporium sp. SL-16. Next base: position 605,016 of record PEGC01000012.1, read on the forward strand.
GGGGACAATCAAGACACTATGTACAACAGATTCCGCAAACGTCTCCATGCAACGGTATCTATCCAAGAGAAGCCCGAAGACGCAAGGTCGATGAAGAGAGTCGCACCACTCTCGCTTAAATGTCAGCTGACGTCGGAAAAAATGTCTCCATCAGCTGAAAAGAAATGCGAGGAGACCCGTGGCGTGATGATGGCCCACCGAAAGATCCTTTCCAATTATATTAGAGAGTAAGTTGAGAACAAAGAAGAGATGACCGTGGAAGCTGTTCCGACCGGTTCGGATGTCCAATGGGGGTGGCGTATGTCGTGGAATGCTGAAATGAAATCGTGTGCAAATCGAAAATGCAATTGCGCTCGTGCGCTCCGCCTAGTAGGTGGAGGGAGACTCCTCTTCGGGAGCCGAGTCATCTTCTTCGGGGCAGCCGCAAGTGGGGAGACCTAGTGGAATGAACAGTCAGATCGTGATCTATAAGTAGCTTTGTGTGTATTCCAATTTTGGAAAATGATGGAAGCCACGCGCAATCGCGTGGCAGGTTGTACGCGAACGCCTCAACGCCCGAGAACTTATCGATCACTGTTCGATCTCGAGGCAAGTGAACCAGTACGACGAGCATTGCCCCAATCATAAATCGTCAAAAACATCAAAATCACAGCATCAAGCCATCATTCAACCGCATCGGTAAAGGAAACGCTTTCAAAGGAGGTATCATTACCTTCAGTTGCCTTAAGGAGTGGCACAAACTCAGACCATTCGGGGATCTCATTCTCGGACTTCATCCTGGCGGCTGTTGAACCGTAGACCTGAGCCTTGAAACCAGGAATAGTGGTAGAGTCAATCTCCTGGCCCTGGGGACCGACCACACGCCACTGAAGCTTCTGCTGCAGGTAGTTGTCGACAGTCTCCTCAGTAAGATCAGGAATGTTGCCCTTCGTTTGCTCGTAGACGAGAGTACGGGTGAGAGGAACGCCCATGGTAACGATGATGTTCTTCTCAGTCATGCCGGGCTGTGCGAGGATACCGGCGGGTCCAATGAGGTTCTTGTCCTCAGACCAGGTCAGAGGGTCAGGGTTTTCAGGCTCGCCGTTGAACACGAAGACGCTGTAGGAGCCGTTGAGCGCGTAGCGAGGAGTCTCGATGTTGCAGATGTATTGGTAAGAGCTACCGTTGTTGGCACGGAGAGGAGTAGAGTTATCCTTCAAAGTGGCAGTGTTGGTAGGGAATGCAGGCGAGGTGCCGTTACCAGCGTTGACGATGCGGGAGCTAATGGTAGAAGCTTTGGCAGGAGCAGTGGAGACAACTTCGCTGGACGCAGAAGTGGTAGTAGCCTCGCTAGAGTCAGAGCCATCGCTACCAACGCCGAATCCAAAGCTGAAAGAGGCATCGGCACCGAAAGCCGGCGCGGCAGTAGCAGCTGCTGAGGCGGTGACAGTGCCATCCACAACATCGCTGTCCTCGTTGAATGCATCCTCGCCGTAAGTAAGGGGCTCCGCCTCTGCGGTACGCTTGATAGATCCAGCGGTGGCAGTGGCGCCAGGGCCGTACAATTTGTTGACAGCGCTCATGATGGCGCCGGCGCTGCCGTCGCTGTTGGCGAACTCAGGGTAGGTGTACTTGAAGACCTTCCAGTCGCGAACCTGGTTGGTAGTCCAGAAGTCCCCGTTGGTGTTTCTGTGGAAGGGAGTCAAGGGAGAATTGGCGTCCTGCACCTGGCCAGCAGGAATAGTCCATGTAGCGTGAGGAGCAGTCTGAGACGCGCCGTAGGAGTTAGGGTTGATACCCTGCCACAGAGCGAAGAGACGGTCAACCATCATGTGGTGGAGCCAGAAACCGGGGTCGAAGGCTGCGGTCGAAAGGTAGGTCATGTGGCCAGCGGAGACACTGCCAGAGCCGGGTCCACCAAGAGTGGTGTGAATGGTGTTGTGGATGCCCTCGAGGGAGTTGGAGCATCTGGTGGAGCTCGCACCGGAGTTGTCGTTGGCAAAGCCGCGGTAGTCTTTGCAAGTGCTGAACATCTGGTAGACCTGGTCCTGGAGCGAAGCGCGAATGTTGTTGAATGCGTTGATGGAGCTTTGAGTGGTGCTGCTGGCGGTGTTTGCGTTGCTGCCGGGGTAACGCAGGGTAACCTGCCAGTTGATGAAAGGAGTGTAAACCATGTCCTTAGGGCTCTGGAAATCGTGGCGGAACAAGGGGTTGATGATGGTGATCATGCCGGTAGGAGACTCAACAGAGATGTACTTGTCGCTCATGACGTTCGGGAGAGATGGGTAGCCGGGCTTAGGGTGTGCGGCCCAGTCCCAGAAGGGGAAACGCATAGTTGAGGCAGCGCCAGTCATCCAGGCACGGCGGTTGTCGGGGTACGAGTTGGCGAGGTCGTTGACAACAGCCATGAACTGCTGCTCGAAGAGAGCAAGGTAGGCGCGGTGCCAGGATGGGAAGAGAATGGAGTCGTGAGTGCAGTAACCGTCCGTCCCGCGGCAGTTGCTGCACTGTCCAACGCCGTCCCAATTCTGGCGAGGGACACCGTGAATGCCGGCGATCTGGTAGTAGGATAGCCTATCGCTCTGGCTCATCTGTTGGAACTTCTGCAGGCCGAGGACGAACAGGGTCCACTGATTAGGCTTGGTGAAAAGCATCTGCCTGACCTCCAGGCGAGGGTAGACATTTCCAGGGGCACCAGTGATGGCGACGAAGCCTCCAGACTGCCTCTCCTCGAGGTGGGGCGACTCCTCGTGGTCATGATCGAAGTCCAGATCCTGGGAGAAAGGCTGGGGTGCAGCGTGGGCGAAAGTAGAAGAAGCAAGAGACAAGGAACAGAAAAGGGAAGAGAACTTCATGACTGCGGTTAACGAGGGACGCAGTATGAGTTGGAAGGAGCGATTGAGAAAGAGAGGGTTTGCGCGGGTTTGAGGAAACGGGCACTCGTCAGCGAGCGGGCGAGTGCGAGGGTAAAGGGTAAAAGAAGGTAGAAGGAGAGGTTAGAGGTGTGGATAGGGAATAGTGAGACAGATGGGACCGCACGTTTGTGCAGCTTGCGAGGCGGAGTCTAGCAAGTCACCACGGATGGACGGGCACCGAAGGAGGCACTGGTTAACGAGACCCTTCCTGCGGAGCAGCGCCTACGACTCAAAGGCACGAAGGGCATGGTGGTGAGAGATCGTGCGGCGGCGTGCGCAGAGGCCAGCGGGCTGGCAGAAGGCGGTGCGTGGGCGCCGCAACGGTCGACGGCGTCGCATGTCGTCCAGGCCGGCGGGCAGGGCCCAATCACTGAGCATTGTCATCGACGGACGCCCAGGATAGGGGGCAGCCGCTATTGGGAGATCTCCCGAGCGCCTCTCCTCGTGTTTGTCTTGCACTGCTGCTACGCACGCGCCCTGTCGGTGTCGGGAGGGAGCATGACGAAGAAGCCGTTGAACTTCCCTGTCCAGCATGGTCAGGCGACACGACAGGTGATGTTTTCGTCGTTGAGCTATCACAGCATCATCAGTTCATGCGGTATACTGTAGATAGAATTCATGGAGACGTCCACAAAGAAGCTCACCTTCCCCCAGCCCACTAAAGCAGGGCTAGCAAGCATGCCCGCACATCAAGAATAGCCGCTGGCGAAACTAGCCAAAACATCTCCTCGACTCCTTTAATTTCGCCCTTCTGCCGTTACCCGAGCGAAGAAGGACGATCAACCGCCGCCACATCTACTAACCACTAACTCACCTGCCTACTCGAGTAAGGGTACCATCCATCGCAGCGGCGGAAATAGGCAATCCTCTGGTCTGTCTGTCGTTGTCGTCACGGGATCTCGCATTCCACGCTTGCATCTTGCCATGCCCTGTCCGCATTCGTACATTCAGTTCCAACGACGTTGCGAGCGCTGAGGTTCCACCGCGCACCCTGCCACTCGCTTACGCGGGACCGCACGAACGATCCTATTGAGCAAACGAGACAATCGGTCCCAGCTGGCGGGTGAAATGTCTCAGCGACACGAGGAAACAGCCAGCCCTGCAAGACTATCCACAGGCACACGCGGAGTTTACAACCAAGGCGACGATGGCTTTTTCCCTGTGTCTGGTACACGTATTCTTAGAGTGCGTGCCATTTCGCTTCGAGAAGCGAGTAGGGCTGCGAATGTGACGCTGGTGGGTGAGACATGCGAAAACGATGCAGAAGGCTAATCCTGTGTGGTGTATCTATACCGTATCTGACTTTGTGACTGAATGTGATGTTATAATTCCACCTTAGCAATAATATGATGACTCTGGACACACTCTAGGCATGCCACGGCGCCGCGCGTGCTAAGAACACGACATCGTGGCATGTATCCTACGTATTCCCAATGCGGCCCCATCGATCCCAAAGACCGTTGCAAGGTCGCATTGTTTAAGCGAAGCCCTCGCGAAGACCTTGAGATGATCTCCTTCTTGACTCGTAATACCCCATCACCCAAAGGGCCGGCATCTTCATTACCGTCCAAACAACCACGACCTCGACGTCACCTGCAGAAACGATCTACAGCATGGAGTCGTACACAAGTAATAAATTGGAAACCGCGATGCCCGCTCCACACGATCTCATACTTTCAAGTTTCCACATGATTCTCCCTTTTTACACTCCACCGACACGCGTGGCAAAGAAGAACAAGAACCAAAAATGGCGAAAACATGAAACGCCCACGGGCAACGAATCCGCAGGATCCCGATGCGCTCGCCCATGGTTCTTGCTTGCAGCACCAGCAGCTCAGCAGTAGGTGTGTGGGGAGGAGTGTTATCCGCCAGTGTTTCAAGCTGTGGGTAAAGTTTTTTCGTCGTTCGCCTCTTTTCGCCTGCGCTTGCGTTGTTTTTACGTTCGCGGCTGGATCGGCAGAGCAGGACACTGGAAAGTTTGACCTGACCCTCAGTGCTGTTTTTGTTGTTGTGGGCTCGATGTCGTGTGATGCTAGCTGGTGGGAGGCCTTGTCGACGCAATTTATGGACTTTTCCAATCAATCGGAGGAGGTATCGCGTGGGTTTTGGGTGTGAGATCATCGAATCTTTTACAATTATAGATGCAAGCACGAATCAGCAGTGCCGTACTCCTATTCTTCGCCCGCTGCACCGATGGTCCAATCATGTGAAGCCAACTAGGCCTCATGGTAGAAAGACATCCCGTTCGTGTCCCCAAACGCGGCCGCGTGTTCGCCTATTTCTTTCAGCCGCAAGATCCTGCGTACCTGAGGATCTTGCGTCCCTGAGGGTATGTGTTACGAAAATAATCGATATCGTTATATCACGCACGCATCGAGGCGAACGAGTGGCCACGACGGCATCGGTCAGCAGCAGATTGACTTACATAGACTATCTCAGCTGGAGACCGACTCAAACATACGCGAAGCAGGACTAAAACCTATGTGTAGAAACACACATCCCGTTCGCGTTCCCACACATGGACCGCGTGTTCGCCTATCCCTTCAGTTTCTAGACCATGCGATACCTGAACAGCATGGTAGGCATACACATCTACAAACATACCTTATATCACGCATTCGAGACGGACCGATTGGCGATGACCACATCAGCCAGCAGATCGGATCAGTTACATGTAGGGATTAGTTACATGTGGGCCAAAGAGCGACTCATCAATCGCCTGCAACGTAATTGCTCAAGTCTTCAGAGCATGAGCACATCTCCTTCGCGATCACATAAAAACAAACACGGCCGCGGTGTTCGCCTATTCCTCTATTATCCTCCGGATCCTACTCGCAATGGAGCATCCTAATGATACACAACCAACCATCAAAGGACCGCGTCAAAGCGGACGAATGGCGAGCACCCGCATCAGTCGGCAGACTGAATTACTGAAATCAAAGAACGATAGAATCACATGTTAAGGCATACGCAAAGCCTCTCTGTAGGCCTCTTTTTCAACATTCAGATCAGACCACCGCTATCTTACGCTTCGAGTGTGGACGGATGTTAGTCGGCAGCTCGAACGATCCCTGTGCAAGGGGCGAGAGACATCATGGCTGGCTGGCCTGTATGCTATCTATCAGGCGCGCGAACCCAAGCCACGGATCTGACATGGCCGGCCGTAAAGGATGTCGCATTCTATTCTTGACCTCGTTCCTGTCCAAGGCTGGAGGAAAACGCAGGTTGCCGCGCGTGGCTTGTCTGAGCAGTCTAGGATGGCTTGCGGCTGCATACATACATGTGCCTCGTGTAGTGCTCGGCGCCTAATGTTGGCGTGTCTGTGACCGCGTACATCATGTAGGTAAGAAGACGAGTCAGGAAATTTTGAGAGCCGGTGGCTGATTGATAAAATCGTGTTTATTGTGTCACGCACATGTCTATTCTGTCGCAAACGCCAAGAGAAGAAAGAAGCAGAAAGGTACAATCATGTCGCTCAAAATCCAAATATCACTCGTTGACCAAAAATGTCCGATCCCAGTTGTTGTGATTTGTGATACTCCAATTTTTTAATATCCACAAAAGCTCCCAATACAATTGTAAAACCCGTGTACTGTAGTAGTAGTTCATCTCCCTGCCCGAGTGAGATGGGTATGAAAACGCCTTGCCGAGCTCAGCATTGCTAAGCAGCTGTGAGCCACCCAGCATGTGCTCAGCTTATTCTCAAAGATTCACCTCTTACAAGGCGAGCATGGCGCCAAAAACACCAATGGCAGCAAGTCCAGCGAACTCCATGCCCACGCGACCGGCACCACTTGAAGCAGAACCGCTCGAGGTGCTGCCAGCAGCGCCGGTAGGGCTGGTGCCCGCGTTGCCGGCAGTGGTAGGGCCTGCGGTGCCGGCAGTGGAGAGGACTGTGCCATTGTTAGAGTCGGTGGAGTAGACGCCATTGCTGCCAGTGCCAGAGGCAGCGCCTGAGATGCCAGTCGCGAAGGTGGAAGCGCCAGTGATGGTGTGTGAAGACTCAGTGGAGTTGCCAGTCGCGGTGGACAACGTACCAGACGCGGAAGCGGTCTTGGAGCCTGAGTGGGAGGCAGTGGAGGAGGAAGAGGAGTTGGAAGAGCCACCGGCTGTGAGTATTGTGTTAGTGGTGCAAGCGCTAAAATGGGTTTCGGGTGTGTTTTAGGCAAACATACAGATGGTCTCGCCAGCGTCCTCGCAGGTCTCCTTGAACCACTTGGTGGCAGCGTCCTCGTAGTCGCCGCAGTTCTTGGAGAGGTAGCTGGTCACCTTGTCAGACTCCTCGGAGCAGATGTTCTTGATGTCGGCCGGGTTCTCGCATGTGCTGCACATCATCTGTTAGTTCACGATCGCAAGCGCGTTTCATGTTTTTGCGACAGGCGCAACGTACTTGACAGCGGCGAGAAGGCATGCCGGGGGAGAAGAGGCAGCGACGCGCGCGGCGACGGCGAAGATAGCGAACAGAGTGGAGGCCTTTGCGAACATGTTGTCGGGTTTGTTGTGGTTTCGTGGGAGATGTGGTGGGTATTAGAAGGTAGTGGAGTTTTGTGGTGGAATTGAGTTGGTAGAAAGGATTGTAAGAATGCGCCTCAAAAGAGTGGGAGGTAGCAGGTGTTGTGCAAATGAAAGAGGTGGTAAATGAATGTGGTGGTGGTGGTCGTCGTGTCAGCTTGTCGCTTGTGGTTGTAAGAGGGCGAAGTCGAGTGAGTGAGAGGCTTCTCCAGCCAGGGGTCGATGCGCAGCGCCAAGTTGGCCAGGCACGCGAAACCATCTTGCATGTGAGTTTGCCAGCGAACCAATCACGTGCGAGAAGATGCATGAATGTCTTGCATGCCAGCTCAGTGTGTTCCTCTGCGCAGCTACAGGATTACATCTCACGTCTTACTAGGAATATATGCTGACAACACCAACGCTGTCTCTAAATCGAGCGCTAGTCTGACTGGCACTGCCCATATCCGATCTCACCATCATTGCTTTCACCCAGCTGTCCACCACCAAAGAACTCCTCAAGACAGAGAAGGGTCTCTTGGACTCGGAGAATACCTTGCGAATTGGCGCGCAGGGTCTCACGTTGTTTATGTCAAGGGTTCAGGTTAAGGAGACTCGAGCTGCGTGAGGGAAAGATCAAGATCAAGAACACGAAGTCAGTCACGTCGCCGCGAGTAATACCAATAAGGCTGTGACTGTGTCAAAATCCCGTCTGCACGACATCGCGGACATGAATCGTAATTGTGCATGTGTAATTGAATGTTTGCTGGTGGGGGATCTTCCTTCACATCCATCCTCCACGCTGTCACTGCAGAGCGCCTGCAGCGTGATTGCCTGCATGTACAGCATTGGCCAACCATTGTGATGTTTGATCTTGAATACAGTATATATGTCTGTATGTAATTACAATCCCAAAACACTCCATGTACTCCGAATGACCGGGATTTGTTTGCCCCAGCTCGAACCGGCGACCCGCACAGCCGGGATCATCGTCCTTCTACGAACGTCCTTACCGCCCGACGAGCACCCAGCGTTTTCCTCCAAAAGCCACCAGACGACCGTGCTCGCACGGCTGAAGATTGGAGGGTGCGCTACCACGCAAACATACTGTCTTTCTCGCCGTGCTCGTCATCCTCGCAGCGCCATCACGCAGCCGCCCAGTGCTGTCCGTCCTCGCTTCCAAGGCTGTAAACATCGCCAACTCGCGCCGTCCCACACTCGACCTCTTGCGCTTGCAGCCTGATCGAGCCGCCCACCTAGTCACTGGACCACCGCCAGTGCTATGCTTGCTCGGCTTCATAAGCAGCAAAGCTCGACGCCGTCAATGTCCCGTCAGAGGTCGACGTCGAGCCACACATAAACGCCCGACCAGCTTTGATCAGCTCCCACAAGAACAATGCCTACCCAATCGTCTCCTCCCGCCTCAAGCACTTCGCAAACCCACCAGAAAGTCCCCAGCGGATCGCGACCTAGTACAGCCACGGGCTCGGGAAGCAGAGGGTACAGGCCACAGCTGCAGCAAAATGGGGGATCAAACGGGTTCAGGCAGACAAGATCGAGGGGAGGTTTGCCTTCCGAGGATGCTGGACAGAGAGCTTCGAAACAGGCGCCTGTGGCTAGAGATCTAGCATTACGCGAGAAGCCTCCAAGCAAAGATGGGACCGTCCAAAGGACTGCGAAAGAGGTGGAAGGGCTGAAAGACTTTGTACGTGAACCCCAAGCCCAAATAAGCACAAAGTGAGCATGGATATCAACGAGGTTGTCCTGCGGCTGTTCTTGCGTCCGGTCAATGTGGTCAAGACTTGGAACTTGGTCTTGATTCACCTCTTGATTGCGGAGTATACGCCGTTCAAAAGATGCACTTGCGGGGCTTTGGTTGTGCTAGCACTCAATATGCGAGACATGCTGACTGTGTTATAGCAATTAGGCGACTGCCTCGGTCGTGGTGCCTTTGGAAGTGTCTACCGAGCTCTGAAGTGGAGTACGGGCGAGACTGTAGCCATCAAGCAGGTCCGTCTGTCTGATCTGCCCAAGAGCGAGCTCAACGTGATTATGCAGGAGATCGACCTGCTCAAGAACTTGAATCACGCCAACATTGTCAAATACCAAGGTTTCGTCAAGACTGCAGACAATCTGTATATCATCTTGGAGTATTGTGAGAACGGCAGCCTGCACAGCATTTGCAAGAACTTTGGCAAATTCCCGGAAAACTTGGTCTCATTATATACTTCACAAGTGTTGCAAGGCTTGCTTTTCCTTCACGAGCAAGGTGTCATCCATCGCGATATCAAAGGAGCCAACATCCTTACAACAAAAGAGGGTCTTGTGAAGCTGGCCGACTTCGGTGTTGCAACCAAGGCGCAAGGTCTGACTGAAGGCAGTGTCGTTGGCACGCCCTACTGGATGGCTCCGGAAGTTATCGAATTGTCTGGCGCCACTACCGCTTCCGACATCTGGTCTTTGGGATGCACAGTCATCGAATTGCTCGACGGCAAGCCGCCATATCACAGGCTAGCACCAATGCCAGCTCTGTTCCGCATTGTCAACGATGACCACCCGCCACTACCTGAAGGCGCAAGTCCACTGGTTCGTGACTTCCTGATGCAATGTTTCCAAAAAGATCCGAACTTGCGTGTGACTGCGAAGAAGCTTCTCAAACATCCTTGGATCATGAGTACTCGAAAGGAGGAAAAGACGAAGAAGCCTACAGAGTATGACCAAGCCGTGAAGAGTGTGCAGGAATGGAACGAAGCACTCAAGTCGTCGCCTCCGAATGTACAGTCGTCGAGCCGACGATCATCTGCTAGACCGAAGTCGAGGAGTCCTATCCCTCCAATTTCACATGAGCCCTCAACTAAGCAACTATACGAGCCCACGCCTGCACCAACGGGCGGCTTCCGGATGGGTCACCGAAAATCAAATTCCGCACAATTGTATCTAGAAGCAGAAGAAAGGGACGACAGTGACAATTGGGACGATGACTTCGATTCAGGAATCTCGCCATCCGCGTTGAAGTTCCCTCAACTCAAGCCCAAAAAGACTTCCTCGAGCGAATTTAGTGCAGAGAAGCTGAAGCAGTATGCAAGCCTGAGGGCTCGGCCAGAAACAGACGGTAACGTCGATGACTGGGACGGTGATGGCTTTGAAGGAGATCTTACAGTGCGTTCAAGCTTGCAACTCGACCAAGGAGATGTTCTGGACACGGTGCGACCCTTCTATCCTGTGCGGGCCACAAGTCACGATATGAAGTACAACCCACCGCCATTAGGACTTTCGCTCGCCGAGAAGAGACGAGGTTCAAAGGATCAGCAAGAGCGCAAATTGTCCAAAGATTCGCAACCCAAGACTCAAATTCTACGACCAGCGGCACAGCCAATATCAAATAAAGACAGAGCTGGCTCTACTCCGGAAAGGCGTTCAACGAGATCTGGCAGCTCAAGCTTCGAGGAGTTTGAGGTTGACGACGATTATTCTGACCTCATTCCACTCGACGAGCTAGCCTTCCAAAGGAAACTGGCATCCTTCTCGCCCGAGAAGAACCCACACGCTGTGGGCTTACGCAACCTGCAATCGAAACTTGGTGGCAGCGTACGCCGGTCATCCCCTAACTTGGTCCATGACGCTGCTGCCATGCGGCGAACACGGAGCTCGGTCGAGATACAGAAATACGCAGAGGACGAAGAGGACGACGACTTCACCGACATTCATTTCGGTGACAATGCTGCACAGCCCGTGCAGCTGATTCCCACTGGCAAGCCCAAACAACCTACATCGATACCCAGCGAATCGGCCTCGGGATCTGAACGTGGCACACTCAAACTCAGCGGCTCTTCGTCTTGGCTTGGCGATGAGGAAGATGAAGACGACCCTTTCGCAGCTTTGGAAGAAGAACTGGATAATGTCGATCTCGAATCCAACGTGGCCCGCGACAAGCACGCTCGTCTCTGCACTCTGGTCGAGGGCCTGGTCTTCGATCTGAAGCTCAGCCAACCTGAAGATGTGCTTGCTGAGATTGTCGACCAACTACTGCAAATCCTCTTTGAAAGTCCGGACACTAAGGGCGTTGTTGTGGCTTCGCATGGCATGCTGCCAATCTTGGAAATCCTGGATACCTGCTCACGACCACTGACCATTTTGAGACTTCTCAAGATTGTCAATATCATCATCAGCAACAATGTCGAGGTTCAGGAAAATTTGTGCTTCGTTGGTGGTATCCCAATTGTCTCGAAATTCGCCCACAAGAAGTACAGCAGCGACATTCGTCTTGAAGCTGCGAGTTTCGTGCGCATGATGTATCAGACCTCGACGCTGACACTGCAAATGTTCGTCAGCTGTGGCGGTCTCAACGTACTCGTGGAGTTCCTTGAGGAAGACTACGATGCGGATGCAGGCCGGGAGTTGGTCCTCGTCGGCGTTAACGGCGTGTGGAGTGTTTTCGAGTTGCAAGGACCGACACCGAAGAACGACTTCTGTCGCATCTTCTCGCGCAGCTCTGTGCTGTACCCACTTTCACTGGTCCTCAATCGCGTCCTTGATGAAGAAGGTGAGCTTGCAGAGCTAGTGGAAGGACGTATCGTCAACATCTTCCTTCTCTTCTCCCAGGCTGAGAACCATGTGAAGGAGATGGTGGCGGACAGGATGGTGCTGAAGCGAGTGCTCAAGGACCTACGACGAATGAGCCCGAACCACCAGGTCACGATGCTGAAGTTCATCAAGAATCTCAGTATGCTGGCCACGACGCTGGATGCTTTGCAAAATAGCAATGCCATTGAGGTGCTCACTGACTTGCTCAATGCAAGTATGAAGCTGCCACACTTCCGCGACGTCAGCAACCAGGTACTGAATACCATGTACAACCTGTGTCGTCTAAGCAAAGCGAGACAAGAAGACGCAGCCTTGTCGGGAGTCATTCCCTTGCTACAGCGAATCGTTCTCACTGAGCGACCACTCAAGGAGTTTGCTTTGCCTATTCTCTGCGACATGGCGCACAGCGGTAAAGTGGGCCGTAAGCTACTGTGGCAGAACAAGGGCTTGCAGTTCTACATCGGTCTGCTGGCAGACCAGTACTGGGCTGTGACTGCGCTTGATGCCATCTTCATCTGGCTGCAAGAAGAAACGGCCAAGGTGGAAGAGCACCTTCTTGCCACGGCAGGGTTCAGCGAGGCTATTGTGCAGTGCTTCAACGAGAGCAAGCCAGATGCTTTTGAGAACCTCCTCGAACCCCTCCAAAAACTTCTTCGTCTCAGTCCACCAGTGGCAGCCAGTCTCGCCCACCCGGACCTCTTCACACGAACGGTTCACCGCCTCCATTCGAAGAAGGCCCTCGTACGCCTCAACCTCTTGCGTATCATCCGCAGTATCTGCGACGCATCAGACGAGCAAGGCGCTCTCATCCGGAATTACGGCCTCCTAGACAGCGTCATGGACCTCGCCGCCCACGACCCAGCCATCCTCGTTCGCGAAATGGCCTCAGAGCTTGTCCGCAGCTCCGAATACACCATCCGCCGCAACCTCGACGTCCGCCCCGCAGTACGTCGTAGCTCTAGCAGTACTATGACCCCTCCCCCAAATATCCCGCCCACCAGCAGCATGCCACCCACCCCTACCCTCGGCAGCGCCTCCTCCTTCGGCGACCGCACCGGCAGCAGAGGCTTCTTCGACTTCGGCTTCGACGGCCCCCGCTCGCGCTCCAGCGTCAGCGTCGGCATAGGCGCCAGCTCGCCCTACCGCCCTGTCAGCCGCGATAGCAGCGCCGGTTCGCAGACAAGCGCCAGCTGGAATACCAATAACCTCAGCGCCAGCTCCATTCCCGCCGCTCCTTCTGCCAACAGTCTGACGTCTTCGGCCGCCGCCAAGAGCAGATTGCCGCGCACTAGCATTGCTCCTGGTGCCAGTGGCTCGCGCCGCGCGCTGAGCAGACTAGGTATGGCGGCTACTTCGCCTGTGCCGGAGAAGACGGAGACGCCGACGCATGCGCCGGCGAGCGCGGCGTCGAGGTCGAGTGCTGCTGTTGCGAATGCTAGGAGTCGGAGGCGGCAGACTGGGGGCGTTGAGGGGTGGAGGCAGTGAGCGCTGTTTCACATTTCCTGTTGTTTTCGACGACCTTGGTCCCTCGACAGGGGGGGATTCAGGGTTGTTGCGTTCATTCAATTTTTTTATTTTTTTTCGTAGTTTTGTTCCCTTATGTCGTTGTGGTTTCTTCTTTAATCCGTCATATTCTTTGCTTCCACGCATAGCGGCGGCGTTCATGGTATGGATGCGGTGCGGCGCTATATCAGACAAACCCCTTGGACAAAAAGCCAATGGGATGGTGGTGGGTCAGGTTCCAAGGCAAATATTTATTGAATATCTTCTATTACGAACAACATCGATCCAACTCTATTACCAGCCCAATCGCCCACCTACCACCCTCTCCTTCCTTCCTTCCTTCCTTCCTCCCTCCCTCCACCACTCAATCATCCCTCTCCAACCACTCCCCACAAGCCTCCCAAACCCCCTTCAACGCCCCCCTCCCCTCAACAACCCTCTCAAACAAATCCTGCCCCACCCTCCTAAGCCCCTCCAACACAGCAACAACCACAAAATCCGCATAACTAACCTCACTCCCCAGCACAAAAGGCCCCTCATCAACCTTGTGCTCCGTCACAAGCGCCTCAAGAGCATCCAGCCCCGGCTTTGCAGCTTCCCACGCTTTCTCTCCACCCCGTGTCGCTTCGAGCTCGTCGAGCGGCATTCCGAAGCGTGCGGCGCGGGCGGAGTTGAAGAGGTCGATGGAGGAGGGGCGGAGGATGTGCCGGGGGATGAGGGGCATGAAGACTGGGATTAGGGGGAAGGTTGCTGTGGCTATTTTTTGGGCGGCGAGGGCGTGTGGGGTGGTGGAGAGGGAGAGAGAAGGGGTTGGAAAGTGGGTTTCGGCCCAGGTTGCGATGGAGAGGGAGTCGGAGATTGCGGTGCCTGAGGGGAGGAGGATTGTTGGGACGGTGTAGGTTTGCTGGTTGGTGGGGGAGAGGGTTGGGGGGGCGGAGCTAAGAGGGTGTTTGTTAGGACTGGATCGGGGTTGGGGGTGGTAGTGGTGGTGGCGGTGGTTGACGTTGGAGACAGAAGGTGGTTTTGGATGGACATACATCGATTTTAGGGTTGGTTCGATATCGGCGTGCTCGAGCCAGACTGTTTCGTAGGGGATTTTCTTGTAGTTGAAGACGAGGCGGGCTGTGAGATCTGTTAGTAAGGTTCTTTGTTTGTTGCGATGAATTTACTTACTCTTCCAGACGTTGTGCGAGAAGCAAGAGGCGCGGCCGCGGGTGGGGATGTCGTAGAGGATGACTTTGGACATTGTTGTTGGTGTTGACGATGATGATCTGTGAGTATATACTGATTTGCTGAATCTATTGGTAGTGATATGATGGTTGAACTGATCAATCAGGACAATGTTGTTGAGATATCATACTGACACGATTGTTGAACATAGTATTTGTATTACATCGAACAGCCTTTGCGGGCATTGAATTTGATGCGGTAGCACCGCAAAAGCCCGAGAACCCGAAACCACGAAGCCACCGATGCTGCTTTTTGCGATGCGGTGATCCGAAGGAGCTAGCTTATAGATCGTAGACATTGAAGTCTGCCGCATACTCGGACATAGAAATATCCTTTTCGAGGCTCAATACTGGATGTTGCACAAAGACCAGGACCATGGCCTCGTTCACGATCATCTTCGATCATTCGAGAAAAGACCCCTGCGAATGCAGCGAGACGAGAGTGGACTAGCGTATCGTGGAGAAACACGCTAGACTGAGTTTGGCCCCTGGCGCAGCCACGCAGCCATTGGGATTTGGCAGGCACGTGGACAGTGTGACTGTGCGAATGAGGCTATGTCGAAAGTCTGCGCAACTGAACCAAGTTGGAACTGCCTTGACATGTATTGACAGTAGAGACGGATACGATTGCCCACTTGTCTCGTGTATCCAAGATAAACAGTACCTGAGCTTCCCTGATAAGCACACCATCCGGCGTGTTTGAGGTGTCAGACTGGGTTACGTCAGCGTGGGGTAGAATGCGGGGTGCATATTGCTTCGAAATAGCACAGCAACAGAATCGAAGAAGTGCACACAAATGCAGAATGAATGGATATGATAGAAGCTGTGTAGACAGTATGCAGTCATACTTGGTGGCAACATGTCTGACCATACTGACGTGCATCGTACCTGACCCGCCTAGCAGAGCCGCAGTCGGAGGCAGTCGACTCATTGGTATAGGCCGAGACTGAACCTTGATGGGAGCTGGGCTGTCCGCGTGATCTGAAGGTGGGCTCCGTCCGATGGCGAGCAACATCATCAGCCCACAGTGATAGACAGACATCGCCGAGATTGGGCCATTGCATCTACATCAGACGTCTTCGCAAGAGACCACGTAATTGTCGCCGTCGAGGGCAGTAGTAGCGCGGAGTCATCTCAATCGCTCGGTCGTGCCTGCCTGTCGTAACAACACCGGCTCTTCTTTGTTGATCGCCGGTCACGCGAGCAAAGCTCTGCCAGAGGTACCGCTGAGCTTAACCACAGCTCTTCATAACCTCACCTCAACCTCCTCTTCCTTATCTCTTTCACACCCAGTGTGTATCCAATCACATCCACCTCGCTTGCACATCACAACAGACCAAACACCATCAACATCACCTTCCATCACCAAAACAAACACTAGTAAGCCTCACTCACCCAGCCATCCCTTGCACAGCATATGCCATCACTCCTGAGACATAATTATCTTATCAAGAACTGAACACGAACACTGTTTGCCTCGAATCACAAGCCAATGGCACTGCTAACCTCACCAACTTAGTGACCCGCTCCCACAAGTCCACTGACCGTGACCACGCTGGTCTCGCCAACGGCACTGCTGTCCCAGAGGACAACCTCCCCAAGTACTTCGGCAAGGCCGGATACGCCGGCGAGTCTCCGTCCAAGACCAAGAAGCAGGGCGGTGGCAAGAGCAACTGGTAAGCAGCACTTTTGGATGAATATCTCACTGCTATTTCTCCATATCAATGATCAAACGCATGCTTACATTTTCTTTCCAGGGGCGCTGTCGGCCTTTCCGAGCTCGAAGACTACAACTACAACTCCACCAAGCCGCGTCGCCGCACCAACAGCTTCAGCGCCGCCGCTGGCCACAACCTCTACAAGTCCAAGTTCGAGGCTGTCGACCCGGAAGTCATCGAATTCGACGAAGAACTCCACGGCGCTCCCATCCTCTCCGCCGAAGACAAGGAGAATGAGCTCGAGAAGATGAGCACCAGCTCCTCTGCCGGCACCACCGGCAGCATCGAGGAGGAGGAGGTTGCCAAGGCCAAGTGAGATTCACTTGACGCGAGGACTCCCTGCTGGCTAGAATGAGAGGGCGGACTGTGCTGATAAGTTTATGCGAGAATACTGGGCGGCTCCATTGAGTTCGCTGGGCGGCTGCGATGGGCAGCAGAGCAGATGTGAGTCTGAATCTGCCACGCCACAACGAGTTTCTTTAAAGTTTTACTGCATGATGATGCGAGAAGAAAACCGCGAATAACGAAAACCCCACAATAAGCGAGTGTATAACAAACAAACAAACTGAAACCAATGAGCGCTTTCGCTTTCGTGATCATGATGCAGACCAAAGGTGACGACAGCTCGAATCTTCCATTTAGAGACTGAACCCATTGCTCCGCCAGATACCATCGAACGATGATCAACCGAACACAGTTCTCCACCCTCAATCCACTCAAGCATAAACAGGCTGACAAACAACCACAGGCCCCCTATAAACCTTCCTCGCCACAGCGCAATAATAAACACTCGCAAACCCCATAACCCCCCAAACATCACCGGACTCCAATTGAAATTCGCCGCCGTCACCGGATACTCCGGCGGAATCACCGCGAAAAACATCAGATAAAACCCATAAACCGACCCTGCAATATTGACCGGTAGACCGGCGCGGCCCAGAGACCATGAGTACGGAGGCAAAGGCGCGCCGTGCAACCACCGCCACACAAGGCAGAGGATAGAAAGCTCGTACGTGAAGGCTAGAGCGAGCGTTCCGAGGGAGATTATGGCTTGGAAGGCGACGGAGGAGCCTAGGACTATCAGTGAGATTAGGACTACGAAGAGCATTACGACGACGAGAGCGTTCTGGGGCGATCCGGTGCGGCGGTTCACGCGCGCAATCCAGTGCCGGAAGGGCAGGCCCTCGTCGCGGGCGAATGCGAAGATTTGCCGCGAGGTGGCGTCGGTGAAGTTGAGGACGCTGAGGAAGATGCAGAGAATCATTGTGCTCGCGAGGGCGAGGGCGCCGGTGGGGGAGCCGGTTGAGATCACCTGTTTCAGAAAAACATAAGGTCAGTTGCACCGTCCGTCGTCATTCGTGAAGATTACTTTTCGGCTGTTCTTTTTGTAGGGCTGTGGCGGCATCTTGCGCGCGTGCTGGGCTGGCGTGACCGTCCGTGAGAAGAGATCCTGCTGGTATTGTCTTCTTTGGCAGAGGAGTAGGAGGGGTGGGAAACGTACTGTGGGAGTGTTGGCAGACGACTCGTCTCATACAACTGACAGTGCATCTGTCCTGAAAACTGAAAAACTTACCGAAGACTTGCAGGAAAGGGTAGGGTGCTTCCAGGGCGCTGTAGTCGACGAAGCAGGCGGAGTAGACTCAGAGCGTGATGAAGCTGCCGACGCCCATGATAGTATAGGCGCCGACCATGGCGCGCGGGACGATTGCGCTGGCGTTGGAGCACTCTTCGGCCATGTGGACCTGGGGATTAGGTGATCAGTATCTGTTTGATGAGTAGATCTGCTGTGCTGGAGGTGAGTGCTTACCACACTGTCCGAACCAAGCAGAGAGAAGAACAGCAATATCTGCGAGGACAGTACCGCCATAATCCCATTACTGCCTTCAACAATCGGCTCGAAACTCTGGAATACTACTGCGGCGCTGTTCTTCTCCGGCGACCGCACGAGGAGTGTGATGATCAGGGAGAAGAACACGATGATCACGTACGCCGCGATGAAGCCTTCCAGGAGCGGTAGGTACTTGACGGGGTAGACGTTGATCAAGTAAACCAGCAATGCGACGGCGACGATGACGAGGTAAGAGTGCCAGGGCTCCGGGTGGAAACTTGGGTGGGCGAGAGCGGCTACTGCTGGGATGATGTCGCCTGGGAGGAAGATCGAGCTGGCGGCGCCGACGAGCCATGCGAGGGCTGAGAGCCAGCCTGGTGAGAAGGGTTAGTTGATACGGGATGTGGTCATCAGTATGTGGAGTTGGGACGAACCGGAGTAGTAGCTGAGAAGCTTCTGGAGATGCGCTGGTGCGAATTCGGACACCCACTATCAAGAGCCTGTAAGTAGATGCCCGGGAGATTAGGAAGGTGGCAGACTTACATGGTACTGACCGCCAGCTGTGGGGGCACTATCGGTGGGTGAGAAGGAATGCTTGTTGACTCCACAAGAATGGATGACTTACATGGAGGACATTTCTGCAGGACTCAGTACGATCATGAGGAAGCCGAAGAAATTGCAGATGACTGCCGTATGTCAACGGGGCTTGAAGGTACTCTGGATGACTGGTAAACTGACACATTACAACAGCTCCACCAGTTCCGGCTGCCGCGATGGCGTAGGTGCTGTTTCTGCTCCATTGTCAGTGTCGATTAGTCAACAGAGAGGGTTCCGTGTCGACGCACATCGGGATGAAGACAAAGCCCATCATCACAGCCAAGCAGAAGCTTGAGATAGACACGACGTGGAAGTTACGCTGTGCATCCTGTCAGTCTCTGAGACCCAAAAAATACATCCGTCATCAAGCATACCCTAAACTCTTGCTTCTTGCCCATACGACGCATGTCTGCCGAGTCGGCGGCTTGAATCTTGCCAAACTCGGTGTCAGAGACGTTGTCGACACCACTGCTGGGGCTCTCGGGCGTCCAGCCTTTGCCTCTGGAGTGAAGCTCGATTGCTTCCATCGTGGTCGCTCTTGGATGGGTTTCGGGTACTTGGTGGATGAAGCAGGATTGATCCATGAGAAGAAGGCAGCCATCGTGAATACATTCATTTCGTCGCGATAGAATAAGCCAATGCTCCGAGCCATCTACTGGTGCTACTAGACCTGGATCTTGCCACTACCATCTACCGAAGAGGCACGATGTTGCATGCTGGGATGGATACAGGTCCTATACTGTAGCGCGCAGCAGGGAGTGGGAGGTTGAGCAAACCAGTGTCTTTCGCGAGCTCGCCTACATGGCTTCTGTGAGCTACTGCAAATATCGTGGTAGAATGGGACGTATCAGGCCGCAACGAAATGACGGGGCCATGAAGCGATTGGCACTGTTCGGCGGTTGTATGGATTACTTGCATTGGCTAAAGGCTTTGGGACATTTCGTCGGCAGACATGCGATGTACCGGGGGTCAATTGTGGGTCTTCGATCCTTCGCGATGAGGATTTTTGCACGAGCGTCGGTTGTGGTCATGTTCGTACGAGCACTCGAGGGTCTGTTTGGAGAGTCCAGGAAGCGTCTTTACCAGGCTGCTCACGTACTTCGTCCACTTCACGTTTTGATGCCCAATTTCACAGACAGATCTCGAGAATTTTGTCGATGCAGCAGTGGATAAATGCACACAATATGGCACGCACGGCACAGTGAATCCTTCGCTGCTGGCTCGAGTGCCGGCCCGGCATCCGGCGATCTGCGGGCTTGATTCACGATGCCTGCTAACGCGCATCCTCCTTCCTTCTTCCTCCTGTCGCTTGCATCACAATAGACCTGTCGACTTCGCTAAACGTGATGAACACTCCAGTCATCTACTGAGTGGCCAGGGAACCTCCTGTCTTTGTTGCTTCTGCCCATCAAGACCGCAAACGGCGACTGCGCCGCAGTCTTCTCTAGATTGACGGCCACTAGAGGGCGCAATAACTAAGAGGCACTTTGTATCCCTATGGACCTCCTTCTGGGACACTCATGGAGTATGCCTCGCGCACACTTAGTCTCGGCATCGGCCTACATTCAACCTGGCGCTATTGATTCTGCGGAGTAAACCCTGCGACACTCTCAACAAAACGGATGGACACCTAGTCTTGAGAACGAGCCACGTGACCAGGGAAAGCGACACACCATCGGAGGTCGTAAATTAGATGATGAGCAGTCGTGTTCTCGGTTCGACGAGCGAGATAGTCCTTGTGACATGCGAGCCGCCGTGTTGGTAGCGAACACTCTGAATGTTTGAGACCCTGGCAATGGCATTGGCTCCAGCAATGTTTTGTACTTTCACTCTGCTCTGTTGAGCCGCGATTGTCTGCTTCCAGACCATCACTCGCTTCTTCTGTACACCTGCGAAAATGGCTGACGCTGGAGGCCACCCAGATTTTACACCAAAAATCAGTCCTGAAAACCACAGTGCGAAGATTGTGTTATGCGGAGCCCTCATGCTACCTCCAGTCACGATGATGGCTGCTCTGGGTATCTACAATCGCGTTCGATCGAGCACACTCCTTCAAATTGACAGCTTGGTCACTTTGCTCGGAACTGTATGTTACACGATCGCGCCATCTTACCGCGTACACATCAGATTGACTGTTCGATTGCCAGATCCTAGCTAATGGAACCTATGCAACGTTTAACCATGCGACGAATCTCGGTTCTGGGAAACACTCGACGGCAATAACGGACGTACAACTTGAGTCCATCAAGCATGTCAGTTTCTCGCAGCTACACAAGCAATTCATGTGAAGCTAACAGCGTTCGCAGACCATCTTGACTGCCATACTTCTGTTCTTCATGGCGCAGGGTTTCGTCATGATGGGTTATAATATGCTTGCGAGAAAGACTGCGCGTAGCCAACGCTTCTTTCACAGTATTGATGCTCTTTCCGGCGTTATAACGATGTGGACGCTGGCGAATATTGTAGTGGTCGCAATCTGCCTTTCCACTCGTTCTTCGCCGCCTGTAAGCGTCAATCACGTTCTGCTATCAGAAATCTGTGTCCTCCACTGACACGCACAGTACCGTTTCATGATATCTTCTGGCATAATTACGATTTGTATTTGTGTGGCACAGCTATTCTCCTTTCTATGGATCGTATGGAGCACACACGCACTTCTTCCAGTCAAAATTCGCTGGTCTATATCGATTGGCCTATTCGTGCCGTACGTACAGCCTCCCGGAGCTCGTCTCCCACATACACAATTGAGAGAAAGGCACTGGCATAGGACATAAAGCGCTTGCTTGATCGCCGTGATCGGCCGCCTTCTGGTCTTACCAGCCGACCTGTTCTCCGGTGACTGGACCTTCACTTCAATCAACATCACCCCCGTCTTTATCATCGAAATCTTCCTTTCCGTCATGAATCTTCTGGCCCCTAGTCTTCCAGTATTGTTCGATCAAACAAGTACAGGAGGATTACACTTTGTACCGGGAAACACACCACTTCACGACACAATTCTCTTCGTCGGGCCCTTCGCAGAAGCTTGGAAGCGCTGATGAACGGCAGAATACAAGAGCGCAGCAAAACAGGAAAAGTGCGGTCAGGCAAGGCACTGGTACAATGGCGTTTTCGAATGTCAACAATCTGTGCTCGACCTCTATTCGCCGCGATCAGGATCTTAGGGAGACTAGCTTTGACAGCGATACGATACTGGTCCGGCGATCGGTGGAGATAAGCTAGATTTCTGGTATCTAGTGCACACGAAATGTGATCGGAAATTAGGAAGTGATTTAGTTATGTAGCTTCTAGTTAGCTCGCCGACTGACGTTGCGATTCTGCACCAGCTCCTCAAGCTGACGCAGCAGTCCCTCACTAGCGACAATGTTCCGGTTGATCTCGCTCAACACACGAGTCTCTTCGGTCGAGGGCTCTTCGCCGTGGCATTTGTACGCGAGGTCGTGGTCTACTTCTGACCAGGCGTGCATGAGCAATGTCGTGATCTGGATTTCGAAGACCGCTGCGTCCGCAGTCGGGCTGGACTTGGGGAAAGACTCGTCATCTGCCCTATCACGCATGTGCAGATGCACGGCGTGGTAACCAGTCGGGCGGAATATGTGCTGCGTCGGCACATCTGGTACGATGCTTTTCTTCTCCTGTGGGGACTCTTGAGGACTGTCATGAGGGCTGTGCTCCGCCGTTGGTGTGGAATCGTAGACCTTGACCAAGACGGGGACAAAGATCTGTTGGAGCAGTTGTATTACGTCTTTTTGCTGGCTAGGAAGATACAAAGCGATACGAACGCCAGATAGATCTGGTATGTTCGACCGGATGTCGGCTTCTGTTTGATAATGCAACTCGGGATTCCGCTTTTCAAGCTTCTCCCTTAGGCGTGTCGGACATTTCGCGCGTGAGCTGATGACGGCTGGGATGTGGTTTGCTTCGAGAAGGCTGCGACATCTTTGCTCCGCTGCTGATGCTATCTGTTGATACCTTGCGGTATTTTTCTCATACTCCTCCACAAAATGATCAATGAGATGTGACATTCTAGACCTCCCTCTCGAAGATAGTTGATGACGAGTGACGTGGAAAGGTTCACAAGCGCCAGTAGGCGCATAAGAAATCATTAGTACTACTGTATCACCCGCGTCCCCAGCGTAATAGAATGGGCGATATGCCCGTGCATCACAACGGCTGCAGCACAGTCACTACGGTGCCGGTATCCCTAGCTTGAGTAGTGCTTCCTGTCAGGTGGAGCATTAGTTTCGAAGTATCACCCGCTTCTACTGTCATGCGGGAGATGTATCGATGGTTGACACCCGTTGGCGATCGGTTCCAGTGGATTATGACGGGTACTTGCGCCATACCTTGGGGTCAGCAGTGTATCAGATCGTCGACTGGTACGCCCTGAGACATCTTGACCTTATCCGTGGCGCTAGCTCAATATGGTATACATACCCAAGGACATGAACACACGAGTGTCGATCATAGCGTGCTCGCCGCCAGCCTGTGATTCACTCTTTGACCCTCGTCTGGTTCAGTGACGATCACCCGTGTGCACAGAACTGCCCGGGCAGTGTGCTGCAACTGCATGTTATCGTTCGCACTTGTATACATGCTTTCAATATTTTTGGCGTAGGAACAGGAGATGCATGCTTGCGATTTGGCCCCAAGGAATGAGATGAATGGGGAGCTCAGATGTGGGTATAAGGCATTAGCATCCAATACAAATATCTACAAAAGAAACAATGATCGCTATAAACAATCCAATATTGAAGAAAGAAGCCCAGCTCGCCACATCCTCCGTCATTAACATATAACCCCCTCGTCAAGTGCAACATTAACCCCGATTCCTCATTCTGTGACCATTCCTCTCAGCTGGCTCAGCGCCTCTTTGATCTCTGGGCTAGAAGAAGGACCGCCGAGCAGAATCTCGAGCTCATCTTTCATGCCACGCTCTTGCATGATATCGATGACAGACCGGCCCTCTTCGTCACGCGCAGTGAGGTCCGGGTTACCAGACTCAGCGAGCAGCTTGAACACCTGCGTCTCGCCATTCTCGAGAGCCTGTAGCACAGCGTTCCAGCCGCGGTACATCAGGTTCATGTCGGCGCCGCGCTCGATCAGGTGCTGGATGTATGATAGATCGTCGGCACGGTGGCGGCGGATGGCTTTGATGATGGGTAGATGCTCTCCAGGAGAGTTGGGGTCAGCACCGGCCTCATCGAGAAGGTATCTGAAAATGTGCTTGCGGTCCTCGCGGATCGAAGTGGTGAGAGGACTGAAAACGCCGGCGTTCTTGTCCTCGACGTCGACACCCTTGGCGAGCAACATTTTGACACTGTCGATCTGGTTTGCCATGACGGCTCTTTCGAGCGCGCCCTTGTTGATCTTCTTTGTGTCGATGTGAGGTAGGAGTCGGGCCAGAATCTCTGGGTTCTCAACAGCTAGAGTGATAGGCCACTCTTGGCCGCGGACTGCTGGGTCTGCACCTTGGTGGAGGAGGAGATCTAGTACTTCGAGGTTGTTGCTCTTGATGGCTGTCGTGAGGGCAGTGTGACCGGAAACATTGCGCTCGTTGACGTTGACGTGGTGCTTGAAGAGGATCGCTAGACAGTCGATCTCGTTCTGCTCAATGCACTTCTCGACAATGCCCTTGGGGTGGTGAGGGTTCGCGCCAGCTTTGAGGACCTTGGTCAGAAGATGGGGTCGGTGGTACGACACACACTTGAACGTAGGGTAGTCAAGTGCGGCCAGGTTCGGGTCTGCTCCGGCTGCGAGTAGTTTGTCCACGAGGTTCTCACGGTCGTCGCGAATGGCCGAGCAAAGCGGTGTGTAGATGCCATCTTTCTTCGCGTTGGGGTCGGCTTTGTATTTGAGCAAAGCGTCGACAGCCTCGATACTGTTGATAGACGTAGCGAGCTCCAAGATGCCAGGCGCCAGCTTCAGGTTGGCACCTTTCGCGAGAAGCATTTCGAGGATTTCCGGTTTGTGAACGGCGGGCCACAGCATGTGCTTCGGGCCAGGCAAGTTAGGGTTGGCACCACGATCGAGCAGCAGTTTTACGAGATCAAGCCGATCAGCATTGATCGCGCGAAACAGGGCCGTCTCGCCATGTTTGTTCTTGCTGTTAGGGTCAGTGCCAATCTTCACCGAGAGCATCATCTCCACGATGCTGAGCTCTGTCGAGGTGTCCATTGCCTGGATGAAGGGAGTGTTTCCGTTTGCCATGATGACATTGGATTCTGCTCCGTGCTCAAGGTACAGCTGTGCGAAATGAGCTTTGCCGTCTTTGAGAGATGCTGCGAACGGAGTCTCCTTGTTTCGGCCCGCGCTGAGGTTCGGATCTGCACCATACTTGAGGAGCATCTGTGCTCCCTCCAGGAACATGGCTTCTGTCGCAGTGTATAGCGGTGTGAGACCAGCGTGGTCTTTGGCGTTGGCGTTGGCTCCAAACAGCAGTAGAAGTCGTACAGCATCCAGGTCGTAAGTGGAAACGGCGAACCGCAGTAGGTTCTCCTCGGGCTCGCCATCTACGGGCACACCCAAGTCGAGCAGCTGTTCCATGGTCCTGTGATCTTTTGCTCGCACGGCATCGACCAGCGAAGCCTTTTGGGTGGGTGAGATTGCGTCCTTAGTGAGTTTAGGCGACCATCGTGGCGCTGCTCTCGAGTCCATGGTCGGCCTTGAGCTGTAGCTGGAAACCACGCTGTCGATATCGCGACGGCTGGACTGGTCGTCCCAGTATCTCAATGATTGGTTGGACATTGTCGATAGCGAAACACGGTCGGAGGGGATGCCTATGATCGGGGATTCGGCGACATATCGCCCTGTCGGTTCCATCTCGGTCGTCTTAATCGAGGGGAACGGAGACATGCCACGATCTCGCTTTTGTGCTGGAATGCCGTGTGGAATGCCTTGTACAGCCGAATCTGGAGTGATAGTGTGGGTGGACATGTTCGAATGCTTTTCGCGAAGGGGCAAGTCAATTCGAGGTGGAACTGACGGTGGCGGCCCAAACTTCAGCAACCGAGCTTCAAATACTGCTATCAGAGCGGTATAGCCGATTCCGTTGGTGTTATCGAAATCGTTCCTTCTTGTGTCCGCAGGCATCTTTGTTGTGACGATGCGCAAGCTTTCTCTGTCCTGAACCAAGGCCTTTCGTATCTTTTCGATCCCTGCTGCACTGCCCATGTTGCGGAAGCCATTGCCCAGCCTGCTGATGCCATGCTTATCCTCGTTCTTCAACTTCTTCTTGATCAGTTGATCGACAACGGAGAATGTGGCGGAGACGCGTCGTAGGCGCTCGAGGAGATCGTTTGCGCTCTCGTTTGATGGGAGTGCTATGCCTTTTGATTTGGCAGCCACAGAGATCCCATCTTGGGCCCGGAAGAGGATGCGGCTTGTGTCTAGGAAGTCGATGGCAAGATCCTCAAATGTGACATCTTGTGTCTTCACAGAAAGGTAGTCCAAGAAATGTACTGCGCAGGAATTTCCGAGAGAAATGGTGCTTGCACAGAGCTTGAGGTGCGGGCTAAGCTTATCGACACCCATTGTTGCGCAGGTGAGTCTTGCAGAGCCGAAGTAGAGGAGAGGAAGATGACGCTGCTGTGAGCGAGCGACGCAAGTGTTGCCACGGCACGACTATATACACAAACGAACCCGAAAGACTTCCAAAGCAGCACGCATGGAAAGGCGAGGCCGCGCCACGACACATTCTAGCAGAAAGCCAAATGCCAATTGCGTGCCGTCTGACAAGCATCTTTTGCCAATGGTGGGTGTAAGCCCTTCCCTCGGTCGTCTTCACAGCAGGCTTGGGAGTGCCTTGCGGCGAATCGGATGTAACCGATGCAGTGAAGGCGAGGGAGACGGCACTAGCCTTCTCCATGAGTGGTTGGGCAGGGAGACGTTTGCGGCCCGTGGTACCTGAAGATAGCGCCATTTGGGTTCATGCCCGGGTACATGGGATCCCTTCTCAGCTGACGCCTCCATGAAACGGACTGTGCAGATTTGCGAGTCAGCGGTTGCCGAAGATCCCAATCATGACCGGAGGCACCAACAGGATCGTCTCATCCTGTAAGGAGCTTTCTCCGCATGAAGATCAACGTCCGTGTCCCATTCTCAGGCCCATGGATTCAATTGTACCACAACAACCTTCGAGGTGGCTGATGTGACAGATGCACGACTCCACTCCATGCATGTACAACCATGGTGTACCTGAGCTGATCGTCTCAAGCGATCCACCTGGACATGCTCACGGTTTATATCGAAAGTCAACACTGCCCACGCTGCCGCTGAGTAACCAGCACGAGGTTGCTTTCTAGACCTTGAGCCATACCCAGCGCACCGCCACTAGTCTGCAAGCACTCTTGCGTTCGTGTGTCTGTTAGACTTCGGAGGTGCTGTGCGTTAACCCTATGTGTCCGTTCCACGTGGTCGCTTAAATGTCCCGCGCCGTCAATCTCCTACCCGAGCTGGGCAGGGTCTAGATTGGGCGGCTTTACGCGAATTAGTGTACCAGCATGCAGCAGAAGGCACGATCGCTGTTTGTGAAAAAGAACGTTTCTCAAGAGGCATACAAACTCACTACCTTGGATGTTGGATGTGAAAGCAAAATTGGAGGCCACCAACGGCGTTTCAGAGAGCGTTTATCATAATACTTTGGTTCATGTCCAGTAGAGCCCAAAGAGAGCAGCAGATCACTTGCACTAGCTCAAAGTCTGCAACTCATCAGACATTTCCGCTCCGGACTCGGCTCCTGGATGGCAATTTGACAGGCTGCCGTGATAGGATGATGGGCGACGAACCCTAATGATGCATCCGAATGCAGGTTTGTGGGAGTGCCCTCATCGTGATGCAAACTCATATGTACAGGGCTGTGTCCTTGCTCCTAAGGTTGCGATTTTTGCGCGAGATTTTCCATCGGGCTGGGTGCCGACACGCGCTTACCACTTATGGCCTGGCCTCTGCAGTGCTGTAGATCTCCTTGAGAAGCGGTGGAAGGAGGAAGCGAGACCTGAGATTCAGAGCGCATGGCAGTTGTGGCAGAGCCCCCTTGGGGCCCCTCATGCTTCACATCACTCAGCCCTGTAAACACTTTCTCTAGAGTCCGTCATCGGTAATCCGGCTGCTCGACTGAGGCGTTGTAGAGATGACTGGATATCACAAAACTGCACGCAGCATTGACAGCCCGGACGCCCTACCGTAGACATGCCAGGGTCTAGTGGCCCAACGCGCAGTCTTCTTACAAAACGCGTCACAAAAAGGCAAGAATCGTCTAAGACTTTTACAGGCCCCGGTACGACTTCCGTAGAGCATCGTAATAGTCATAATACAAAATCTACAGTTCAAAATGACTCCTAAGCATACTACAGACTCTCCTCCGTGGTGCAAAAAGCTGCTAAGACACACAGGTCATGGGTAACGGGAACCACGATATGGCAAACACAGGAAATGGCCAAAGATTGTTCCAAACAACTTCCAGAAACAGAGACCAACCACAAATTCCGCTTGACTTGGTGACGACTCTGTCATGGACTACACGACGAGATGTGACGAGCACCACCGATAGCCAAAAACGCTCTCAGATTCCTCTCGATCTTGTACGGACCCTCTCACGAACCGTCACACGCGATGAGATCAACAGGAACGATATTGAACGACAACTGGACCTAGAAGCAGCGGACAACTCTGGCGATATCTCTGGCAGGACTTCACCAACGCTCACGAACAACGACTGTGCCGACGACCAAGATCTTGGGAGCAAGAAAGTACTTCAATTCGGGCATAATGACCCAACCAACCCGTACTGTTTTTCTACCCTCAAAAAGGCCTACACGGTCCTTACAGGGATGATGATTGTGGTCAACTCTGCCATGGGGTCGTCGGTCGCTAGCGGGATCAGCACGCAAATTTCGGACCACTTTGGCATTACGGATCAATCTCAGCTGATCCTTCCGACGTCGTTGTACCTCGTTGGCTACGTTCTCGGGCCGCTTGTCTTTTCGCCACTATCGGAGACTTACGGGCGGAAGATAGTTATGATCTCTACCTTTGCAGTCTACACTGGGTTCACACTAGGATGCGCACTTGCGCCCACGTTCGCCGGGCTGGTCGTCATGCGTTTGATCGCTGGAATCGGAGCTAGTACGCCAAACAGTGTTATTGGTGGTGTATATGCCGACCTATTCTCCGATATCAAGCTGCGAGGTCGGATCATTGCTCTCTATATGACCTGCACAACATTTGGTCCATTGATCGGACCCATCGCGTCAGGTTACGTTGGCGTCGTCTCATGGCGATGGGCTTACTGGGTCATGCTGATTCTAGCAGGCGTAACGTGGCCAGCACTACTTCTCATGCCTGAGACTTACGGACCTGTCGTGCTCCAGAAGACGGCTCAAAAGCTCCGCAAGCAGGGCCATGAGGACATGATGGCACCAATCGAACTCGAACGAAGAGACTTCCACCAACTAGTCGTGGTTGTCCTCACTCGACCCGTGCGTATGTTCTTCTTCGAGGCTCTGGTTTTGTTCAGCTGTCTCTACACCGCCCTCATCTACGCGATCTTTTACAGTAAGTTAAGCCGCCGTCACCTGCCCCATCTCTCCAAGACTGGCCACTAACAATTGTCCCAGTGTTCCTGCAAGCATTCCCTATAATTTACACTGGTGTATACGGCTTCAGCGCCGGTGAACGCGGTCTAGCATTCCTACCAATCGGAATCGGCAGCATCATGGCTTTTGCAATCTATCTCGGTTGGGATTACTACCTTGCCCACGTCGGGAGCAAACCAGTCCGCCCGGCATGGTACAGCCAGGAAGAATACCGCCGCGTTCCCCTGGCATGTCTCGCCGCACCGTTGCTAGTCATCAGCCTGTTTTGGCTCGGCTGGACAGCAAAGCCAGAAATTCACTGGATCGTACCTATGGCCGCCGCGATTCCTTTCGGTATCGCTTACCTCTTGATCTTTATGGCTTTGCTTAACTACATCGTGGATGCTTACGAGATCTTCTCGGCTAGTGCTATGGCAGCAGCTTCATGCTCACGAAGTATGTTAGCGGTAGCATTGCCATTTGCTACGGCGCCTATGTATGAACGCCTGGGCATAGCTTGGGCATGCAGCCTTCTCGGCTTCATATCAATCGTCCTGGGCGTGATCCCGTTCATGTTCCTCAGGTACGGTGCAACGATCAGGCAGAACAGCAAGTTCTGTCGAGAGCTTGCGGCCAGAAAGGAGAAGCAGCAAGGGTGATAGTGGTTTTGATGAATGATAGATTCGATCATACAAGAATTTTAATCCTGACACAACTTTCGATGAGAAGCATGAACTATTGCATCGACTCCGGGTTCACCAAGATTGTAGGCTCGAACCCACCGCCTTGCTCTGCCGCCCACTGCAAGATCGCTCGCTTTTCCTTGTTGCCGACGATGCACATATGTACACTCCGTCTCTCCTCAACACTCCAACCATCGACCGTGGGAGGAGCTTTCTCTAGTCCAGCAGCACTCTGCATGATTTCCAAGCTCTCCAAGGGGCCACTCAGCTCGACGAGATATGTCACCCGACTTTCTGCTTCATCGTCAACTGGCACGATATTGCCCATGTTTGCCTTCCGCTTCTGCAAATCCAGTTCGTACTCGTAGGCTTCGCGGTCGTAACCTTGCAGTTCTTTGCTTGTACGAACAGCCTCCCAGTGATCGTCCGAGATCCGCGTGCGAGTCAGGTTGTTGCGGTGCTCCATGATCATATCGATTGCATCGTCGCCTGGGATCTTGAAGAGCTTGTTCCAGCGGGCGATGATGGCTGAAATGGGTTCTGGTGGCGTTCCGTCTTCTGTGAGATTTGGGTTGTAGGCGTTGCCGGCAAGTGCTTCGAGCTCGTTTCGGAGAGCTAGGTCATCCATGATCGAGAGTGTGTAGGTTTAAGGCTCTGAATCCACCCTTTGACTCTTGTTTGAGGCGGATAGAGTCACTCACGAATCTGACTCGAAACAGCGGCGGGAAACTCTGTCGCTCCGTTGCTTGTTTCTGGTGACAAGACAGATGTTAGAGACCGGCTGGCTCAATCGTGGAAATTTTAATAGATGGAGAGGGTTGTCTGTGCAAGCGTATCAAGGTTCATGTTTCAACATTTGCCACCTTGAGATACTGCATCGGGTGGCAACCCGAACCCTCCTTTTACTTGCTGCACCGCCACAACTACATGTAGATTTACAAGAACAGGGACGATTGTCTGGCAATTGAAGAAGGTGTCAGACCGATGTTTTTCTATACCGTCTATATTCTAGTCTCAATGACTTTTATAGAACTCTGAACAATCACAGCTTCGCCTTCACAGCACCCGCAAGAGCTTCCGCTCTCTTCCTCTTACGCTGCCATCCACCAATCTTAGTATCTACCATGCCCACCCATACCTTCAACCACTCAGGATCGAACTGAGGAAGCGATCGGCCCGTAGTACCCGCTGCAGGTTCTCCAGCAAGAACTCGCAAGAACTCGAAAAATTCCTCATAGTTCGGTGCAATGGAATAGTAGTCCTTGCCTCCTACCTTCTCCGCCACACGTTGTCGTTCCCACTCCAACTGTTCGGGAATAGAGGGCAGAGGCTTTGCTCGGCCTGCTAAGTGTCGGGCCACTGCAACTGCTTGCCATTCGTAGACGCGGAAAGTGAAACCACCGCCGAGCTGTGATGAGTGTGCGTTAATTTTCGTTGCCCTGACTAGTCGTTTGGGGAGTAGACTTACCTGTCCGATAAACGTCAAAGAAGGATCCTCGATATTCCATGTGTGCTGATACACGCCAGGCAAACGACGATTCGCCTTCTTCACACGCTCCTGCACCTTTGGCAAGAACGGAACACTGAAAGTATAGCCCGTGCCAAAGAACACATGGTCCACATCGTCGAGATACGAACCATCCACAAAAACAATCCGTCCAGTCTCAGGCTCAAACCGCTGAATCTGCTTCTTCACCTCAATGTGCGGATGGTGGAAAGGTTCCCATCCAAACGCAGGGATAGGATCGCCACGGATGGATGCGTACACCGGCTGTTTCGCAACATCCAACACCTCATGGATGATCTCATGTGATGAGACGGATGCGCCAACGACCACTACTTTCTTGCCAATATGGTCTTTCGAGCTGCGGAAGTGCTTGCTATGCTTGATCCTATCCGGGAATTTTTCATGGTATTCGAGCAGTCCTGGGATATCCGGGAACCAAGGAACGTTGTAGTGCCCTGTGGCAACAACGATTGCGTCGAACGTCTCTTGCCACCAGTAATTTTTGCCAGCGGACTCTTTGCGCAGCGTTAACACCCATTCGTTGTTGATTTTCTCCGCGCGCTCCAGGGTCGTGTTTAGTTCGAGGAGCTTTTCGTAGGGCGCGAACAATGCTTCAATCCACTCCCGGATAACGCTATGATGCCGGAAGGGAACGTTCTTGCCGCCGTATTGAGCGATAGCGTACTCAGTGAGCTTTTTCGGGAATGGATGGTTGGTGAAACTCATGATCTCCGGCGTTATATTGCTGTGCAGGTTCTCATGGATAGCGGAATCTGAGAATCGTTCCTGATGGCCATTGATCTGCCTTGTGACGGGTGTCACGATTGGGAGCTGTTCTGGGATCGGTATCGGTTGGTCGGCATTGCCCGAAAGGACATCTTGGAGGGAAATAATCCCAGTTGGTAGCTGGGGCGTATGATACCTTTAGACATATGATTTAGTAGATGTAAGCAAATGATTTTGTGAAACACGCATCTCACCATGTCCCACCAACTCCAGCCCTCCTATCAAACACTCTGATGGTATCAAACGCCTGCTCTTTCACGAGGGCATCAGTTGCAATCGCACCCGATGGACCTGCGCCTATAACAGCAACACGGCGCACTTTCTGAACCATAATGAAAATATTTGGATATTGATCGGCAAGAGTGTCTCGAATATTCTACATTTGCGGTAGATTTCAGGTGCACACAAAAGCTTAAATACACATCTGCTTGAGATG
Organism: Cladosporium sp. SL-16; assembly: GCA_002921095.1. Taxonomy (NCBI): domain Eukaryota; kingdom Fungi; phylum Ascomycota; class Dothideomycetes; order Cladosporiales; family Cladosporiaceae; genus Cladosporium; species Cladosporium sp. SL-16. Next base: position 637,843 of record PEGC01000012.1, read on the forward strand.
CCTGCAACTGGCGATAAGTGTCCATTGGCAGCCTGTGTCACGTACTGATAAGTTGCAATTGCGACACTGATTGCGCAAGACTTGCTGATATGGCGTTTCAAGCGCTGCTCCACAAGTAGCCACCGTGAACACGCCTGTTTTGTGTGATATGGACCGCAAAAGCGGATTCGTGGTGGGTATGTTTGATAGGCGTGATCAGTGGTTTTCACAGGCATTGAAAGGTCATAATAGCAGTCCCAAGCCCTAAACAGACCCGTGATCGATAGCGAATGAATGATACTCAAAGCTCCCGACTGAAAAAAGTCATAGCTTTCGCACGATGATAAGTGTGGTGTGGTTGTAGATAGTGAGAAGAACGCTCTGACATGGTACTGCAAGTGAGCAAAACGACGACACGCCGTCAAAAAGAACGCTGTCACTCAGCTGTGTAGTAAAAGGTATTGTGAACAAAAAGCAAAAGATATGTTGATGAGAGTGGGATTTGAACCCACGCCCTTTCGGACTAGCGATTGTAGTTATACCAGAAGGTAACACCTTAAGCTAGCGCCTTAGACCGCTCGGCCATCTCACCGTTGAATCAAGCTGATTCGATGAAGACGATGGTGGTAACGCAGTTTGTAAAGCTTGCGTGCAACACTGGAATCACCCTTCGACGCGAAGCGCCATGCTTGCTTGACACGGCAGAGTGCTGCTTCCCAGTACCTCGAGGAGCCTTTTCAAGATAATGTTTTGGATCCCAAGTAGAAGACAAAGACGATGGGTCGTGCTATCAAGGAGGCGAAGTGGAGGTTAGAGGTAAGGACTGGTACGAGATGGACAGCTTTCGCGTTCGCTAAGAAGAAAGCTCCTTGATCGTCAAGCAGCTGGGGAAAGAGGCTGATAAGCGGCGGCCGAGGTCACGGAGCTGGCTTTCCATAGATCGGAGGATTGAAGGCCGAAAGTAGAAAGTAGCAGACAGCTGATAGCATATCTTTTGACGATGAGTGGATAAACAGAGTTGACAATTCGGTTGATGGGGCGTAGTCTGATGCTGCCATGCTGGGCGAGCGAGCATCAAGACCCGCTTCCCCTCCCTCACTTCCGACCAACCAGAAGCGCATGTGTCTTTGAAGCCCCGACACAGGTATATGCAAACATTGGCAAATAAACAACATGTATGAGCAGTGCCCTTTCGATGATATGTAAATGTAAGAAAAGATGCACAAGATCCGAGAGACGAATTCGATCGACAGGCTACTGCCAGTGAGTCCGCGCGAGGGCACCAGCCATGGGCAGGAACGCAGATTTACTTTGCGTCTGCTTGTCGCGCTGTGGAGCGTGTGCGCAGAGAACATGAAACTTGTTGCTTGGGTCGTCCCATCAGCCCTGATAGCTCAGTTGGTAGAGCGCGTCACTAGTAATGACGAGGTCGCCGGTTCAACTCCGTCTTAGGGCACTTGATCTTTTGATCTCCATCTGCGTAGTCAGGCAGAGGATGCGATCACTCTTTTGCTCAGGCATGATAATCCGAGGAACGCGGACTGATACATGCTGATATGTGTGGTTCAGTTTCACGGTGGAATTTTTCATTCGCGGACGGTATATCGTTGATTCGTCGTATCATAAGGTTGCATCAATCAAAGTTATGGACCATCTTTCCACGGGTTTGCGCTATCGTTCGTCGTAAGATCAGGATGCCAGACGTATCGCACGCAGTGTCCCAATGTGAGGATTGCTCGGGTCAACCGTTCGGTTTGATCATCGATGTTGGACGAAGTCCCGGACACGATCATGCCACTCGAGAGCGTGTGCAGCGTTAAGCACCAGGACGCTCAAGATAGTAGTCGATCAACACCGCTGGACCTCGGAAGTCGTTGACATGCTCCTCGACGCCGGTCGGCTTGAAGCCGCATTTCTGCATGATATTGGTGCTTCCCGCGTTTCCAGACTCAACGTTGGCAAACAGCGCCTCTCGCACGGAGTCTCCTTGCCAGTGCAACTGGACATGCTCCAGCATTGTATCTTGCATCTGAAGCTCGCGACGAGGAAGTCTCCAGTATTCTGTGAGCCAGCCCTGGACAGCTTCAGTCGCATAGCCGTTGCTCCAAAACTCCTTGCGAAGCATGTAGCCTAGAGTTGGCGGTTCGGCAGTATGGGAGCCAATGGAGCCTATGACAATACCTGGTGTATGCAGCTGCTCAATGGCGAAGAGGAAAGTTTTTGAGTCGTTTGGATAGAGGTATCGATCCATCCAAGCTCTAGTAGCTGCGTAGTCCTCGTCGACTTTGCCCACAGATGTGTGAATCATCACTTCCGGTTGTGTTCGAAGGAGGTGGAATTCAGCAAGATCGTCGACCGTGAAGGGACGAAGTAAGAGCCGCGTCGTTGTGAAGGAGTGCGCAGGCGTCGGAAAAATCGGCCGAGAAACTTTCATTGTATGTGTGTGGTTACTGAATGGCAGAACAGAGTGACGTCCTTAGATGCTGCGTTAATGCTATAGCGCAGCAAGTGTGGTCTTTGGAACCGTCACTAGGTATTCTTAAGCTCAACCCATGAAACTGACAGCTGACTCACAGGCCATACAGTAGCGCTCCAGGCACGAAGAGGCCCACAAAGCCAATCGAGCGCGACTTAGCTGGCGTCAGGAAGGATCGCGCATAGGCGAGATGCCTTGTATGAGCTAGAGGTAACATTGTCCTCACCACGTGATCATCAGGTGACATTGAACGGAGATACCTCGCGCATCTGAGAACAAGCACTAGACGCACCACATCAGCCAGTGGGCTCGTTGATAAGCCGTCTCTTTACGCGCGGACGCGGGTGATGATGTATGGCAAAAAAAGGTACGGAAGATAAAGGTACCGAAGTCATCCAAGAACACCCCAAGAGTAACCTCGACCCCGCCGCCAAGCGCCCAGCTCAACCTCATTCGTTCGATCGACCATCTCACCTCGACCACCGCGTGGACACAACGCTACACGCGAGCCACGGTACATCCTCCCGTGCCATTATGACATGCTCCATTCTTCCTCTGCAGCTCGAGCTTCGCGATCCATTCGACTGCGCCTGCACGTGGCCGCCAGACGCTGTGCCGTCGAAACGACCGCTGTGGAAGCGGAGCCCAGAGCGCACCCTTGTCTTAGAGTCTTGTGCATGACGGCTTGTCGAGATGGGGATGGCCCACGAACGCTTAACCTCTCGTGCCTCTTCAGCCGCCTACGTGCAACGGCTGTTTCGAGCTCCCAAGGCTTTGTCTGTTAGAGTTCTCATATGATGCGCGGTCGTGGAGTGTGCAGGGGCACGCCTGGCTGGGCGCTTTGCTTGGGGGGGGTGTAGATTGGTACTGCTGTAGGAGGTACGAGGATGACCAACCTGGTGGCGCTGCTTGCGCCGGTGGATGTATAAGAGGAGCTGTGATCGCCTAATCTTATGTGTCTTGAGAGCTCTTGTTGTAGCTTCTGTTTCGATTTACATTGCATTTCGCCTCTCTATCGAATCATTGACATAGTCACCACACCTCACGCCTGTCTATATTACCGAAAATCAACGACGACTGCGACGACCAATTGCTCACGTCGAATTAGAACAAACCAAACCATAGCAGCAATAACAACAATACGACCACCACAATGGCCTCAACAGCAACAATGACCTCCTCCCTCCCCCAAGGCAGCCTCAAACTCGCCTTCTCCAAACTCGACGACGACATCTACGCCTCCCTCGCCGACTCCCAACCCGGCTCACCCTCCCTCAGCGCAACCACAAGACTCCCCTCCTCAGAAATCCCACCATCACCACTATCCTCCCACCCAGCAACCAATCAGCCAACCTCAGCACCATCAGCACAAGCACCAACCTCATCCCCCAAGAACTCAAGAACATCCCCCGTCCTAACCCTCCTCACAACCCCCGACCTCACCGCGGAAGAAATCGCACCGTTGACAACGTCAGACGCAACGTTCCTATGCCCGCACTGGTAAGTTTATCTCCCTCCCTCCCTTTAACTAACCCCAATTCCCCCCTCACAAATCCACTAACACCCCTCCAGGAACATCCCCGAACACGAAAAGCCCTCCCGCCGGCACTCCTCCGTCGCGCACACCGGCCCCGCCGCCATCGCGCAAACCCTCGCCGAGATGCGGCAGCACCGCGCGGGATTGAAATTCGAGGTCGAGACGTCTTTCACGAGTGGCGAGAGCGGGGAAGATGTTGCTGTGTTTGGACATGTGCAGTGGGAGAGCGCGCATTTGAGGAGGAGGGTGAGGATGCCGTTTGCTGTTTGGGCGAAGGTTGGTGGGGTGGAGAAGGGGGGGAGGGTGGAGTTTATGCAGGTTGTTGGGGAGTGAGAGTTGATGAATATGCTGGGGTGGGATGGAGAAGGGAGAGTGTTGGAGGTTATTGTTAGTTGAGGTTTCCTTTTCTTCGCCCTGAGTAGGGATCATTTGGCAGAACAGTACTTTTCAAATAAACGCATTCCGACCATTACCTTTTCCACTTCAAAATCAGCCATGTACCTGAACATCCGAGATCTGGAATATGTGCAACGCTTCGTTAAATTTATCATATGTATGTCCAACCTTTTAGCTTTTTCCACACAATACACATCTTACTTCTGTGTGACCTCGGCCAGACCCTCCTTCAGAGCCTTGATGGCCTTGTCGAGGTCACCCCTGTTGGGATCGGTGACAGAGACACCCATGTGGCCGAAGCGAATGTACTTGGCAGCAATCTCCTTGTGCAGGCCACCGGCGAAGATAATGCCCCTGCTCGCGAGCTTAGGCAGGATCTCAGGTGGCGACAAGCCCTCGGGCAACCAGATGGCGGTCATGCCGTTGGCCTCGTTCTCGGGCTTGGTGGGGATTTGCTTGAGGCCGAGCTCGGCAACGGCCTTCTTGACCTTCTGGCTGGCTTCTTTGTGGAGTCTGAAGCGCTCTTCCAGAGGCCTGCTGAGGATCTGGGAGAGGGAGGTGTGAAGGGCGTGGATGAGCTGGGGCGAGGGAGTGGCGAAGTAGGAAGGCTTCTTAGCTTCGTAGTTCTGCATGATTGGTAGCCAGTTCTTCCAGCTGCCGTAGTAGCTAGGAGGAGGGGTCTTGCGGGCACGGAAGCGCTCAATGGCACGATCGCTGGCCATGAGGATGCTGAGACCTGCGGGGACACCAATGGCTTTCTGGGTGGCGGTAAGGACAACATCGAGCTTCCAATCGTCAAAGCGAATGTCCTCGCAGCCGACTGAGCAGACACCATCGACAACGACGAGAGTATCGGGCGATACACGGTGGACGAGCTCACTGAGAGCCTTGATCTCGGAGAGCACACCAGTGCTTGTGTCGGTGTGGGTGACGGTCAGGATCTTGTAGTTCTTCTCCTTGAGAGCCTTCTCGACCTCGTCCAGCTGGGGACGGTCGCCAATGGGTGCCTTGAGCTGGGTTGCCTTGACGCCGTAGGTCTCGAAGCAGTCTGCGAAGCTGTCGGCAAAGTAGCCGGTGTGCAGGACAAGGACATCGTCGTCCCTCTCGGCCAAGTTGGCAGCGACCTGATCCCAACCAAGAGTTCCGGAACCGTTGATAACGAAAGGCTGGCTGTTGGGGTTGGTGGTCTGGAATAGCTGACGGAGCATTGTGAGGACCTCGCCGAAGACCTTCACGAAGCCAGGAGCAGTGTGAGGCTCGCTGTAGTGACCCATGCTCTTGAGGACCTCATCGTCGTACTCAATAGGGCCGGGGATGAGGACGGTTGGGTGAGGCGGTTGGCTGGACATTTTGACTGGCTCTTCCTTCTCTTGAATGGGCTCTTCTTTAGGTGGTGGTGATGGTGGGGTTGTCTGAGTTCCGAACTGGCGGCTCTGCTGTTGCTTCTTGATCGGGGACTGCTCAAGATCGTCGTTGGGACTGCTGTTGCGTTCGTGGGAGAAGGGCGTATTCAGCGGGACGTGGGTAGTATTTAGGTGCCTCGAGATCAGGCCGAGACGGTCTTTGGGAGCCATGCGCATGCACCGTAGCCGGCTATGGCGGAGCAGGGTAAGGGTTCGGTGCGGGGCTATGGAAGCCAGAGTGACGGAATGGAGGGGAGATCGGGGAGCTTGTTGGGTGTAGCGAGTGTAAGGTCAAGGTACCTTGCAGGATTGATGGAGGAAAGGGTCTTGGGGGTGCGAATTGATTGAAGACGGCGCTGTCGGATGACGAGTTGATGGGGCGGGGCCTAGTGCTTTGATGGACTTTGATGGGCTCGTTTCAGTAATTGCACGGGGGGCTGGGGGTGGTGAGATGAGGCGATGTTTCGGTAGTTGCACACAGGCAAACAGGCAAAGCGACCACGACGATATCGCTCTCCAACACACCACCGTCTCCAGGGGGCCTATCTTGCCTTCCGGGTGGTGTTCCGAGGCCGCAATAGCCGATATCGATGTTGCACTTCCTCCGATCCGACAACGGCGGGCAATGATGAGTTGAGTAGTAGAAGATAGGTCACGTGGCAAGAGACATCACGGCAGCCATTCCGCCATCTCTCTCCACACATTGGGACCTCACAGACCAGCTCCACCACCACCAAAGCCCAGGCCACTTCACGCTGCAGGCAGACATAGACACCTTCGACCTCACTCAACATCCCGTTTAGGCAACTTGCGACAACCGCAACACAACACCACCCACAATGGCCACCAGACTCGTCCTGGTCCTCGGCGACCTCTTCATCCCAGACCGCGCAATCGTGAGCCCAAGCACCTCCAAGCTGCCCTGATAGAAAGGCGCAAGCAGACTCCAACAATGGATCAGCCAGGCTGACGGCTGGGGCTAGGACATTCCCGCAAAAGTACGCCTATCTTGAAGAAAGAAGTAGAGGAGAGCAACATACATATATATACTCTCCCCCTTTCTCCCTCTCTTCAACCCATCCGAACCGCAACAAAACAACACCAACAAACACCCAGCTAACCCTGCCCACCAACAAACAGTTCAAGAAACTCCTCACCCCCGGCAAAATCGGCCAGATCCTCTGCCTGGGCAACCTGACCTCCCCCTCCGTCTACTCCTTCCTCCGCGGCATCGCCCCCGACCTCCAACTCGTGAAAGGCGACTTCGACATCCCGCTCGGCACCACCTCAGCACCCGCCGCGCCCTACGGCCAACAACAACCCGGCAGCGCCAATGACTCCCCCACCACCTTCCCCATCCCCACAGCCCTCAGCAAAGTCGTCACCCACGGCAGTCTGCGCATCGGCTTCACCCACGGCGACAGCATCGTCCCGCCCGGCGACCCGGACGCCCTTCTCATCGCCGCGCGACAAATGGACGTAGACGTTCTGTGCTGGGGCGGCACGTGCAAGTTCGAAGCGTACGAGATGGAAGGCAAATTCTTCGTGAACCCGGGCAGCGCGACTGGCGCGGACAGCTGGAGCGACGAGACGCTGGGCGCGAGCGAGGAGGAAGACGCAAACACGCCGAGCTTCGTGCTGATGGATGTGCAGGGGGATGTGCTGGTGTTGTATGTTTACCAGTTGAAGACTGATGCGGAGGGGAATGAGAGTGTGGGGGTTGAGAAGGTTAGTTTTAGGAAGGGGCCTTGATGGTGCTTTGACCTGCCAAATACGCAGAATGGAATTACCTGTTCGAGCATTGAGCAACAGCCACTGGCATAACAAAATCAAAGGAACCCAACATTCTAATTCAACGAAGAAGCTCAAAAACACATCAGAAAGGTCGTATGTTATTTTCATCGGGTTCTCCTAATGCTGCTATGTGCAAAAACTCCGTTGGTTTTTCTTTGAGCTGAGTATTCTGCCTTTCATTTCAGCTCCCAGTGTGGCCCATGTCATGCATTCGTTCATTAGCCAAAGAAGTATCTTGTGTACAACCAAGCAAGAACCGCATGATAGCCATTGTTTGTTTCCTCTCGCCACGTAGTGCCGTTTTTCCTAACAGTGGCATTTCCCATGGTGTGTTGTGTGTTCCGTATCAAACCCCAAATACTCCCTGCTTCTGTCGCCCGTGTTTGATAACTCTCTTGGGATCTCGTTACGACGGCGTATGAAGTGCGTGGGATTCCGTGTCTTCGCTTGCGTTGAAGACAAATGTGCTTTGCTCTGCTCTGTTCGTCAAAGTCGAGTCTCTTCAATCATCATGGTCCGCGTCGAGAACATTGATGCGTTTCTTCATCATCTCGAAGTTGGAGAAGAAGATCATGTTCACGACGCATGAGCGGAGGACTGAGACGCCCAGGCCTACTTCGGTGCGGAGTCAGTATTAATTTTTGTACAAAAGAATTGGAAGTCATGGGAAACCTTACCTCTGTACGATCCGAACTGGAAGAACTTTATCGGTGGCCTGATAGTCTCGCTCTTGCCGGCTTGGAGCAGCTGTTTCTGGTACAGCGTTTTGGCGACGTCGATCGGGTAGATGCAGGCCCAAGACACAATACCGCAGAGACCTCCGGCGACGACGACAGCGTATGGGCTCGTGGGTTCGCGACCGCGTGCGTTTGCCAGGAGCTGTTTGGCGCTTTCGTACGTCATGAAGTAGATTGCCGTGCCAATTGTGTCGCGAGTGAGGTGGAGGCGGTATCCGGAGTAAAGACCAGAGATTCCACGCTCGCGTACCAAACGACGGGCTGTGTGCAGTGATCCAGTCTTGTGCAAATCGCCGATCGGCGGCGGAGGAGGAGGCTTGTTCGCCTTGATCGCAGCTTCCTTCGCAGCTTCCGAATCACGCAGGATCTTCCCCGCCAGTTGTTCGTTGAGCTTCGTCAGTTCGAATGGACAGGAAATCAACGTTATGACGGCTCCTGACAGTGCGCCCGCAGAGCCAAAGCAGGCAAGGGTGTAGATACTTGGGTAGCTGTTCGTCGCATTCGCCAGCGCCAAAGGGCTCTTTCCAGTCATGCGCTTGATTCCATCGTCGGCGGTGTACTTTGCGCGCTGGTAGATGCTGAATGAGATTGTGCGAACCACGGTCACACTGATCATGGGAGGCAGCACGCCACGCCAGAACGCGCGCAATCCTTCTGCTTTGTATGCATCCTTGACTGTAGCCGTGAATGTCGTGTTGTAGGACTGCATGCGCGATTTTGCGAAGTCCAGTGGAAATGCAGCGAACGTGCTAAGAACGCTGGATGTGGACGCCGCGATCTCGGTGCGGTACTTCTTCGTCCATGCCTTTGCTCCCTTGTTCATGCGGAAGAAGAACACGCTGTTGCCCGTAGGCTTCTTGTCGTTGCCGTTGTCGGCCATGGTTGCTGCTGGTTGCTGAATGGGCGATTCAAGGCGTCTTATGGAGCGCCTGTTTGGGCGGCTCCATGAAGCCCTTGGTGGTTGTAGTTTTCGTCAGGCGGGCGGCAGGCGTTCTCGGTGGTGTGGTGGTGGTGAGGTGGGAGGAGGGCGGAGGGTGGTGGTGGATGGTGAGGCGAGGTGAGGTGAGGGTGATGGTGAGGTTGAGAGGACTATTGAGCGAGATTAGTATTTCCTTCGCGGTGCTGCGTTGCGACGTGGTTGAAAAACGGCAAATTGGCAGACACGGAGAGGCAGATGGTCACTCACAGGAAGGTGTGTGTGATGTATGTTCACGTCGAGGCGGGCGATACTGCGGAGGGTGCTATAGCTGCGGCAGGAGCATTGATCGTTCCTTCCCCACAAAGCTGCCTGCGTCACAGGTGCGGCGCTGCCCACCAGACCTACTGCATGCACGCTAGCATGTGATAGAGAACATGACTACGACAATACCTTGTTGTGAAGCGATATGCAACTCGATCGAGTGGGACGAGCTCATACACAGTTAGCACTTCCACTGAGATGGATGGTTCTCCCTGCTTACTATAGAATATTGATACATGACGAATGATGATGGTATGGACGTAAGAAAAGGCCCGACTCGAGTATCAGGATGCAGTACTCTCAGTGGCGTGGAACATGCACAATAGCTCTAAGGCTGAGGGTACTACCGCTTTAGGGATCTGCTTACCGAGGAGGGCTGACACTTCTCTCACTGAATAACGAGCTTGAACTTCTTGTCGAGACGCTGGAGCTGAGCGCGTGGTCCACTTCGATATCCCAAAGTGAAGCCGGCACTCTCGATGGTACGCACGCATTGCCTTAGATCCAAATTCGATGATACGACCATGCTGAGCATAAGAAAATTGGTATACAATACGAAACCCCCCTACAACATATATCTCGAAGCACCCTGGGTTCCACCAGCAGTAGTCTTCACCTTATTACCCTCAACGTCCTTCATCTCACCCTTGTTAGTGATAACCTTAACGCCACCCTTCTTCAAGTCGCCCAAGATCTCCTTCTTGTCCTTCGACTTCTTGCTCTCCACCTTCGTCGGCTCGTTCGTGCCAGCCTTGCGAGCCCTCTCCTTGTCGCGTCTGCGCCTGCGGGTCTTCTCCTCTCTCGTAAGCTCCTCACGACCAGCAGGAAGACCGCTCTTGCCGACAACCTCAGCGCCGTTGCCCTTGCTAGACTCGCCGGCCTTGTAGATCTCTTGCGGTGCAAGTTGGCTGGCGCCGGCGACTTCGCCACCGGCATTGGGTCGGGCGTCTTCCATTGTGATCGTGGGTGCGTCGACGCGGATGTCGAGCTGTGCTTCGGGCCGCTTGGGCTTGAAGTGCCATGAGCTGAGGCTGTCGAGGTTGGCGGAGACTTCACGCCACAGGGCTTCGATCTCCTTCTCTTCCTTGGCGACCTTCTCGTCCTTCTCCTCGACGTAGTTGGGGTCGGTGTTGCGGAGGTGCTCTTCTTCGTATTCCTCCGCGAGACCCTTCTTGCTCTTGTTGTTGTCGAGCTCGAAGTCCATCTGGCCGCGGCGGCCAGTGGCGAGGTCGTCGGGTCGTCGACGGATGATGTCTTGGAAGTCGTGTGCGAGGATACGGCGCTTGATGAGCTCTTCGAGGCCCTCACTGACTTCGGCTGTGATGACTGGTACAGGTTTGCCAGCACGCTCGAAGTCAAGGTCCTCCTCGAGCAGAGAGTTCATGGGTCTGTCGGCTGCTCTGGCTTCACCTGACAAGGTCCATTCGCGCTTGGCAACGTTGGCAGCTTCAAGCTTGCGAATCTCCTCTTGGAGTGCCAGCTTTCGCCTTTCGTGGGCTGATCGTCTTGACTTGGGGTCGGCTGGGTCGAGCTCTTCGTTTTCGTCCTCTTCCTCTTCCGACTCGTCTTCGAACAGATCACGATGAACGGCCTCCATTGTGCGTGTCATGTCCTCGTCTTGGTCTTCATTCTCGGGTGCAGCACTCTTCGCAGGGAAGTTATGTGGGTTTGGTCGTCCCTTCTTGTTCTTCCTCGCCTTCTGTGCAGGTGGTGCGAAGAAGTCGGCGTACATGACGTTGTTGGTGTTGCCCATTCCGCCCATATCCATGTCGCCCTCTTCAAGATCCTCGTCTTCGTCTTCACTGGGTGCATCAGGGTCGCCGAAGGTCGGGCCATCTTCCTCATCTTCTGACTCGTCCTCGGGAGCGCCATCACCATCTGTGGCACCCTGGGCCATTGTCGCAGGGTCAGCATCCCAGTCAATGTCTTCGTCGTCACTTCCAGCACCTTCCTCGTCACCCTGCTGCTCCATGAACTCGGACTGCTTGTTGAAGTCGTCAATCGAGAAAAAGCCATCGTTAAGACCGAACTTGTCTTCCACAAACTCTTGTGCGGGCTCCTCTGCGCGAGCATCGTCTTCGTCCAAGTCCTCACTTCCCATGTCGACATCGTCCTCCTCATAGTCATCGTGACCATCCTCGCCATCAAGCATCTCAGAGTCCTCCTCGTCCTCTCCTTCACTGTCCTCCTCTTCACCGTCCACATCCACACCATCATAAGTCCAATCAACCCCCTCCTCTCCAAGCTCGCTCTCCTCCTCGGCACCCTCCAGCTCACTCTCCCCACTCTCAGCCTCCCTAGCCTCCGCCTCCTTAAGGCCCACCTCAGCCTCCTTCCTCGCAGCCTCAATCACCCTCTTCGCCTGCTCCCAGACCTGCTCCGCGCCAAACCCTCTAATGTGCACCTGCTTCAGCCGCAGAATATCCTCTTCACTGACATCCTCTCCGCGCTTGCGCTTCTTGCGCGCATCCAGCAGGCGCTGGTTCTGAGCGTTGCTGACATCTAGCGCTACAGGGTCGAGGGCGTTTTTGAGGTAAGCGAGGGCGTCTGTGTGCAGAGGCAGTGAGGGCTGGAGGAATTCGTGGGGCGATGCGGTGAGGCTTTGGAAGAATGGGCCGGCGGTGGCGGCCATTTTCGTTGAATGTGGTTTTGGGTTTGCTTGCGACGAGGCGCAAGTTTTTTTGGCGTTGGTTTAGAACCTCGAGATCGGTCGTCGGCTTCAAGGTGTTCGAAGAAAAGTCTCGACGGAAAGCGGAGGTGAAGATTGCTTATCAGATTGCCCCAATACACTAACCCTTGATCGAACATGCTCTTTCGCGATGGACATGAATGTCGCCCATACAGTTGCTGTATGACAAGATCTAATGGATAGAATGCATCGTTGATACTGAAACTGTTGATAGCCATCTTGAGAGGCACCAAATACGGGGCGTGGAAGACTTCGAGGCGTCATTTTCCATCTGCGCTCAACCACGTGCAAAAGCCCACAACCAATCACTGCGATTGCTATACCACTTTCGACGACCATACATGTATCACATTTGGTGAATCTTACCCCAGGCGATTCAGCACCCCATGGCCTCTCTTGCTGACCCAAAGGCGCTAGATATTTTTAAATAGTCTCGAGATATCTATGATGAATCGTGCTCTCCATTCAAGGGTCGCTTGTTAGAACGGGCCAAAAACGAGGGTAGCATCGCTCGACATGTGAAGCAGGGAAGAGGCCGTACGCATATTTCCCAAACACGTAACAGTTGCTAGCTTATAACAAGAACATGCCGAAGAAGAACCTGCGAGCCTCCGTGATACAATCTCTCCGAACGTTTCTCGGTTAAAATGTACAACAACACGCACATACCCTCGCGAACGACCTCAAATGCAAAATGTCCAGGGTATCGTTAGCTATATATACAATAATATACAAAAACCGCATTCGCGCGTTGTCGACATCATCGGAATATCAATCACACCATCACCCCACAGTCGGGTCCTCGCTCAACCTAGCCCCAAGACCCTGCTTCAAATCATCAGTGAAATCCAAATCCTGCGTCTTCCCTCCTCTTCGCTCCATAACCCCCTTCAGCTGCTCCGAGTTCCTGAACCGTCTCAGGCCATTGTAAGTCCACTCGTCCCACACGTGCCCGCTAGCATCAAGTCGGCGCATAGCGTCCACCATGCCATCGAAGTCTTGTTGACTGGCGTAGCCGGCCAAGAGAGTATTCCACGTGACGGAGTTGGGCTCCAGGCCCTTGCCGCGCATGTATGTGAGGACCTGCTCGGCGAGCTTGAGCTGGCCGTGGCGGGTGAAACCTTCTAGGAAGATGGACCAAGATTGGACGTCAGGGGCTACAGCTGAGGGTCGGGATTCGGCAGAGCCGTTCTGCATGTCTTTGATGACTTCGGCGGCGTTGACGAGAGTGCGCTTGTTTTTGGTGAAAGTGCCCAGGAAAGCATTGTAGCAGTGGGACGACATTGCGAGGGAAGCGAATGGCTGCACGTGGTTGGAGACGAGCGCACGGTAGCGCTGGTAGATCTTTTGCGCTGCGATGTTCGAGCCGTGGCCATCTCGTGTGAGGTGGAGGTATGTGCGCAGCATGATGCCGATAGCCTGCGTTGGCGGAGCCATAGGCTTCTTCTCACGAGGAGTGGCCTGGACGGCTGATGGTATCGGCAATCCTAGTCCTTCCAACGCTTCGAGTTCGAAGATCTGAGCGTATGCCTGGCAGATGGTCGACCATGCCTGCTCCCCACTTTTTCGCGTATGGTGCATGGCTAAGCAGTGCAAGATCTCCACTGCGATGACAGGTTCCGTAGTTATGTCGAACGCTTCGATTGTGTTGGTGATAGTGTGGTTCAGAGCATCTGCGTCGTCGATGTCGAGCTTGCAAGCCTTGAGGAGGAGTGCGTACGTGTATTTATCAGGCTTCATCTTGTGATCGAGCAGCGACTGGTAAATGTCAATCGCTGTCTTCCTGTCGCCTGCTTCCACAGCATTGAGAATAATGATGTTACACAGACGAGTGTTTAGCCTGACTCCAATCTTCACAAGGTTGTCCACAATCCGCAGACAAACACGAAGACCGCCAGGCAGATTCATCGTCTTCCTTAGAAGTGTACTGCAGTTGCTTCGGAACTGGTAAGTAGAAGTGCTTGCACCATTGCGATGTGCGTCCAGGAGAACATCGAGAGCCTGATGGAAGTGATCGTTTTTGGCCAGGTATGATGTGAGATGCATCAAAGTGTTCGCATGAACCCTGAACTCTCCGACCCTGATTGCTTTATGAAGATCCAGCATCTGAGGCGTAGTGCTGTAAGGCAAGACCATACGAACGAAGCGTCCGTCAAACATCGCGCCTTTGCCAGTAGGATTTTCCGCGAGGGCACTGAAGATCTGGACCAGTTTCGTAATCTGCTGAGCGATTTCAGCGCCTCCAAGGTGGACGTAATGAGCAGCCAGAATCTGCAAACAATCTGCCACCCAAGGCCCAGGCGCGGACGAACGACCAGTAGCGAGCAGGAACTCGACCAAGCTGTCTTTATCGTAATGAAGCATCCAGAGTGCGATATGAGACCACACGGCACTCTCTTCCATTCCGTGCGTTGTAGCGAATCCTTTCAGATTCAGGTCTTTACCACTTGCCATGCGCTGCAAGACAATGTCCACCCACTCAGCAGCATGTGGATCAAGAAGAGGCGGCAGGGCAATTGCTGTCCGACTCGACTGACGCGAATCGAATTCATTCTGAGCTCGTGCGTAATTGTAGTTCCAGACCCGGTTGAGAGCATACGGCGAGTATTGCCCCATGGTAGCCACCGAAACATATCTTGGACGAGCCCATAGAGCGGAAGTTCGTGGCGCTTTCGTAAGCGCATGCTCCAGACGCAACGACTTGTGAAACCGGGTTTTGTAGTACTTGAGCGGTTGTCCTGATTTGTGAAGCGCAGGCGGTCCTCTGGCCTGTCTTGTTGTTGGATTTGGTTTGACAGCTCTTGGTGTCTGGCGCTTCTCCCGTATATGCATGTCGTAACTTGCGAAGGTCCGTCTCGCTCGCGACTTCTTCTTCTCTTCCCTCTCTTTCACAACATTCGTGAGCTTCTTCTCGTATCCTTCCAGAATAAAGTCGAAAGCGTCGCCATCATCCTGCTCCTTGTTCTGTGATCCCGAAGATATCTCTATCTCAGCGGTCTTATTATTTTGTGCAGGCGCATACGAGCTCGGAAGTTGAGAAGTCTCATTGCTGCGAGTCTCCTCGATTGCAGTCGCATAAGACCGTCGTAGTGATACCGGCCGCCATTTTGTGAAAGATGGTCGGTTGAGCGTAAGGAAATTAGGCACACAGCGTGCTCTAGCTGGTAGCGCGTGCGGTCGCAGGCATCGGTGCATAGGCGTACATCGACGGCAGCGGGAGTATTAGAAGGAAATAATGGAAATCGCTTGAGAGAATAATTGTTCACATGTAATGATCCATCTGTAAGGGTGTCGCAAGACTATCCACGGGAGTGCATTTGGATGCAGCGCCGGGCAAAAATCGGGGAACAAGCTCACGGTTCTGGCCGTTGCTAGCTCTTGCCCTCTCGCTCTCGTGATGTGAACACGGCTTTTGAGAGCTAGAAATACATAACTTACCTGGACGTTTTACTGCACCGACTCACTTGCAGGCCATATTCACATCGCAGCCATGGCCTCAACAGCAGCACTCAGCGCTGCAGCGCAAGATCGCAAGTCGCGCCTGGCACAGCTCAAATCTCTAAAACGCAAGCAAGCCGACAACAGCGAAGAAGAATCCATAGACCACGACGGACAACCAGTCCCCAAATCGCCTCGCAAAGAAGCCACACCAGACGACACATCACGCTACCTCTCCGGCCGTAACTACGACTCTGAAACGAAAGGCCCACGTCTCGGATTCGAGAACGCGCCTGACGAAGGCCAGGAAACGCTCGAACAGCAAGCCGCCCAGCTCGCCGAGGAGACCCAGCGCCGAGCCGAAGAGGAGGAAAAAGCCGATGCGCCGCTCGATCTGTTCAAGCTGCAGCCGAAAAAGCCGAATTGGGACCTCAAGCGCGACCTGGATCGCAAGATGGAGGTGCTCAACGTGCGGACCGACAATGCCATCGCGCGACTGGTCAGGGAGCGCATTGCGAAGCAGAAAGAGGCTGCGAAGGCCAGGGCAGGCGGTGCCAACGGGCCGGCTCTGGAGGGCGGCGATGCTGACGCTGCGGGCATTGAGGGCGCGACGCTGGTTGAGGCGACGCATGTGAGAGAGCGCGAGGACGAGGAGGATCTTCGCAGGGAGCGCGAGGAGGACGCTGCTTTGCTGGACGGCAGTTGAATTGTTTCATGAATGAAGACTCGCGACACGCGATTCAATCAATCGCATGCAGCAGCAGAAAGTGAGAGAGCATGCGCGTTCATTCGCGACTGGCCCTACGCTCCCTTATCGGCGACCTGCATAAGCGCGAAGTGTCCTCGTTGTCAGCATGGGCGAATATACAGGCTGCCAGGCCATCGGCGATGGCAGCAGGGGAGGGCGTTGCGTCTAGCACGACTGTGCATATTCCCCCACAGGTACGGCACGTGCCTTGACGAGCGAGTGAAATATTGCGCGCACCGCTATGGTCTGTGCAGCAGGCCGACTGCAGGCTCAGGCTCAGGGTCGCCGAACAAGAAGGGCAACTGCAGCTGTGTTGCGGTGGTGTGAGCAATGCAGGCGAAGGCGAGAAAATCCCCATGCTACAGGGCAATCCGACGCGACAGGACTGTCATGCAGTCGATGGGATGGGATGGACAGGCTACGGGTTGGGTAGTACCCTCCGGAGTGAACGCAGTCCAATGAAAAAAAAAAGGAACACTGTAATCCCACTTTGTCACTATTCTGACAAGCTGACATATACTTCAAGCCCTGAGGCTCCAAAACGAAGCTTGTCACGCTTTAGATTATACAGTACACCTCACAAGTCATCATTCTACTATGCCCAACAGTGCTCCCGTGCAAAATCTGTCTGCTAGTCTAGTATTACAGTAGTAAGGTAACTAGCAAAGCAAATCCTTGCCGTGCATGAGCTCTCCAAGTAGTGCCAGCATGGCTTGCACATGCCGCCGCGCGCTCCTAAGAGCCCTGCCTGCCGACGTGCAGGGCAGTACGATATATATGTACATGTTCGATCGAGCAGCCTAGGGCCAAAAGGCGCATGCAACCAATCTCTCGATGCCGGCACGATGCTCCGCCCACCAGCAAAGCGAATCAAAGCCAAGGTAATATGGGAGTGGCTCGCGTGGGTGCTGATTGCAGACTATGTGTGCACTGTGCAGCAGGTAGGTAGGAGGTCGTGCCTGTGCGATAATCTGACAATAACCCCCCAATAAGCGCCGCACGCGCGAGGCACCCGCATGCATGCAACGACATCGGGAGAGAGAGAAGAAGCGTAATAGATTACGACAGAAGTCGGGCGATCCAATATCGTTAAGCCACGGATTCCTGCGGCCTGATGAGAAGGCTCTCGAGGCTTCAGGGTTTATCAACCACAAAGTTTTCCACTCGCAGCAGCAAGCGTGAAAGTCTCGTGGACAGAAAAGAGAGCGTCATGAGCTCGAGAATCAATTTGTTGGCGTACTCCTAGTATAGTAAGTGCTGCTGTACATCATGTCGAGACTAGCAAAAGGCAGCTGGCTCGCGTAGTTGCATGAGGAGGTGAGGTACAACGCGGTATCTCTTTCTAGACTCCTCTTCCTCTCCCCCATCTGTTCCCTCGCCCTCGCAAAAATCCTCCAATACCTTTACTCGGGCTCCGGTTGGTTCCCTGAGGTTCTGCTTCCCCACCAGCTTTCTGGTCGCCTGCACGGCCTAGCAGCTAGCTTGCTTTGGGAGCACGAAGGGAACGCCTCTTTTTGCAGATCATCGACGGCTGCCACTAAGTTACTGGCTGGGCCTTGGCCGTTCTCCTCGGAAGATGCCTATGGTGGTTAAGTGGCAGAGTGGCAGAGGTGCGTTAGCCTCTCTGGCTTGCGAAACAACAAGACTTGACTACTCTTTTCGTGTTCGTTCGTTCTACTGTGCAGTACTTAACTCCGAGACATTTCGTCGCGGGACGGCTGCCGCGAGACCTGGTGCTACTAGGAATAGATATGCCTGCCTTGGAACATCAGCTCAGCGGCGAACACCCACCACATGTGTGTGAGACTGTGGCTCTCAACCAGGGCTCGCGCTCTTCGCTCCTTGCCTGGCGCGCCGAAAGGGTCAGACAGCCTGTGCTGTGCAGCGAATGTCACTGCTGCTGCTGCTGCGGACCGTGACGAGAGGGCTCGGCAGCAAGCGAGAAGGCAAAATCGCGCGATAGGCGCCGATGTCGTGTGTGTGTGTGTGTGTGCGTGTGTGTGCGCCTGCGGCAGCGGGAAGAAGATGGGCGGGAGGAGGCAGGTCGCAGATGTCATCAGTAGTGCGTAGTCTTATTATTACTATTGCCTGCGCGGGCGGGCATGCGTCTGGCCGTCCGCAGTCTCGCGTGTCTCGCGTGTCTCGCGAGAGCCCGAGCGCCCACCCCATCGCTTTTGCGCTGCTGGTGAACGAGTTGAGGGAGGAGGGTGAGAGCAGCGATCACCCGCGCAAGCCAATGGTGTGCAGACGGAGTTGTGGCCATCTGGCGAGCGGGTGGAAGAAGGGCTTGAGACATGCAGGTCGGCTTGGCGGAGGGCCTTGATCGGGCATCTCAACGCTCTGAGTTGAGTAACTTGAGTGCCCCAGAGTGAATAATCAATCATTGACACCAGGGTCACGTGCGCGCGAGGCGGAGGATGTGCCCAGGCGCTGTATCAGGTACTCATGTACCCATGCCGTACAGCAGCAGGAGTGGTTAGTCGAGTTAGTATTAGTGCTCTGTGTCTGTAGTAGTGTGAGTGTGCCAGGTGCTTGCTTGCAGTGTCAGTGCGCAGCGTCTCTGCGTCTCTGTCTGGCTGGCAGTGAGTGGGAGACTTATGTGCCCCACTTGCAACTCGGACTGAATCAACGTCAGAGAGCCATCGCCCTCTGCCCCGAGCCATCCCATCCATACCCATACCCATACCCATACCTCCAACGTCAATCCGCCCGCGAGCCTGTCTTGCTTGCACTGTCCTTTCTTCATGCCTTCATCGCGCTAGCAACACACCCCGATCCTCTTGCTGCCTCCTCCACTCTGGAGCCGCGCCACCTGCTGCTCCTCCGCCGCCGCCCTATGATGATACGGCCACCCTAAAGGCACACGCGCTCAACGACACCATTCAATGTCCAACCGAACCCAGTGCGGCTAAACCACCAACCCACGCCATTCTCTCCCTCGCCAGCTCCACCACCTGTTTTAAAAAACACCTCGCACACCCTGGAAGCACCTCGCCGCCCACCAAAGTGTCTCGGAAGCCATGTCAACAGACCCTGCGGCCTCGGAGCAGCACACGCAGGATGGCGGACAGGCGCCTGAAGAGCAACAACAACGAGAAGGCTCTGTCAACACAACTCGCCTCGAGGCGCCTTCCTCCGCAAAACCAACACCATCTGCGTCGAATGACTCCACACCGTTGAATGACTACTTCGCTTCAAATCCTGCGGATGCAGAACCACGCATTCGAACAGGTCCCGGATCTATAATTGCCTCGCTTTCTTCCCGCCGCTCTTCTCCTGTATATCCCAACCATGCCCAATCGTCCGGCAACTCAGCCATGACCGACAGTGCGGCGCCATCGCCAATGTCCGAAAGACCTGGTCCGCAACGAGAAGCCTCACACTTGACTGCACAGAGCTCAGACAGCGCTGCCACAATCAGACCTGCTCCGGCTTCTGCTCCACTCGGACGACCACCACGACCGGCATATCCCAACCAGTCGTTCTCTGCCCTGCAAGGCTTTCAATATCCACACCGCAACCATCCACCTACTCTACGACAACGACCCTCGTATCCCTCACAAATCCTCACATTCTCTTCTGCCATCGCATCGCTACATCAATCTGGCTCGCGCACCGTTGGTAGTTCCCCGGCTGCGACTCCAGGCAACAACGGTCTTTACACCCCAGCCACCGCACCGCCCGCACATGAAGACTGGGAGTCCCCAGACACTCCCGGAACATATGCCAGTCCTTTCCTCCATTTCACACACCGTCAGGCACCAAAGGAGACACACGTTGCTGATGTCGATGTGGATCCCGTCTCTGGACGCAAACTTATCAATCACTACGAAATTATCGACGAACTCGGACGCGGTACACACGGAAAAGTCAAACTTGGCAGAGATCTCAAAACTGCGAACAACCACGTAGCTATCAAGATTGTCGAACGTTATTCGAAGCGAAGACGGCTGGGTAAATTGGGCAACGCGGAAGATAAAGTCAAGAAGGAGGTTGCTATCTTGAAGAAAGCACGGCATCCGAATATTGTCGCACTTCTTGAAGTTATTGACGACCCATCTCGGAAGAAGGTTTACATCGTTCTAGAATGGGTAGAAAGAGGCGAGATCACATGGCGCGTCAAAGCGCCCAAAGAAATCGCGATTGTCGAAGCACGCCGCTACGAAAGGGAGAAGAGAGAACACTCGGACTCTAAGTGGGACGCAGAGGACGATGCAGTGCTTTCGGAAGCTCAGAGACGCCTCAGGCGACAAAAGCGATTGTTGATTCGTACTGCTCGTAGGATGAGACAGGAGGCTTTGGACAACCCACACACCTGGAGTCACGAGATGGGTGACGACTTCAGTGATGACTCCGAAGACGATCGTCTATCTCGTGTGTCAACGACAACGGCAGGCTCTAACCCAGGATCTGACAACGACCTGGCGAGATTTATGGCTGCTGCGGGACGCCGAATCTCTCGCACGGCGTCGCCATTGCCTACAATCCCTCAAAGTCAGGAATCTGGAGCGTTTCTTACACTCACCGCAGAGCGACCCTACGAAGAACCGGATATGACGCTTTCAAGCTCGCCCGTTCAGATGCAGCAGGATACATTTTCGCCTACGAGTCTAGACGGCACAATGTACGGCGCGTACGACTTCAGCTCTGGAGAAACTTCGAGAGTACCCAGCAACACAAGCTTGCATTCGTCAGCAAGATCCAGCCGACAAAATA
The DNA here is from genome assembly GCA_002921095.1 of Cladosporium sp. SL-16. Taxonomy (NCBI): domain Eukaryota; kingdom Fungi; phylum Ascomycota; class Dothideomycetes; order Cladosporiales; family Cladosporiaceae; genus Cladosporium; species Cladosporium sp. SL-16. Next base: position 658,996 of record PEGC01000012.1, read on the forward strand.
CCGGAGACCTGGCACAAATCGCAGCCGAAGTGCTCGAAAGCGACTTGAACCCAGAACTCGAGTATGTGCCGTGCATGTCGATGCAGAACGTACGAGTAGCTTTCCGAGACACCCTGCTTGGCCTGCAGTATTTGCACTACCAAGGCATTGTGCACAGAGACATCAAGCCACCGAATCTACTCCAGACCATAGAAGGGCGGGTTAAGATCTCAGACTTTGGTGTGTCATATCTCGGAAGACCATTGCACGATGAAGAGGCCCCGGAAGAGCTGAGCGAGAACGAGGCTCGGGATCTTGACGACGAAGCAAAGGAACTCGCAAAAACTGTCGGTACACCGGCATTCTTCGCTCCAGAGTTGTGCATTACGGACCCAATGGATGATCCTCCCCCTGTCACCAAGGCGATCGATGTTTGGGCCCTCGGCATCACACTCTTCTGTATGCTGTATGCCCGGACTCCTTATGTTGACAACGAGTTTGTCGTCATGAGACAAATCGCGGACGAAGAGATTTACATTCCACGGAAAAGGCTGCTGCCAATCAACACGAAATCCCAGTCTCGGCCAAGCTCACATGGGCGAATCTTCCCGCCAGCCGGAAGTGGCAAACGCCACGAGTTTGATCTGAGTTACGAAGCGATTGACGATGATCTACACGACCTGCTACAACGTCTCTTAATCAAGGATCCTGGCAAGCGCATCACGCTTGAGGAAGTCAGACACCACCCATGGGTGCTTGCAGATCTGCCTAATAAGTTGGCTTGGTTGGAAGAGACAGACTCGAACCGCCAAAGTGAAGGAAAGAGGATTGAAGTCTCGAACGACGATGTCGACACCGCCGTTGTCCCAATCCAATGGGTCGAGCGCGTACGCTCAGGCATCAAGAGAGTTGGTGAGCGTCTAGGCTTTGGTAACGTGCTACAGGGTCGTTCTAGGAGTGGCTCTACTGCAGGCCTCCCTGGCTCACACTCCGGACCGCCTTCGACAAGCTCATCCAGCAGCACCATCAGTCAAGATGCACGCCGCCACAGCCTCCGAGGAGACGAGTCCATCTTTTCAGCATTGAAAGCTTCTAGGGAAGGCGAGCACCCGCTGTCAAGAAGTGTGACTGCAAGCCCGGAGACCGAGAAACACAGCACCGGCTTCTTTGATCATGAATCACCACGACCAGAATCGGTGGATACAGTGTTGTCACAAGACAAATTCATGAAATCCTCGCCGAGGCCGCCTCCACCCGAGCGCTCACGTACTATCACGTCTACTTCCGGTTCTGTTCGCACTGTCAAGCAATCGGACGTCAATGGCAATTTGGCGAAAGAAACACCACCCAGCTCGCCGGGCCTCCCTGGTACGCCGTTGGTTCTTGATTCACCCGGCGGATCGCACCTTGGTGGCTTGCTTGGTGGTGCTGGCCGCCGCATACTTAAGACGGTGCGTGAGCGGTCAGCAGCACGATCACAGACTTCTGACTTGCGTGGTCGCTCATCAAACCGGGGCGCATCCACTGAATCACTGGATCCACACGGCGAACCAAGCATTGCTGTCAGTCAGACCTCCGTCTCAGGCCACGTCGATTTGCCCGAATCACTCCGGACCATAACGCCAGGCAGTGCGAACAACAGTAGACGAGCCAGCCCGGTCTCGTCGCGTGCAGGGTCTGTAGTATCCGGCTCGCCGAAACTGCTTCGACCATTTGGAGCACTCTCACGCATGTCTTCTACCGCTTCTCTTAGATCGCTCAGATCGGAAGCCAAGTCTTCAACGTCGCATCATGCGGACGAGGAGACACCTGTCAAGCCCCGAAGTGTGGTGACAGAGTCAAGTGCCGAGGACTGGCAACGAGCAGACGACGAGCGTGTTCGAAAACTGATCAGAGAAGGCGAAGCTGAAAGTCTGAGCAGTCACGACAGCAATGGCCGACCGCAAGTTTCCCTGCATCGCCGCAGATGCCCACCCAGTCCAGATGATCACAGTCCCAACGATATTGAATGGCGCCATCCTACTGCTGCCAACGCCTCACACCCAACGTCGTCTCATGAGACGAGCCCGACCGGGCATGCGAGCCAATTGCCACCATCCCTTCTCTCAAGCTCTTCCGATTTTGGCTCCGCCGTTTCCATGTCTGTCTCCAACCCGTCCATCCCCTCCGCAATCTCTGAGGCTTCATCCATCGACCCGCTGGAGAGCGCACCTGCCGAAGAACTGGAAGCGAAAGACTCCGACTCAACCCTCAACGGCTTCACCAAGCCCACTTTCCGCACCGAACTCGTCGAGGACGAGGAAGGCTACTCCCCCGACCACGACGAAATGGCACTAGACAGCGATAACGACGACGACTACGAAGATGAGAGCAGCTCCGATAGCGACGGCGGCCTCGTCATGCGCCGTCGTCGCTCCGGAGGCGGCAAACAGCTCCACCACTCCAACTCTTCCTCTTCGCCGCGCACCGGCAGCCTGGCAGCGGCGCTGGAAGCCGCGCACTCCAAGCAGAGGAGAGGCACCGGTTTATCGCGCGGCTCGAAGCGCAGCTCGCGCAGCGGCAGCAACCATACCATGAAGAAGGTTCGCACGCGCGACAGTGAAGATGAGCGAGGCCGGGAAGACATCCAGGAAGAGTAGAGAGAGCAATTGAGGGGGGAGGGCGGGCTTTGTCTGACGCTTTCTACAACGCTGGATGTCGAAAATTTTCACAATTACCTTGGGGCAACAAAATTGCATACGAGCAGGAACCAACGAAACACGGGATAGACTACTATTACTTTTTTTTCCTTCCCTTCGACTCTTTTATTTTTTATCTTTATTTTCGTTCTGCGTAAAGGGAGGATACCAGTCTGTCTGTTTGGCGCGAGTGCCCTTGCTGCTGCTACATCGTATTTGTTTGGACAGGCACTTGTTACCGGAGGCTTTTTGTTTTTGAACGCAATCTTGTAAAAGACTTTGATGAGGAGAGAAAGGAGAGTGAAGGCAAGGGTCTGACTTATTATTATATCTTGGAATGGAGAGAAGATGGAGTGTATAGACGCAGTGACCCCAGATGGAAGGAAAAGAAAAGATTTTCGAATGATTACACAAAAAAACAAAAAGAAGAGAAGCAAAGCAAGGCGCGCAGCGTTGTAGTGTTTCCCATCTCCTCCTATTTGGATGCATTTGTGGTTTTGTGGTTCTTGTGAGAGGGGTTGGCTCTCTACTCTTTACTCTCTACTTTCATGTTTGTTTGTTTCTATCATTTGCATCTTCTTCTCTTGGATGTGCTTTAGTTGTGTACGCTACTAACGTTTGTTCATCGGACGGAGTTGTTACTTTCGAGGGAGGTAAATTGGACGCATAAGTTGGAGGGATATGATCTCGATGCATTGGGATTTTATGTACAACTTTGGTAGACTTCTTTGCATGTGTTTATTTCATCACGTCCACGCGCGTGCAGATACACGCATACTTGCCGCTTGAAACCATCTCTCCGAATGATCTCGACTTCTTTCCATCAAGCCATAACCTTCCCTCCAAACCCAACCGGCTCATCAGGGCTATTATAACCCCCATCCCCAACGCCCCTCACCCCACCTACCCTATTTTGAAACGCCTCAACAACCGCAACCGCCTCATTCGGCGCAAACTCCAGATGTCCCTCCCCGCGCTTCTCGATCGGCACGAACGGGTCATAGAACTTCGGCAATAACCAGCCGACGGCGACGAACACCATGGTCAGGTTCGCGACGACGAATCCGACAATGTGGCACGGGTCGTGGCGCACGGCGTTGAAAGACGGGTATGAGAAGCTGAGGATGATGGCGAGGATGGGGACGGAGATGTAGCGCAGCAAAGGGCCCCAGAAGATGGGGATGGACCAGTTTTTGCCGACGGCGACGACGAGGTTGAGGTCGCGGGAGAGTTGGCAGCCTTGGTAGAGTGCGAGGTAGTAGAATTTTTGCAGGAGCGTGTTGCTTGCGAAAGGCTTGGGTGGGCCTGGGTTGGTGTGCTGTGGGGTCTGCGCGAGTGCTATGGCGATTCCGAGACCGAGGAAGAAGATTCCAAAGCCTACGCCTGCGCCGGCTCCTGGGTGGACGGAGTGGCCGATGGCGACGCCTAGGATGAGAGATAGCAGGTAGGAAGCTGTCCAGACGAGGTAGGCTTTCCAGCCCAGAAGACCTACCACGTCCTTGTAGCGGTACACCATGGTGGCTCCGAGGAACTCGCACATGACCACCCAGACGAGGGAGAAGTTGTTGAGCCATGTGTCGAAGCCATCTAACAGGTAGTAGCCGAATTCCGTGCAGAATATCAAAGAAATCAGGAACGAGATCACGACCGTGACGCTGACCACGACGGATCTGTTCCAGTGTCTGCCAAACTCGCTGTCACAAATCTGCGAGATCAGAGTGTCCAAGAGCGCAAACGCAGAGCTGACACCGAGGACCATGAGCGTGAGGAAGAAAATCGCACTCCAGAACTGCGCGCCAGGCATTTGTGCCGTTCCCTCCGGGAGCGTGAGGAAGGCGATATCGAAACTCCCAAGACGGCTCTCAGAGGCGGCGGGATCCATTCCTAGATACCCGATGACTCCGAACACTGCGAGACCGCACAAGATCTCGATGAGCGAGTTTGAGAAACAGATTATCAGCGCGTCTTGCACGGCGTTCTGGTACTTGTTGTTGTACGAGGCGTAGTTGGTGAAGTAGCCCATGCCCAGGCCGATGCTGAAGAAGATCTGGCCGCAGGCGTCTTGCCAGATTTGGCCGTCTGCGAGGACGTCGGAGCGCCATGTTGCCCAGGCGTAGCGGATGCCTGAACCGGCGTTGGGGAGAGAGACTCCTCGGCCGACGAGGACGATGACCATTAAGATCGGGAAGCCCATGGTCTGTCAGAGAAAGATTGGAGTCGTCAGTGAGGAGCTCGAACTGATGCGAGACTGCTGCGTCCACACTTACAAAGTACACAACTCTGCCAGTCTGTCCGATTCCTCGCCAGATGCACAACCAGACAAGGAACCATGTAAAGGCACACCAGCCCACCGTCTCGCCGACCATGCCTGACCCAGCATAGCTAGTGTAGCTTTGAACACTGCCACCAGCAATACTGCCCGCGGTGCGTTCGCCATTGCGAATGACTTCTTCCATGTAGAACTCCGAGCTGACGCCCTCCCAAGGGAGCGGGCTTGAGAAAGAGTGGCGGAAGTATGCCATGACCCAAGCCAGGATGGGGACATAGTACAGAACGATCATATATCCGTTGTAGACTAGCGAGAATCCGACACCTTTGAGCCGCTTCTGTACGTGGTCGTAGGCGATGGTTGGGCCGCCGCGGTAGGCTTGACCGATGGCGATTTCGAGCGTTAGACCGGGGATCCCGAGGAAGAAGAACGCAATAAAGTAAGGAATCTTTGTGAGGATATAGGTCAGTATGGTAGTTCAACTGAAAACTTTCAATAATTTGCTACTTACGAACCACTGAAGTCCAAAGTTATTGTAAACCTGCGACGGCTATTCCATAGGGTCAGTATTAGTCGCATCACGAATATGGATACCGTGGTCTGCTCACGTATCGAAGGATGTTTCCCAGCCCCACGCATCCACCCATCGCGGCAAGGATGAAAGAAGTTCGAGAAGGCCATTGGTCACGACCATCATCTGCGGTCTTCGTCTTCGAGCTGAAGACGCTCTTGAACAAGTTCTTGATCGCCATCGTAGCAAAGGCCTGGGATGGTTGCGAGGCAGGACATGAGTGTTGTGGCCGAAGCCATAGATTTATGTGACCTTGCCACCAGAAGGATTGTCCTGCTTGGATCTTGGACTCGCTAGCCAGCTCCCATATCTCTGGCAAGGCCGCATACCGAGCATTCTTCGCGGCTGGCTCGCGTGTATGCCCAGAGCCTTACGTCCTGCACTTACAGGACCAAGCGATAGCAATGTAACGAGATGTCTTATCACGTGCACCTAAGGGCTGAAGGCCCCTGCTTGCACCGTCTGGGCGGGCTGGGCGATGTGCTGGGCAGGGCATGAAGAAGACCATGTCGCTTGGTGGAGACACTCCAAGAACTCTCATGATAAGGAAAAAGAAGATCACGCACCCCGGACGGGTTCTCCGCACACGCCTCCACACTTATCACTATCATGCCCGGCTATGTTGAATAGTGCTCTATGTTGTTTGCAGAGTCCCAGCGTCGTCTTTGCTCAGCGGCCCAAAAGGCAGCCCAGAGACTGCTGTCGGCTTGAACTTGACACCTTCCTCTTTGCTACAGCCAAGGCCGCGGGTGTGTGTTGGCTGCGAGATGTCTTGTACTGCTCGTGACTGCAGCCTTATCTTGTACGCAGCCGTACAAGAGTCTTGGATTTGTTCATCTCTCGGCAATGTCGGCACCCCCTCTGGAAAGTGGCATGGGGTTGAAGTTGCAGGTGTAGCGCAGGAGCGGGATCCTTGGAAATGTTGACACAGAAAAACAAACCGTAACACGCTCGGGGGCGGCATACCATAGCATGTATATCACGAGGCTCTGTGTTCTCGGGGTGGTCCAGCCTAGCTGTTGATCCGCAGCCGAAGCCAGTCGCGGTGCCATAAGTCCATGACTGGCTGCCGTATGTTTACATATGGTATCTTATGGCTGTCGATAGCTATATCAGACTGCCTCGTGCTTGACGATACGATCATGGTAACTACTGAATAGCCGCGCAAGATTATAGCCGAACGTAGTACTGGCTTGTGACTCGCCACCTGGTAACTCAAAACCCAGGCTTGTTCCCTTCGACAATCTTATGGACACTCTCGTGATCACCGCCTACCGTCATTCTGATGACTGATAGAATTATGACTGGAGCATGTGGATTGTCGCTACGACACCTCTGTAGCAAAGCAGACAGCACTACTATGAACCTTCGTCCTACCGCACAATGATAAACTCATCAAAAGGTCCATAAAGCCGCTCCTCCTCGTCTGCCTTCAACTGTCCATCCGTCGTCTTTAGTACTCCGTCTGCATGCCGCTGCGACTTGACAACGTCCTCGATTATGCCACCTTCCGCTGCCAGATAACATCCCAGTCGGAAAGAAGCGAGCTCGGACGGCATACGTACTTCAGCATTCGTTGCTTGAGCTGCCTCGTCCTCAGTAAGAAGCTCTTTGACGACCACTAGCACGGTATCATCCTGAAGTGTTCGATCATCGATGATGACGAACGATTCATAGTCGATATTTGATCCGGCTCCGCGCATTGCCCGGAGCAGAAGCCAGCATTCGTCGGCTGACTTGTTTTTGAACGATGAATTTGGTTGGCTGGGAGTGTTTTCGCCTACATCGTTCTTTGTAGCGTAAATTGTGGATGGATTCTCTACGAAGACGAAGTAATGGTCCGGCTGGTCCGCGTAGTCGATATTGGCGAGCAGGAAACGGTCTTTGAACTGATAGGTAGAGTTAGCTCGGTGAGGGAGCATGAAGCCTACCCTCGTAACCTAGATGTTGTGTTACCTCCTCACTGATATCCGCAACGCAACATACAGGCGTTAGTTGACCCTGCGTGAGTAATCTTGGCATGTTCTAAAATTTAGACTGACATGTAGAGCTGTGCACTATGCCATAGTATAGGGATGGAAGAGACGTATATGTATTCAGCCAGCTGTGAAGCCAGAAAGAGCTGGAGGGGATTATGCGGGAAACACGTCAGCCTGTTTCCATGCATGGCAATCATTACTGATTGGTGCGAGATAGCCCCTGCGCATCCGGATCTATCGCAGCTATATGCAGGCAGTGGGTAGGCTGAAAATGGTAATGAAGCCGAAGGAAGAGCGCCGATATTTTTTACTCTCCTATGGTCACCCGAACTGAGCTTTTGTACTCATGTGAATCATTCAAAGCAATATATAACGTTTGACCGTCCCGGACTATACATACGACCATAGGTCAGTGAAAACTGGGCATCCCGTCCGAAATCCCCCATTCTCACCCTCCTGCAAAGCTACTGGATCCCAGCGTGTCTCGTCGGCAGTGACAGGATCCCGGCGTATTGTTGTCTTGACACAAGACACTCCTGCCAGGTCGAATCCCAAAACTAATTCAGACAGCTGGGTAACAAAGTTTGCAAGCCAGATACAATAAGATATGGAAAGTGTCCACGAAAACCACATGGTTACATTTCGGGATCCTGGATAGAAGAGGCCAGGATAAATGTTTTCACCTACCAGAGAGCCGCTTGCGGAAGAGCTAGGGTTTCTTTTCATCATCCTGATTTTGGAGTTCCAGAAGGCGCCTGGGTAGGTCGTGTACACAATAGATTATGGCAAATGATTTGGAGAATTTGAGCAACTCTTGATTCATGACTTCTGGACCAGGTACACTTCATAGACATCCTGTACCGCGAACACTATGCCAATGCATTGAAGAGTCTGTACGACAGGCACATTGCACTATAGAAATGTTCACGTGACCTTGAGCTTCGCTTCCCCACGACTTGCGCTTGCAACCAATCTCGGAGCACAGGTACGATTCCTGGTCCCAGTCGATCCTGCTTCCTAATTCCAGACTCCAGAAACGCATCACATACCAGATGCTACAGTACCATCGAGTCGCAACATGTCTTCATATGGTCGTCGAGCTGCAGGGCATCGTAGTATACGAAGCAAGAGGCGCCCAATCCAGATCAAACTGTAACCGCTAACCTCACACGCTCCGCACCATGTTGAGCAGCATACTCTCAGCGCTGCTCAGGAGAATAAATGATACTGATTAATACAGTCGTGCCAACAACCGGCTTCCTACGTTCAGGGTCATTCTTTCTACAATGAGAGCCCGCTAAGGCTGCTAGCTCACAGACTAAGCCGCGCCTAGACTAGCCTTCCCAAGCCATGCTGCTTCCTGCCTTGCAAAATCCCCCGGGACACCGGCCCAGCCCGTTTCCATAGCCTTGAGGTCAATGTACTATAGCGCAGCATTCTATAAACTGTCGAGGTCTTAGCAGCGGTACTCAACGAGATTCGGCAGTTTACGAAGGGGAAAAGTGTGATTCACAGTTTCACATTGTACTGCAAGTGAGCACCTCTTTGTCACATCATCCACAAAGAGTCCAGTAGACTGCTATCGAGACTTTTGCACGGAGACTCGCGATGCAGCTGTATTTGTCTCTTCTCCTCCTGCTTCACCATCATCATCGTCAACACCATGATTTCGCTTGATCGGGCTGTCAGCAGTGCTACTGTAGATCTCAAATTCAGAAGGTCACTGGGCCATGGAGGCGTAGTGGGAAACGAAGAGGCCGACGACGCAGCAAGAGAGGCGTCGAGTCACACGGGTAAGCCTGCAGGACTCTTGGCGATAGTAAACGCTCTTGTACGATCCAACCTCTCCCGTTAGTTGGTGCCGCCGTCTCTAGTGGAGATTTCGGATCATCGGTTACGATGAGTTGGGCAGTCGGCTCGAGAAGCTTGTAGTATGTCAGTCGGTGCACTTGGTACATCTTCCAAAGAACGACGATTCGGGTCATGTTGGTTGTCCGAAACAAGTGCTTGAAGCAGCCAGCATTTCCATTTTTCGCGTGTGTTGCGCTAATGTTGAGTAAGCCTCCGGCATAAACTCGATCCATGACGACAGATTCCCTTTCCCAGTCCTGCGCACTTGTATTATCTCGACCTTGGAAGATACAGAAAAGATCGATCCAAAGATAGTTCGATCCTAGTTCTCTCGTTGCAATGAGAGCGTCACAGTACGTGGGCTGTATTAAATCGATGTCTAAGCCATCGCGCAGATATCCCTCTGTCTGTCGTGTCAACTTGAGTTTGGGAGGCACAGTACCCCAACAGTGGCTCAAAGTGAAGTAAGCTCCGCACATTTTGTGCTCGGCGGTAACGACCAACCTCACCCTGTCCCCCATGATCTCAAGCAGTCTGGTCGGATACCAGCTGGGCTGGGTGACATGACTGCAACGTCGATGGTTTGTCGTACAATCGGCGAGCCACTTTGAGGCGAGCCGGAACGCCGCGTGGGATCCAGTGCCACCCGAAACACTCGCTGACAGTGCCACGCGGTGCATTTCCACCGGATCAGATTTTGTTACGAAAGACCTGAGCTCGAATGAGAGTGTACTGTGTGGCGAAGGAATTGAGTGACAAATCCTAGTTATTGATAGCTTGTTGTGCTGGAGGACAAATGAAGTCTGGAAGTCCGCAGGAGCTGCCGGTGCTATGGATGCAATGCGAAGACATAGTTCGCAGCCATACGGCAATCCCTGTTCGTAAAGCCACCTCGATTTGTGGAGCGGATGCCATTCGAGCTCGACTGTAGGCTGAATCAAATCATATTTAGACAAGATAGCCTTTTGTTCTTCTGTTGGATTTGAGATGCGAAAGGGAGGTCTTTCTTTCAAGAATATTGTCGAGCAGACTTTGCAAAGAGTCGACATAGTCGGAAAGTTGACGAGTGATTCTAACTTTAGCAAGGCACGCGGGTAGAAGCTGGTGTATCGTGTGGACCAATTTTATTCTGAGAGACTTCAAGCGTACCTCTGTCCAGCCTGTAGAAAATCTATACGCTCGCCGACCTTTTGTCAGCTGGGTCAAAGCGACTCCGCCTCGTAGGCGCCCATGCAGTGACAAAATTGTCGGCCATGTAGGCATGCCTGACTTGGGCCACTTGTGCAAGCTAAATCTTCTTGTTCTGCAGTGCAGCTGTGGGCTGCGTGTACCTCCTAGTGCTAGTCAGCAGCGTGACCATGTCGCATGTGGAGATAATTCGCTTGGATCAGATAGTTTGCCACCATGCCACGTCAGAGCATCCAGACGAAATACAGACCTATACCCCGAAGGGAAAAAGCTTTGTATAGCAAAGTAAAACGCTTCTGTATCATTGGCTTCATTCTATACGGCATATGCACGTTCGTCCGTTCGGTATCAGTCTCCTTCAGAACCGTCACGCGGTCTGTTCAAACGCCAAAGTAGCAATCGAAAGAGAAAAAAGCGGATCCCAACACCCATCCCGCTCTCGAGGCTCCTGATGGTCAACAAAACTTCCCGATTCTTCCAGTTTGATCATAAAGCAATGAAACCATGACTGTTAGATGGATCTCACGAGGCTCGAAAGACGCATTGCTTGACGACCCGTGTGGGTCATACGGACGAGATGTTGAATCCTCGCAAGTGATGATCCTGACGACACCAGAGAAACACCATGTGAATTTTGTAACAGACATGGAACGCCGTCGTGAATTGCTGCGACATGAATGCTGATATACTCCCTCCTCTTGACGTAAAACGCGTGGGAATGTTGCAATGGAGGCTTTACACATCCTCACGAACTCCACCAGGTTTGCAAACAGAAGAATATAAGGAAAGATGAGATGTTGGGTTTCTGGAGCCACCGTACGCCTTTAATCGATACAAACGCCCTGTTGGAATTCACGTGTCATGATTCTTTAACGAATGTATTTAGTCACCAGGCCGGAAACAAAGGAGTTCACGAAGACGTGTCGATGCCACAAATCGTATCCTTAGACTGCAAGTTTCACAGCAACAACCTCCATATTTCACACATCATGGTGAGTGTGAAAAATGATGTTTGACAAACTGTAGCTACCGTCAGCGCTTCCTAAAAAGGTTCGGTGTGGGCAGAGTAGGTTACATACCAGCGAATCACTGCTCCTCGGGCTTGGTCGTCTCGAACGGCAAGATAGCATCGGGGACGACACCTTCAGCGTACAGCGCATTTTCCTCATCATCGTACCACTCGTAGACGATGTCGGTGATATCCTGCGGGACGTCGTAGTGAACTCTGAAGAACCTCACACCATCCTTAGTGACAATGTTCGGAGTGGTGCAGTCCTTTTCCTCGCCCTCCTTCGACGAGACTCCGTTCTCCGGATCGGCAAACTCCTCAGCAGACGCGCCGTCAGCTACCAGCTTAGCTACGCGGGTGCCACAGACTCTGCACCACCCGTGGCCTTTGGCGTTCTGCGCGTTGACACAGTTTCCCTCGTTGGATCCAGTCCGCGCCACACTACAGGCACCGCCGGCGCCCGGGCCGAAGAGGAAATGAATGTCTGTTGACGTACATCCAGCACAATCTCCGGAGACGAAGTATCGATTGCTTGTGCTGCCGCAACAGCCAGGCAGTGGAGCTGTGTCGTAGCAGATCTCTGCTCCGCCGGCGCTGCTGCAATCCCTGCGGCGATAGTTGCTGAGGGTTACGCCCATTGAAGTAGCGATAAACGATGCGCAGATGAAAAAAGACGAAGCGCCGCGCATTTTGAATGTAGGTGTTCGCGTAAACTGATGGAAGATTTGCTCGTACTGTGAGCGATTGCAATGTGTAGGCTTCGAAGGCGTATGCGGGCGGATCGATATACTTATGCCATACTTGACACTCTAGCCAGGCTCGTTCGCATCCGTGGCATGATGCCATGTTGGCTCATCGAGTTTGAACACGACATGCAATAGCCGTCTTGTGTTACATCAGGAGACTCGGCATCGTACTATCTCTGCCCGGTCGTTTCAAACCTTGTTAAAACGACACGCTTGTAGATATCGCGGCGCAATGCCTGTGACGCAGTCTTGCGGCGTAGCACTGCGGCTTAGTCTCCACTCTTCAGTGAGCCTGCCTTTTCAATTTGCAACATCAGTTCGAATGGTGCCTAGCAGAACTGTATCCATAATCAGAAGAGAGACCATCTTCGTAACTCGTTGATATGGAAACCCTATCATGCAATTCTTGTCCCAATCAGCTTGCCTTCAACAAAGAAACGCTACGCAACGGCATCGATGGGAGAGAACGTACTCGAGTATGCAGTGTTTCAACTCCCACCAAACTTGATGAGCCACTGGCCGCGGAGAAAGACGCCGACCACTTTCACGTGTCTCCGACTTCCATGCACTATTGGCGATGATCAGCTCACTAGACTAGAGGTTTCATCCCGTGTCGAAGTAGTGAGGCCGAATGAGTGATCGTTTGCTGGATAAAGTAGCTAGTCCTCGGAAGGACAGATCAGTAGACAATGCATGCCAAATCGTGATAGTGGGGAAGCCAAGTTACTATCCAAAAACGATCGATTCATATTTGCCGGTAGCCAAGCAAAGGATCCATGCTCTGCACAAGCGACATCCTCCAGGATTCACTAACGAGTATCTACATATCGTATGGCGGGGAAGTGGAGTCGCGTGTTAGACCAAGTACGTACAAATGAACTGGCTCGCCAAGCCACCAACGTGCGGCGTCAATGTTGCAGCAGCATTAGACACACTTGGCCTCCGTGTGTTGCTCGTCTGATCCCTTTGACAAGAACACCAACTAGGAGTTTCCTTCGAAATTTCGCCCAACCATGCTCGCCGATGGTCGTTGGATCTTCGATCTCCCAAATCGTTGAGATGGAGCAAGCTCTAGCGCCTGAAATGCGTAGCCACGGCGTTAAGGAACGATTGTCACAAGACTGGCATCCAGCTACAACAGTAGAGATCACCAATTGGTCTGTCGGCGAGCCGAAGAGTACATAAATTCGCCTTGAGGTCGACCTGTATTCTCAATTCGACCCAAAAGATCCACCAGCACATCCTCCGATCAATCTTCTCAGATCACAATATTCTCATCATCAGACACCATGTTCAACTTGATCACCCTCCTCGTATCGTCCGGAGCCCTTTCCTCCATCGCCACGGCCAGCCCCTTGCCAGGTGGAACGGCAGACGTCACTCCGCGCCAGAGTCCCATCTGGAGAGTGTCGTTCTGGTCCGGTGATGCATGTTCAGGAGACGGCAGCGGCTCTTTCGAAGGGCCGGACGTCGAGCCGCCAATCGACACGCAAAACTGTCGACCGATTCCGGAGATTGGCTTCACGCAGGCCGTCACGTACTACGGCGATTTCGACTACGAATTCCGCATCCACCGCGACGAGAACTGCGGCGACAGCCAGGAATTCTACATTGGTAAATGCGCTTCACGTGTCTGATGTTTTAAGGGCGGTACGATTGACATCTCGGTGGCAGGAAACCAGGACAACCCTCTGTGCATTCCCTTGTCGGAAGTTCCGGGGGCGATTGCTTGGAGCGTGCAAGTCCAGGCTTGAGGCGTGATATTTCAGATGGAAACATACTGAGATATGCAACGTGACCATCTTCCGAGCCCATAGCATAGCATAGCATAGCGGCTTCCTCGGGCAACCAAAATCCAACCCTAGACACTCTTTCCGCCAGGCAAACTAGCTTCCAACCACTGTTTCTTCCGCTCGTCACACCCAAGAACCTCAAAGCCCAGCTCCCGTCCCAGATTCCTCCTCGCTTTCATATACATCACGGTGCTGATCTCCTGAAGCAAGCGCACAATGTGCCGCGGCTCGTGCTGTTCCCGGCAGCGCATGTCAAACTGTACGCGCTCGATGGAATGCACGTCGGGGAGTGACCGGAATGCCTGGCGCCAGCTCTGGATCAGCGAAGACATGGCGGGCCCGTCGACACCGCCGTTCAGCTCCGTTGGAGTGAGGTCGCCGGGCGAGATGGGAGCAAGGATCCCGATGCGCAAGACCCGGATCGATGTTACGGGGAGCGTGGATTGGGGAGCACCGTGGTTTCCCGGGTAGAGTGCTGTCTGAGGCTCTATAGTTGCTGACGTTTGTTCGATGAGTAACATTTTTTGTCCGAGAGCCAATAAGGTCTGGGGGTCGTCGATAGTAACCAGAAACCGAGCGTCTGATAAGTCATCGGTTGAACGCTCGACGAAAGTCACAACGCGCTCTTCATCGCGAGCCTCTGATGCAAGAAGCACTGATCCAAGCTGCTCTGGATTCGTCCTTAGAGTCAAGCCTCGCGGCTCGAAGTCTTCAGGCATCGCAGGTGGTTTGAGAAAGATCCTGGAACGTTAACAGTAGCAGTTTGTATGTGTATGGGACACCTAGCTTCCGTCATTGCTACATCCGATGCAGGCAACATATTAATACCTACACATCCCCCGCCTTCGTCGTTCGGCCAGGCCAAGTGCTACCTTCTATGACGTGTGAGGCCTGGCTAACAGCATAAGCGCAACCGCGCGGGTGCGTTAGGTTGTCTTGGGTTTACGAAGGAAAGCGCTTGTATTTGCAAGGCCCACGCCAAGCTGCTTGGCTTGGAGGATGTAAGTCACGGCAAGCGATCGACTACATACCTCCAATGAGAAGCATAGTGCAGAGCAAAAGTGAAAACGCCTCTGTATCATTGGCTTCATTCTATACGGCATATGCACGTCCGTCCGTTCGGTATCAGTCTCCTTCAGAACCGCCACGCGGTCTGTTCAAACGCCAAAGTAGTAACATCAGAGTAGAGTCAAAAAAGAAAAGGCTTAAGCAAATCCCAACTCCCACCTCGTTCTCAAGGCTCTCGATGGTCAGCAGTAAACTCCTCGCTTGCTTCCTTCCATTGGTGCAGCAGCAGTAGTAGAAACAAAACACGAAAACGCTCAAAGTAAAACATCAGTCTCTTCCAATGAGCTTCATTTCATCCCCTTACAGGATATTATCCTGCTGGAAGATGAACGGCTCGTCGTCGCTGTCGTCTTCGTCGACTTCCTCGTCTTCTTCTTCCACTTCGCGCTCGGGCTTGCGGTTCTTCTCCGAGCCGATCTCTTCGGCGATGCTCTGTGTCGACAGGCGAGAGCGGACGTGCGGAGCGTGTGGCTGCATCCGGCTTGGTGAGGAGGAGGTTGAGAGGCCCGGGACGTTGGAGAGACGGCGGGAGGGGGGTGTAAGAGAGGTTTGCACCAGGCTTGAGGAGCTCATCTCGTCGGCGAGCTCGCTGCTGGCCAGGGACATGTTCTTGAATCTACTCAGGTTGATGACGTTGTTGTGAGCGGCAGACTTGCGGGCGGAGAAGGCTTTGAGGTCTTTGGCGCGTTCGACGGTGGAGATGAAGGCGGCGATGTCGTCCTCGTCGGTGTGGGCGCTTCCTGAACTGCCGGGCGTGCCTGATACCTGCTCTGATGCGAGCTGGCCGGACTTCTCCTTGCTGCTGCTGCTGCTGCTGCTGCCGCGGCCACTGCTAGTGGCGCTCTCTCCGGCACGGCTGCTCCCTCCGGTCTTCCGGAGGTTTGCGGACAGCGGATGCTCCCGCAGCGTCATCCTTTCCTATCACTATTCCCCTACCAATCTTCATGAATTCACTACACTATCGAATCTTCCCTAGATAGTTCCATATTTGAACTATGAGGGGTCCAGAGATCACTTTATGGAGGCGCCATGCGATTATCGTCCACCGGTTCCAGGAGGGCCTGTCTTATGGCCAGATTAGCACCAAACTGAACATTGATAGGAAGGCTATTGCATCACTTGTTCAAAGGACTATAGCACGATCTAGGAGCCTTGATCTCGATGACCTTCAAGAGGCAGTTGCAGTACAAGCAAGAGCAGGGAGGAATAAGCGTGCAGAGCCTGGTGATCCTCTTTCTCGGGCAGTCCGTGACGGTGTTCAACGGTGTGATCACTATGCACCAGAGCGAGCTGCAAACCACCATATTTATCGACGTCAGGTCCTCGGCGAACTAGACCCTAATATCAGGCACCTAGGCGCTCAGCAGGTGTATAATATCCTTCACCACAAGGAGCATTGCGAGCAGGACCCTTATCGACAACAGGAGCTCTCACGTAAGCGAGAATTTAATCGCAATGAGCTTAGCGATAAGAACGTGGATAATCGGCTGGCCTATTGCGACGAGATCGAACGCCTTCAAATCACTACCACAATGATTATCTGTGCTGATGAGAAGCCGTACAACTTTGGTGGTACTGCAAACCACCATATTACTGCACCTGTTGGCCAAACTAGCTATCAAAGCGTTGCACCAATACGCTTCTCAATTGAGCAGTGGGCTGCAGCCTGTGGTGATGACTGTTCAATTATACGGCCGTGGTATTCGTGGGAATCGAAGAACGCAGTAGAGATAAGCAAACAGTTCAAAAGGGAGTTACAAGAGGCCAACCAGCTAGTACAACAACACCGCAGCCAAGGGAGCTTTCAAGGCCAGGGACCTGTCTCAGTTGAAAGGCTTTATCCCTACCAGGACCTTGTTCCCAACGATGATGGCAAGAAGATGAACTTCGTGTTCTATGCCTTCGTTATTCTTAAACCATTGCTGTTGCCGTATTGGGAAGCGTTACAACAAGCCAATCCAACGAAGCAGGTCCTTATTCAAGAGGATAATGCGAGCCCTCACCTAAAAGCTAGGCAGCTATTACAACCTGACATTCAACGCCTTGGTATTCAATTCGTTACTCATCCTGGCAACTCACCAGATCTGGCTCCAATCGAGGCCTTACAAGGTGACCACCAACGCCTTCAATCCGTACAGGACTTCATCTATTCGACAAAGGATGCAAAGCAGGTTACAAAGGATACTGCAGCTAGCCTTTTACGTGACACCTGGCAATCTCATTCATTCGATAAGAGGGTAAAGGGTAGAGCATCTGTTGCTGTTTATAAGGAGCTAACTAGACGCTGTAAATATGAGCAAAAGGGTGGCAATTTAATGAACAATGACGTCTATATTGAGGACGAATGAATAGATACTCTATAGCAACACCGTTACAGTGCAATACCATAAACATAAATAACCCTAATCCCAGCTGGTTCAGCAGCTGTCTCAGCTCTTACCAAATTTTGGTGTGGGCCAGACTGTCCGCAAACCTCCGGAAGTCCGGAGGGTAGTCGAGTAGAGCCCCAACCCTAATCCTCGCTATGTGATAGCCGAGAGTCGCTTGAGGCTTTTTGTCACCTTTCTGAGTCACGTTTTGTCGCACCTTGAGGGCAGAAAAATTCATAAGTTGGTAGCGTTTGGGGACTTTAAATGGAGTTCTCCCGATTACACTCCGCAGTGCCAACGCTGAACGCGACCCTCTGACGATCTTTTTTGCAGAAGCTCGTTCCAGGCACAGGGCACAGGCGTGATGGTTTCGGAGATGCGAGAAATGGGGCCATTATTGTGTTGCCAGACTACATGCATAGCTAAGCGTATACTCTCGACTAGAGCGATTGACGCCCTAAAGTTGATCGATCTGTGCTCTCATTCTTTCCTGATGTGCCCGGTCTCAACATTGGATCATTAATATGTCTCGAACTCCTTCATCCTACCATTCGTGCTTTATCGTACGACCGGGACCTGCCGCATGAAGATCTTGATTCTGTCATGATAGAGAGAGGCGCAAACGCTGTCCGGTCTGGACAGACAAGTGAGGATTCACCTGAAACGGTCAATCCTTGTTATGTGATCGACCCCAAAATCTTTTGCGAGTACCTGGAACGATAGTCAATAGAATTCCGCCTGTGATTGGCAGTAGTAGAGCCGATGACAAGTGCATGTCCTCGCGATCGTTCATCACCAGACGGCAACACAGACATTTGACATCCGCTTGCGTAAGAGCCCATATTGCGAAGTCGAGGATTAGATAGAGTTGAGCGAGGGCAGTGCCTCAAGTTTAGTGGTGCATCGCGCCGTGCACTGGATTATCACCGCTCTGAGATATGCGCGAAGTAGAGCTGCAGAGCGATGCATTGCTATTGGCATCAGCGTGGCACTTTGCTATATCACTCGAGCGATTCGGCGGGTTTTGCGAGCACGGGTGAAGTGAAGGGTGCGAGCAAATGCAGCGCTTCGCCTCCCACGGAAGGTTGAACACGTGGATGCCCTTGGAGTTGGAATGCAACACACACAGAGAGAGAGAATCGAGAGGTTTCCCTTACACTCATATTGTTTTTCGTCGTGGTGTTCGTTACAGGTATCCAGGCCAAAGTATAACGAGGTTCATCTAATGAGGTGTCGCTGATGTAAGAAAATTGCGAGATGTGTAAAGAGTGTGTATTAGGACCAAAACTGCAAATTAGTTACAAGGTTCTGACATTGCTTGAACCAAGCGTCCGACCGGTCTGGGTAGAATTCTTTAAGTTAACATGCCGAGATTCTTCTGGGGGCGCCGCGATGCCGGTCTCTGGTGTACCATGTGTACGTGACATATGCTGTAGAGTCTCGTCTGACATTTGACCGATACATTGCAGAGAGCGAGCTCCAGCATTGACCCTGCGAGCAGTAATCAAGTCTCCGACGGTCGATACCAGGATTTGCCGGCTATCCTCTGCAGTCGTGACATCTTCAACGATGTTGACACGAACTTTCTCTACTTCTTCCGAAGCCAGGATCAGATTCCTGGAACATGGATCAGGGCTCAATTGCGTGAACATGTGCCTCGGTCGGCACTGCCTGGGCCGGGCTTTTCCCAGGCCGGGCTGTTCCCACGTGTTGGGCGGGTGACAACCGTGTACTCCGTCCGCTCTGCCATACATAAGCACTGAACCGGGCGACTAGTACTAGAGTGGGTGACCATCTGGGAATCCCGCCTGTTGTATGTTTTTGCTTTTGCTTTTTGTTTGTCTCCTGCGACAAAATAATCGATGACAAAGACCGCATTCCATCATCAGAACATCGGATGAATGGGAGGGACCTTGCCCAAGCCTGTGGATGTCAACAGAAATGAAATACCGACAAGCATAGCTGAAAAGTGAAAGGCACGACTAGAACAAGGATTGTGGGTTTTCTATGCATTTTCTGTTTTTATAATACGCTCGCAAAATAATGGATTGCATCTTTGTGGCAGCCTTGTCTCACAAGTACAGATGTTCCGCTCCCTTGGCTGTGTTGAGACGACTCGTTGCTATCTCGCTTGAAGTTGCAATGTCTTTCCGAAGAGTGTGATGGTCATGACTCTTGCCTTTCCAACGCAAAGACAAACAGATGTATAAGTCCGCCGCATGGTCACTGGCTGATTCTCAAAGAAATTTGCTGTAGCAGGAGAACGCCGCAAGCATTGCTGATGTAGTAGCTTTGCGTGACGCTGAGCATTCCTGCAAAGTCAAGACGATACTGTGACCTTAAGTCAATCTGCCACTCCTCAACTGTCTGCGACTCCCATCATCCATAGCCTCTCTCCCCCACTGGTCAAAGCTGATCTCGCTGCCGCTTGTGTTCAGCCAGCCACCTCGTGGCGGCGCCCAACGCCCTGGGTCGTACAACGCTCTCCTCTTGTTGGGACGACGGTAGGCCGAGCTGAAGCGGTACGAGTCCTCGTCGCGGTGATCGTGGGAGTCTTCATCTCCGTCAACTTCCGCAGGAGCGGCGAGGGTGATGGAGCGGGAGCGGGAGCGCTTGTTGTTGTGGTTGATCTCTGGCGACCAGCCTCGTCCTGCTCTGGCACCCTCGAGTGCAGAGCTGGCGGCGTAGGTGGTGGTCTTTGCTTTGGCGAGATTGTTGGTCTTTGCGATCGGAGCATCGCCGCTGGTAGTCGTAGTGGTTGATCCCATTCCCTCCGCTGTCGCAGTAGTAGCAGCAGCTCTCTCCTCGGCCTCATCCGCCTCGATCTCGGCCTCCAGCTGCTCAAGATCCTCTCCCTCAACCAAACGCAATGCCACGTCCCGACAGAACTTCTTGTGCTGCTCAGGAGTGAACTCGTAGCCGGCACTGCACCCGTCGGTCCCCTTAGTCGCGAACTCGAAGTTCGCAAGTTCCAGTCTGCTCTTCCTCCAAACCAGCAACTCCTCGTAAGCAGATTCCGAGTCTTCGGCGGTTCTGGCGTTTGCGGCGAACGTGACTGCGGCGCGTAGCTCACAGGTGGCGCAAAGCTCGATGTCGAGGGAGTCGATGGCGGTAGATGATGTGCTGTAGATGTAGTGGCCACAGCGAGCAATGGGAGAGCTTGGCTCGGAACTCGCTGACAGTGGCGCAAGGGATGGGGAGGGTGTAGGCGATACTGGCGGCGCAATGTCCTTTGCTGATGCAGGAGACGACATGTTTGCTGAGGTGTCTCTTTCAGGTCTTTGTTCGGTGGCGTCTGTAGTCGTGCGCCTTGTCGTTGTGTAGTGGTGGTCACTGTCTTTGCTAGCTCGAAGAGGAATAAGAAAAAGCTGACGGAAAGCCAAGAAGTGCCACAGGGTTGGCTCGATTGGAGGATCCAATGTGAGTGAATGCGTGTGAGTTACGACCAGAGATTGAAAGAGTCTCGCCCCCGAGCATGTAATACACGGAGGAGGAGCTTTGGATGACTTGTCGCGTGCAGCCCTTCCCTGCAATAGCTTTATTGCAACAACCGCTAACGAGGATCATATGCCACTCTACGACTGCTGGTGAAATGTTTGACAACAAACAATGGGTAAAGTTCAACGACGCAATACGACGCAATACACCGCGGGTCTTCTTTCTCTTTCTGCGAGCTGTCGTAAGCTGAGATACTCCCGAGCTCCAGCAGAGCAACGTGCTCCATATTCTACCGAGTCTGTCAGTATCGGTACTGTCTTATTGTCTTGCGATTCACAGTGCCTTGCCTTTTGGATCCTTCTGAGCTACAGCGACCCGCCTTACGAATGGGTAATACCCTGAAGACCAGTATAGAAAACAAGGTCTCTCACTGGCAGCCACCCACGCTAATAGGAAGACTGTTCTCCATACTTGCGTACATGTTCTTGAGCGCAAGTTATAGCTGCAAAGGCTCCCCTGTGCAATGATAGGAGCACTTGGAGTCAATAGTATGCATCCGCGCATATGTATATGAAAGAGCAAGCTCTGGCTGTATGAACTCTCACTGGCAATGGGAAGGAATACTGAAGAACAAGGGTCTGGATACTTACATACCTATGAGTGACAGGACTATCCCATCGCAAGCGTTCTCACTGACAACCACAAATATTCCTGAGCCCAGACACCCAGGTACTTGCAAAGTGTACGGCCGATGTGGATAAATGTCATGCACTTGTTTAGGCACTTGCAGTCGATGCGACATATGGAGATGTCTCATTTCTCCGAGAGAGAGCTCGTATCTCCCAGGTCTTCCTCGGCCCCTTGTGGCTGTGGCGGTAGAGACGATGGTGACTTGATCCTCAGCGGTATTGAGAACGAGGATAGGCCGCCTGCTTTGACAGCTTCAGGCCCACTTGCGGGCGTATCATCAGCACCGGAAGCGCTGTCCTGGGAAGCCGCTGAGCTACTCACAAAGCTCGTCTCTGCAAAGCGGAATGTATTCATGGGCATAGCGACGACACTGAAACCATCGCCAGATTCATAGAGCACAGGAGATGATGTGTTCTCCCAGCCTCGTCCCGTAGGATCTGCATATTTGCCAGGTTTGTAGGCATTAGCCTCGCTTCTTCGACCACCCAGAATGCGCTTGTACTCCGACTGTCCCCGAGCTGTCTCCTTGGACGGATGTTGCTGGTCTTCGTCGAACTTGACACGGCGAAGCGTTGCCTGCTTAGCCCGCGGTGGAAAGCTGGGCTCGCTCTCGTAGGCAGGCAACAGAGCAACTCCGTCCAGGTTGACTATCGGGAGCGCCGGGTCGACAGACTGCTGGAGGCGACAGAAGCTCAGCTCATGTGCGCGGCGCAACCGCTCGTAATGTCGAGCCAGAAGCCTGCGTCCCGAGAGATAATCTCTGAACATTGGGTTGTCGGTAGGATCTTCTTCCTGTGGGCCTGACAGCCAACTGTAGGCTTTTACGGAGTCTTGCCACTGTTTGTAGCTCACCAATGTCTTCTGGGCGCTTTTGTTGGATGAGGTGCAAGTCGAGCACAGCGGCGTGACTGCGGCGGGGATCGTGTCGGGGCCAATGGGCGTGTTGATGCCACCGAGAGCATGGCGGCATACTGAAACTATTACGGTAGGAATACCAGCAATTGGAGACTGGTTGGGCCGAGTCACTCCGAAAACCGTGCACTCACTACAATGGGTGGTGTCTGCTGCTGATATGGAGTTGGCCTTTGGTGGCACGGTGGCGCCGGAAAGGGTGTGGCCGCAAACAGAGCCGACTACGAATGGCAGCGTGACGAACGGCTTCGTTTTAGCCCAACATCCTTCTTTCTCTTTCGTGCCGAAAGGCAAAGGCTGTGCCATTGTTGCGCTGGGTGTTGGCGGGTTGTTGTGGTAGCCGGAGCGCTGCTGATAGCAAGTACTGGCTCGAGTACAAACAATAGGGAATTGCGAGAAGATATGTCGATGCTTCGTGTGCTGAGTATGCTGTGTGTTGTCAGGAGAAATTGGCCGTTGCAATGTATGGATTTGTGGTGTTGTTGTGTGGCTTTGCAAGGTGTGTGGAAAAAGAGGGAGAGCAAGTCTAGGCATCAACACACACGTTTCACTTCACAGTCTTTCGACGCTGGAAGCAGAGCCGCCAAGTCAATGCTGTGAACGTCGACGTTCCTATGGTGGACCTTCCATGCTTCTGCACTGACGTGCGCCTGTCCCGACCGGTAGCCAAGCGGATATGCAGTATCTATGGTAAATCAGCGGCCCTCAGAGGTATTCAAAGATCAAAGACAGCGCGTGGCCGCTGTTACGAGCAACAGCATCCCAGCGGCGAGCGTCCAGCAAGAGGAATACTCGAAGTCACTTCTTGTTCAATGCTGGCGCGTCAGTAACCCCAACGCCATGCTGCAGCAAAGATTTACCATGAGCTTGCCAAGTCACGGCGGCTACGAGTCTACAGGACTCGCACATTCGGTAAAGCAGATACTCTTGCACACGCGCACACCACGCCACGACGGCGGGCACCTCTTTGTGCCATCGGCAGGATAACAATGGGGTCGAAGCCACCAAGAGCGAGCCCTACCACTACATGCAGCCGCAATGTCAGCAAATTTCATCACTGGGAACTGTGAGATAGAGGCCGGCCAGCATTGTGATAAACTTACTGGAATCGACGCCCACATCATTGACAGCGTCCGAACCCCAGCAGGGGAGATACAGTTCTCATGCCCTGCGCTGACGCAACAGCCGGACCAGCAAAGTCACAGCAAAGAACAAAGAAACAAAACAATAAGCTTCCGAGGCCTCCGAGTCGCGCTCGAGTCCAACACCTACAACTATGGGCCACAGCCCGTGCCAGAGCAGCAAGACTTGGGCATTAGTACACAGGGAGAGGGTGACAAAAGAAGGGCATTTAGATCTGCCACAACCGTCTGCTATCATGGCAGCGTGAGGGTCAAGCAGATTAGCAGCAACGCGGACGCTGCGTCTCCAGAACGCTCGAATAGCATCATGAAACATACCAGGACAAGGCGCCTGCCGGATCAGGCCACTGCTCTGGTCGTTCTTCCACAAGCCTTGTGGGTAACATACCACAGGCGCGGTCCAGTGAAGGTGGTCTTTTACGCGTAGGGAACCGGATCCAGATTTGCGAGTTCTCAAGTCTGCATCTTCATGGAAATGTGACTAGACTGAGTCCCTAATGCAGAAACCAGCACTGATGGCCAGCCCATTTCGAGACCATGCCCTGCGCCGCAGGCAGCGCATGCCTAAGAAGCATGGGCCCAGACTGGCATTGTAGCAGTTTACGCAAGTGATTGGGCACCACTGGAGCAGAATCTTGTCGGCGATGCAACAGGCTGAGATCTTGGATATTTCGGAGGACCCGGTGTCCTCGACAGCAGGGCGGCTATGCTGTCTGGGCTTGTGCGGGCGAGTCGCCATATGATGGTGCATCCCACTTCGGCGAGCGTGCGCAAGATTTAGCATCATCGCGTGGTCACAAAACGCGAGAATACAATTGTAAAATCTTCAGCTTGATGATAGGAGGCTTTGACAACGCACATGTAGTACATGTAGGTGCATTGAAGATGAGTGAGAGACGATATGCTCGCTACGTGTCTAAAAGCTGGAGCCGAAAATCGTCGTGTCTCCGCCAAATCTCCCAGTCCGTGAGGTAGGTGCTTTCCACATTGCACTAACTTCATGACAACAATCATGATCACCTCCAAGTTGGCAGGAAGCCGCAGATGTTCATTGAGCCGGTTGAGGGGCTGATACATTTGATGGTGTCAAGGACTTTTGACTCATGAGCAACGTGCAGCACAGTGTTCTGTCTTTATGAGATTGTGTCGTTTCGTTATATCAGATATTATGTCGCTTTACAAAAATACACGGATTTCGACTAACGAAAGCTCCAGGTCATGGCTCAGCTAAGAAAATTCCGCAAGGGAAAGTGCGACTGCCATTGTTCGCGACATAGCCCGACCGTAGTTAATATCGCCTGTCTGGCCGCCTCGGTACCACTATCCCTCTGCCCGACTCTCGAGACTGTTTCCAAGGTGGCTCTCAGACACGTTCTTCTTCACTAGCTGCAGCGCTTCGTGGACCGCGCGTAGATCAGAATGTCGCTGCAAAAATTCCTGATGCTGGTCGAGGATGCTATCGCTGCCCGTGGACTGTTCAACCCTTCCAACCCTTCCTCGGTTACATGTATAGGTTTTGCATTCTGCCCCCAGCTGCTTTAGGGAAAGTAACGTGGACTTGGCATACCTATCCACGATCTGGAAGGCCATGGCTGCTCCCTCAGCGCGCACAGTCCGACAGGTCTGAAGAATCGCCATCACGGTCTTGATGTGTCGGCGCAAAGCAGCTCGGTGTGAAAGCGTTGGTCGAATGCCGCTTCGTGGGAAATCGTCTTTTGTGGACAGCGTCATCAAATGTGTCTTCGAAGACAGCCTCATAGACCTGCAAGCGAAGCTCCGGCGGCAGTTCCATGAAGGGGGAAGATTGCGAGCATTCGGTCGTGTCGTTACGCTTTTCCGATTCACGCTTGTTGTACGCCCAGATCCTGATCGATGCTGATGCTGCGAACTTATTGGCAAGCTCTACGGTTGGGGCAGTGAGCAGGGTGTGAAGGTCATTCTCTGGGAATCCCAGAGCAGTCGCCAGGTACGATACGTCGATAGCGGCATGCGAAGGCTTGAGTGAGCTGATGGGTAAGGTTCCAGGGTTGTTCATCGCCATCGGGGGCTGGGAGTGTCAGTAACGCTCATGCTTCAATTATTGCATCTCAGTTAGCGTACCTATTTGGTTCGCAATACTTTGTCTGATATAGATTGCTGTTGGGCGGGTTCCAAGTTTTGGCGCTTGTTGTGAGGAGCAACACGCAGATACAAAATGGTTAAAGGGCTGGGTCAGGTCAACCGTCAATGGCGAGAACAACATTGATATTGATGAGGATGGAGCTAGGATGATGATGATGCGGTTCATGACCTGGTAACTGATTAACTGTCTATGCTCCGTTACGCACCTGCATCTAAGGCTACTAACAATTCACCAAATTCTCCCTCGAACCCCGGAAGTCTACACCACATACGCCTCCAACTCCTTCTGCGTCCACTCCCAAAGCTGATCTCTCGCCACCTGATCCTTCGAAACACCAGTCATACTCCCGCGCCACCCAACAGGCTCATAGTACGCCCCATTCTCCAGATTCTCCCGCTCCGTAGTCGCAACCCAGCACATATTATACGCCCCTTCCTCCGGCGTAAGATACTTCCCACCCGTTCCAAGCCTCTTGAGAATGTTAACGAAGAACCCTTGATCGTCACCGCCAATATCCGTAGCAACGGCTCCCGGCTGTACAGAGCAAGACATGATTTCCGGATATACCTCAGCGATCTTCTGCGAATACAAGGTATTGGCCAGTTTGCTTTGCATATAGCGGCGGAAAGGGCCGAAGAACATGTCCTGGGGTGTCTTGATGGTGTCGTAGGCGATGCCGGAAGCGCCCTGGAAAGCGCTGGAGGACGTTGTGATGAGGCGGACGTCGCGGCCTGTGCTTGCTGTTTTGGCCATGAGTGGCAGCAGGTACTTGAGGAAGAGGGCGTGGCCCATGTGATTGGTGCCAAACTGCACTTCGTAGCCGTCTACAGTCAGCGTTGGCGGGAGGCCCATGATACCGGCGTTGGCGAAGAGGATGTCCAGTGTGTCGAAGTCGGCTAGGAACTTTTCGGCAACGGCTTTGACGGACTGCAGAGAGGATTGATCGCACTTCAAGAATGTGATGTTGAGCCCTGGTGATAACTTTCGAGCTTCGGTGATAACTTCATCCGCTCGCTGAGCATTTCGGCCGGTGAAGATGATGTGACCCGGATCATGCTTCGCGAGACTTAGTATTGTAGTCTTTCCAATGCCTCCAGTACCTACAACGGTCAGATTTGTCGTGGTTGGTCATGAGATTGTAACATACCTCCAGTCACAAATATATTATTGCCAGCAAGGCTGGGAATGTCTGTGTCAGGGTTAAATTGCACGCCTTTGGGGTTGATTGCGAGACCAGACATATTGATGAAGATGAGTTATGAATAGCCAAGACTGAATTGAGGACCATTGCAAGGCTATGTAGATCTTACATTCGGATTCAGGTTGCTCCGTGATGACCTCGTTCGCCTGAGCGAGATCCTGCTAAGGGCGGTTAACAGCGCTGACTGCAGCTGTTTGCCAGGCTACGGCGATTATGGACGCCATTCTCGCATTTATGGGCAGATGCTACTGTAGGCGATAAGCAATGGCGCTATAGCCGATTTAAACGAGAGAATCGTCGTCCATTTACGGTTACATTCTGCGATCGTGCAGCTCGGAAACGCTCTTATCTCCGAAATTGCTGCACACTGTCGGTTTGGTCGGGTTTACGACGAATCTCAACTGCATCTGATACAATTTGAACATCACTGGCCTGAATATCGATGATATCCAAAATAATTATTGTGGCCAGTATGTGATCGCAAGGTCCCTTTCTGCGCCTAAGTGGTGATCTGACTAGGTGTGATGAGTATTTCTCCGCCGGTCAATTGATTCAGAACTTCAATGAACAAAAAGGTTGCGCCGTACTTGAACTCAATGGACTTCTGCAGAGCAGGTGAACAAGCTGTCGTATCAATAGCAACACTGATTAAACGTCATATCTGCTCCATCCAAAACCATCCATCTCGATCTACATCTAGTGGTCATCCTGGACATCGATGACCGTCTTCTTCCACTGGCGAGCGGGCACCTTGCGGTTGAACAAGATGTCGATCTCACGGTAAGACCTGCCCTTCATCTCGGGCAAGTAGAAGTAGGCCACGACGAAGCAGAAGAGACCGGTGCCACCCCAAACGTAGCCGCACTTGCCGCCAAGGTCCGCACTCTGTAATGAAAGTCAGTAATCGTTCGGCTATGTAGTCTGGGGATATGTGGGAGAATCTTACATCGGGGTTGAGCATCCAGGAAGACAGGAAGATGCAAGGAATGTTGACGATGTAGTAGCAGCCACGGCCAATACCGGTTGTCAAAGGCCTAAGACGGATAGAGGATGTCTCTCCGATGATGACCCATGAAGCAGGAGCCGGGCCAAGAGTGAATAGCACGGAAATGATGAGACCGAGAGATGCTTGTGCGAGAGAAGCAGCGGTCCTTGCGGCCTCGCTTGTAACAGGGACGGTAGCCGCAACACCGAGCATGATCAGCAGGAAAGTGTTGAAAGCGGATCCCCAAACGTAGATGGTCCTACGGCCGAGGTAGGTGGTCAGAATCCAGGAGAGCATAACGAAAACGGTCTGTAGAGCGGAGGTGATCAGACCCAGGGCGAAAGCGGTGGTGTTCTCAATGCCGGCCTCTGTGGTTGTATTAGCGTTTGTCGATTAACATGGTAAGGAGAATGACTTACGCTTGAAGAAGTAGACGGCCTGATTGGCAATAAGGTTACCAGTCAAGTTCTGTGCGGCGTACACACCGCAAACAATGGCGGTACGGTAGAGATCGACTCCCTTGAACAGTTCCAAAAGGTTGGGGTCACTGGTGTCCTTCTCAAGTTCGATGGTACGACGCATCATAGCGACTGACTCCTGGTTGGCTTGGAGCAGCGTCTTGTTTCCGAGACGGCCCACGGCCTTCGCAGCCTCCTCGTACTTTCCCTTGCGAGTGAGCCACCAGGGCGATTCGGGTGCCAAAAAAATGAGGATAGCAAGAGGAGTAGGGAACATCCATTGGAGGGCGATAGGAACTCTGGCACAGAGTCGTTAGCAATAATTTCGGTGTTTGTCTGGGAAATGGGAGACTCACCTGTACGCGGTCGCCGAAAGTAAGTCGTTGTAGTTGTAAGTGACACCCTGCACGATGATAGCACCGATAGCCCAGAACATCTGCAACATTTGGGTGGCTGGTGCTCTGAGCGGTATTGGCACAATCTCACTGCAGTATGCAGGGGAGTTGGCGATGAACACGCCCCATGGGACACCTTCAAGGAGCTGTGCGGCCAGCATGACCGGGAGAGAGTTGGCGAAGTAGAAGACAAAAATGAAGGCGTTGAGCAGCATGAGGTTGGAGATGAATGCCCAGCGGTAACCGATGCGGCTGGTAAGAGGACCAGCAAGGACAACACCGATGATGGCACCAATGGGACCGCCCATCTGGAGTGCCGATTGCCAGGCAGTCTCGATAACCCATTCCTGTTTGGTTTCACTCCAAACGCCGTATTCTTCCGCAAATGCGGGCAAGGCGATGAAGTTACCCATGAGGAACACACAGTAAGCTTCCATGATCTGCACTGCGAGTTAGCAGTTGTTTCAAAGACCCACAGAGCAGCGCGCGACTCACAATCGTGCAAGAAATGATGAACGCCCATGTCGCAGCCATGGGGTAGCCCTTGACAGCAGAAATCACACCCAATCTGTGCTCTGCGTTCTCAGCCTCGACGGCATCCGCCTTCATGTCGGCATAGCGAGCCTTCTCATCGGAGTCGTAGACATCTTCGACCTGGGTCTGATGGCCCTTGGTCTCCAAGTCGGCGTTGGCGTTGCTCATGGTGGGTGGTTATTATCTCACTGAACAAACAGTAAATGGAGAGGTGAGGTTCAGCCAAAGGAGAATCGCAGGCCAGAGTGCTTAAGGCACGAGCATCTTATACGTTTGCACCGTTCCCTACCATCGGAGCTGGCCTCATGCGGCTACCACGCTCTTCAAGCGAGTGTCCATTTATCCGCTGCACATGGGCAGTGGTACGGTATTGGTGGACATCCGGTCCAGCTGCAAGGGTGCCACGGGGTCGCGTCAATCTCGCTGCACCGCCTCCAACCAGGCATGCAAGTGGCTGTCGCGCGGCGCCGCGCCGGGTGGTCGTGAGGAAGAGAGCTTGAGAGCGTGCAGCTGCAGGCAAAACGCCCAAGGGAACCTTGCTGTCGCTGCCAATTGCAACAGCTTCCCCGCCGGGGGCTCCAGGCCAAGACCACATCCTAAGACACCAACGCCGCCACCACTTCGTTTACTGGATTGAAGGAGTGCCTCGCCAAGGTCAAATCATCGGCCCCACCTGCTTTTTGCCGTGCGAAGGGCGATACCTTTCACGTGGTCACTTCTGCCGCGGTATTGATGCCCCGAGTTGTCAAAGTATCACTCTGCGGCTCATATCACGACTGGAGCTGGAAGCGAGAGTAACGAAGCGAGCACTGGCAGGATTGGCTCGGATCCAGCCGAGCGAGATTCCTCGAGCCCGGCTCTCACACATGGTGCTACCCTTACCCCAGGTGGAGGGAGTTTCCGGTGGGGTGTCCTGGGGAAAAGAGCCGGGATGACAGACTTCAAGAGAAATTGACACAAGCCACTCGTGCTCATGATCGCGACATTCAACGCCGAGGAGGGCAGAACATCGAAGGGCTTCATCGTCCGGCACAACAGTGACCGAAGGAACAAGTACCATGAGCTTCTTGGAAGTCAAATCCCAGGCTGGGGTAACACGGCAATACGGGATCTATGGTCACATGGTCAAGCTTGAGACGCCACCACTATCGATATGAGTATGTTCATCTTTTGTGAGGCACGATACACTTCTAAGACTGCACGTGTCGCACGCGTGCTGGTGGTGTTGTGGGGAAGTTGACGATTCAGCACCTGCAGCCTGGACCGGGCGATAATATCAATGCACGATGTTGCCGATCCGGAGTTGGCCAGCGATACGGACCTTGGACTAGCGCAGGTGCCGTGCTGCACATCAAGTAGTAGCATTCAGTCTGGATCTCGAGATTTGGAAGACTATGATTACTGGACGTACTTACTAACTTTCAAATGGTGACTATTATCAGGACATAGCATGCGAGACCAGATGATGCTTAGTTGTTGAGTCGTATTACGACAAAAGTTTCATACCATCAAAGAAGCGTACTTTGGCGACTAGGGAAGGACGGCACGCTGCTTCAGCCTTATCATGTGGATCTTCTAATCAATACTACTAGTCATATCCAGCTAGGTGCCTAGGGCAAATAAAGTAGACATCCAACTCGCATACAGACTTTGCCGATGCTAACTCCCAGCTCGAAGCTGCAGGCATGTGCTGGTCTAGGCAAGCTGAATGTTTGCGAAATTGCATCGCAGGCATGAACTTTGACGGAAGTCTTGTTGTTTTCATCGTAGAGCCGGAACTTAGTTGTTGACTACAATTTGATCCACTAAAGTGAATTCGGTACAATAAGCACGGTATTAGGTATCGCGCATGGCCCGACGGGACGAAAGAAACGAGCAGGCTCGTTGATCGCCATATGCGCCTGTCGCAGCTTGAGCTTATCGGCATTGCGTATCACTGCTTACAAGGTTGGCGCATACGTGGTAGTCATCGTACTGGGAGACATGAGGACGTATCGAGAGAGTACGCCTGTATTTTGATGGGACTTCTCCGATGCTGGCCAGACAAGACTGGTTCCAAACTCACGACGTTTGCGGGATTCTCTGACTGTCGCTTAAATAACAACAGTCCGATTATAGGGCGATCATTGTGCATGCAGCCTCCCGAGAGAGGCCCCCAGTGGCATGAGATGACCGATGCCTGGGGAACTTGTAAGCAGGAGCTAAGATGCTGAAATCACTGCGATCGATGGCATCAGCGAACGGTCCTCCGGCGGCGACGATCCATCGCACACTGTCATCCTCGACGACGTTTGCAGTACTTCCATCTGGTGGTCTAAAGTCGCGCCTATGCGGCTATGCCTTTATCAAGCGATCAACAATAACTAGACGAACTACCAATATTCTGTTTCTGAAGAGCACGTTCATCCTTCAATTAGCTCTTTCCTACTTGACCATACATGCCTTGGCCCTTGCCAGCACTCGGTCTTGAGATATTGAGCCGGATGCTGCTATCACTGCTTCCCCGGCAAGATTCTCTGTGATTGCTGCACATTGGTTTAGATACTTGCAAGCCTATAACTGCTAAAGAAGCTCTTCCATGAAAAGAACTCTTGTCGGCACAGTCCCATTTCCACGGCATCAAGAGCTACTACGACATCCCAGAGCTAGAAGAGCAGCTATCCGGCATCAACCACGGCTTTTTGAGGTGAAATGTGACACCAGTCTACTCTCAGACGCGTTCATCGTCGAAGCCGGAAGGTGATTTTGAGGATGAAGACTGCGGTGTTGAGCCGGATGTCGAGGGTCGATAACTTCCAATTCATGCTACTGGAGCCTCGGCGATACAGGAACCCTCGAGGAAAGTGAGATGGGTGAATAGTCTTGGTGCGTTATATTTTGCGTGTCTAGTACCGCTTGACTTGCGCTTTTTGTTTCCCAATGGTAAGTCTATTCATCCTAATCAGTAATATCGAAACTCTTCACAGTCACACTACCTCCCAAAGCCTCCGTTGCATAGTTGAGAATGCCAAAGCGATACCCGATGAAGAAGAAGTACGTAGTATTCATCTGGTACGGCGTGCCCAGCTGCTCGAACGTCTCGCCATCAGGGCTCCAGCTGAACGTGCCCAGATGATCGGACGCAGGCGCGATGTTGGCTTCGAGACGGAACCACACGTCCGTGCTGTTTGCCGGCAGTGTTGCATTCGCTTCGATCTCCCCCTTGTTGATGGTATTCCAGCCTGCACCGAGCTTGAGGTCTTTCCACAGGCTGACCGTGCCGTCTTCGACGGCGATGTAGGCCATGTTGTCGCGGAAGAGCGCCAGGCCTGCGCGGTCGCCGGGCGCGACGGCCGAGATGTCCAGGTGGATTGTCGCGGCGCTGGCAGGGCCGGGGATGCGGTGAGTGAGGGTGTTTTTCGCATGGAAGAGGTCGTCTGTTACAGAGGCGGTGCTAAGGACTAGGCCGCCTTCTTCGGCGAAGGAAAATGCTGAGGTGTCCGGGTTGTGGTTCCACTCCCACTGAGGACCTAGTTCGGGGCCAGGGAAGAGTTGGGTGCGGTTGTATGGCTCTACTGGCACAGGCGGGACGGGGTATTTGTTTGGCACTGCGAAGCTGTCGTTTGAGGGCAGCTGGGGCCAGCCGTCGGCGTCCCACGTGAATGGCGAGAGTGTAGGTACGCGGCCTCCGGGGTAGGCGTCCATGAAGGCAAGGTAGTACCAGTCGCCGTTGGGCGTGTCGACGATGCCGCCTTGGTGTGGGTAGCCGCCCCTGGGCGACGGCGGCGCAGTGCGGTTGGCGAAGATCTCGAGCTCGTATGGTCCGAAGGGGCCGTCGGAGGACTTCAAGATCCATTCCCAGTCTGCAGGCTGGGTGAGGAGAATGTAGTACGTGCCGTTGATCTGGTACATGCGGGAGCCTTCGAGGTAGAAAGTGGCGTTGAAAACAGGAGTGACGTCTCTCTCGGTCAAGTCATTGTTGAGACGAGCCACGCTGAGGTTGGTGTTACCGTATGCGACATAGATGTCATCGTTGTCATCGAAGAGGAGACCGCAGTCGTAGTAGCAAGTATCGATGGTGGAAGAGAGGCTCCACTCGTCGGTCGGGTCAGAAGCTGTGTAGATGTAGGTCTTGTTGAAGCCAATGCAACCGATCCAGTACCAGGTCTTGTCGCTCTCGCGGTACCTCATGCTACTCGCCCAGATGCCGCGGACGTAGGCCTGCTTGCCGTTCTCAAGGCTGTAGGCTTCGGGGTCATTGAACTCCAGGCGTGGTACAGAGTGGCCTATATATTCCCAGTTCACAAGGTCGCCGGATTTGAGAATAGGTGCGCCTGGCGAGAAGGCCATCGTGGAAGCAGAGTAGTAGTACTCATCGCCAACACGGAATATATCGATGTCTGCCAGATCTTCCCAGAGTACCGGATTGGTGTAGGTTGCATTGGTCGAGTTCGAAGATGCATAAGGCGCTGGGACCTCGTTGGCAAAGGCAATGCTGCCAATGGCAGCCGCCACCGCACAAAATCCGGTCTTCATCGTATATACTCTCACCTTTTGGGCGGAAGATGGTGTGTTTCTCTGGATAGCAAGGGAGCCATAAATCGAGAGCAAGAACCTACTACATATAATCTGCCATTAGCACTAGAACTCATGTCGACACGGTTCATGCCTTTGCTCATGCGGAGCCTCTTGCATGTGGTGACTACGTCGACGTGCCGATCTCAAGCCGGGTAAAAACGAAGATTTGATCATCTGCAAGTAGATCAGCAGCTATAGGTGGAAGGTATGCTCGCCTACCTTCTGTTACACAGGCTAACGTTGAATAGAGTAGTTTGCGTCGGAAAGTGGAGTGGCATACGGTTTTCGTTTCTTCCCCGCAGGCGGAAACCTTTGTGCTCTCCGGCAAAAGGTGCGTGTCACGGGCCGACATCTTCTTCTTGAGAAATGACCTACATGATCACCGTTCGTTCTGCTCATCATACTTACGCACAAATCACTGGTATATCGCCCACATGATGTTCCAGCGATACAGCGGAGAGTTCTTCACTGCCTTGTTGAGAGCACAGGCACAAGATGATCCTTCGATGGCTAAGCCCCCTGTAAACCTCAGCCGCACGGCGTCACAGTGCAGCAGTCGGTGTCAACCCAATAATAGCAAAGCAAAAACCTGCTCTCTTGGTTTGTTACGGCTGCCGCAAATACCACGCTGAGTGCAAGTTGACGCGTTGAGGATTCTCACCTCGCGACATCCACATGAGACTAACACCTGCCACCTCTGAATACCGTGCAGCAACTTCACTTGGTGAATCTATGGGCACAAGATGAGGCTCATCCTGCCAGAGCTCCAAGGGTCTGGGAAACGAAACCGACGCATCGCACTTCTTGGGCCATGGCTTATATTTGTCGCTGTATGCGGAGCGATTGCTGCCGTCTTCTCGGTCGTCACAGCTCGTGGCGTCGGCGTGTCGACTGGATTCACCGACGGGCTGTTCTATTGCGACACCAGTGACAGGATAAGATATGCATACTCCGAAGACGCCTTCGACATTCGTTCGCCATATTGGGACAGCAATCTGTTTCTCTCTGTCACAATGGGCTTCCACGGGTTGACCTTTGCGCAAGCTAAAGCAGTAGACATTTGCTTCGACTTGGTTGTTGGACGAGGATCCCAGGTGCTGCTAGCATTAGCAATATACCCGCTGCTCCGTCGCGCGGTATTGCGTTCAATGGAAGTAAGGGAGTTCTCGCTAGCCCTCGTGCTTCCCTTCTTCATGGAACGATTATCTGTGTATACACTCTGGACGATGATTGCAAATATGAGAGTTGTCCGGAAGAAGAAGCCCGAGCTCGAGTCCGGACAGCCGATTAAAAGGTCAAGATTCCGAATGGATTGGCGCATCACGCTGATTCTTCTGGTCGGCTGCTACACTCTCGCTATCCCTACGTTTCTTTCGGCTATGACCTCTTATCAGGCTCGAGGGCAACCATATTTCCCGGTTGATGGTGGTTCGAGCTACATGTCTGCCGAGAGCATCCAAATCCCGTATGCCTTCGTCAGAGGAGGCGAGAAGATTGGCTTGTCGCCGGACTATGCTCTGTACAATACCAGCGATCCCCAGCTATTTGATGCTTTGACTGGATGTGAGTTTTGACCAACTTCAAAGACAGGACATGTTCAAGCGTATTGACTTCAGGTGTAGATTACAAAGCGAAAACCAATCAGTTATCACAGCTTTGGAAGGATGACTGGGATCTTTATCGCCGCAACTACTTCTCCGCTCACAGTAAAGCCCCCAGATACCTCAACGGTTCCCACAGCTTTAACCAAAAGGAGATCAATGAGATTTTGGATTCAGAGGCAGCGTTCAATAAGACCCGCGACCAGCTCCCACCACAGCAAAATATCACAGATGCACACACACCACCATTGTGGTCGTTCACCGTGTGGCCGCGCAACGCGACTTGGGGCGAGACGCCTTGGTTCACACATGTCGAAGACTGCATGGACAGTACAATCGTTGTCGGGAACATGACATATGACCTCGATGTGCCTCTTTCTCTTTTCTTGAACTACTTCAAACCAGGAACGGTCGACTCTGGTACATTCTTCGCTTTGGACAACAGTAGCAGTCTCAACGGTACCTTCAACGGCGCCTACCTGGCAGAGCTTGGTGTATGCCTCCCTTCGAAGGAATACGTCTGGGGGTTCTCATCGCTCATGCTGTTCACATTCTGCATGCTCACTGTTGCGGTCTTACTCTTGCTGATCGTCCTGCATTACGACGCATATTTCAACAGCATGGCGGACCGATACAAGTTTCAGATCAGTCCCTATCGCGATGTTCTGGACCTTGCAGAAGAGCTGCGTTCGCATTACGGCGAGACTGAAGTCGTATCGATGCCTGCGAGAGAGCTAGATAAAGCCATGCAAAAGGACCCTGCCACAACCGGACTGGAGACATCGACCTTGCACAAGACACGAGCGGCACGCTGGAAGCAAAGCAGTAGGAAGCCGCGGATGCCGACTTGGAAACGTCTGCGGAGAGATTCGGAAGCGGCGGAGAGTAGCAGGACTGATGCGGAGGTCTCGCTGATGTCTATCGGTCTTGATACGCGTGGGCCTGATTTCGAAATGGGAAAGCTGCCAGCTAAAGCGGTGACCAAACAATCTGATTCAGCAGACTAGACAGGCTGTGTCGCCACTCTCTTCGACAAAGCTGTCACCCCACGAAACTTGCATACAACTCTCAGGAAGCTGGAAGTCTGCACATCAGACGCTTGCATTATGATTATTGTACTTCAAGCCCACGCGCCAACTAAACTCATCCCTATGGCCCCAAGGAACACCCAAGAGCATGCTCCCACTCGACGGAATCCACGCAAAGTCCTCCAACTCCTGTCGCTCAGGAAATCTTCCACCAAAAGCTCGGTCAGCGAAGCATAGATCAGCAAGCCTGCGGAAATGGCGTTCATGATCCCGACGAGCAAAAGTCCGGTTTGAGAATCCGGACTGTATGAGGAGTGAAGAGCAAGACCTATGGCCTGTCCAATGGGAGTTCTATGGTGCTGTCAGCATGTATGGTCGTTTTTATCTTGAAGGCATCTCAACATACGTGCAGCCATACGCAAGACACATGAGCCACGGTTTGACGGCTTTAGATTCCCATCTTAGCGCAGCAATGCGTGCACCGAGAGCAAGACCTTCGAACGTTTCTGCAACATCACAATCAGCTGCCAGTTCTCCAAAGAACGGCTTCAATTGCGGAGATCAACTTACGATGAAACACGATCGCAATGAACAGAATAATGAATTCCCTTCCCGCTGAAACGCTCAAGTTCATGCCAATGAAGACGCTGTGGAACAGAATACCAACCTCCAGCAAGACGCACTGGAGGAACGCTTTCCGATGCTCCTGCTCAGTCGTGAGAGTGATCTTGGCGTCCATGTCGAACTCTGCATCCGAATGCTCATGGTTCTTGTCGCTGTCCACAGTGGGTCGTGCAACGGCTGGCGAGTTTCCGGTTCGTTCGTCAATGCTCCCGCAGCGTCCATCTTCGCCAATTGTTCGGCACTCCGTGCCACGAGGAATGGTCACTGCTCCGGTGCCAACGGTTATCGGTGCAGCACAACACCTCTTCTCTGGGCTGAAAGTCATCTCGATCCCGGCGATGAGGAAAATGGCGAGCAGTGCAATTGCTCCGGGCATTGCTGGGTAATCATCTGTCCAGAACCCAGACAAGCAGGGATCTCCCAGTGAGATGAACGCCGTAGGCAGCAAATGCACAAACGCAGTGGCGAGCAAGACTCCAGTACCGAAATGGCGAACAACGAAGAGAATGCTGGTCGGTATGCGCAAACGAGGGAATCTGAGGACGAGCAGTGGAAATGCACATGCTAGTGAGGACACCGCTAGGACGACGAATAGTGACCCGACGTGCAGGCCCAAGTTGTAGTCGTCTGGATTATAAGCGTGGCCTGTAGAGGTATGGCAACTCGCGCTGGCACCATCGTCTTGTCGGCGGAACATGATAAAGACCACGGACGGCAGTCACGTTCAATCTGCACACACAACCCCGTGTCCAAAGTGATTATGTTTGTAGTTATAGGTATCGAGCACCCGAATGGTTCGGGCAATGTCGCGTATATGCTCGCAGATGTCGTGGTCGCCAAGGCCCTTAAGTTCTAGCCTCGGGGGCCGTTTCTTGGGAGGTTCGGGTGCTGCAGGTTTATTACTCCGTCATCCTCTCATTGTGCCGAATCGTTGTGTCATGCGTCATTTGCGTGTTCGTGTTGGAAACGGTCTGGAGATCTGGATCCCATAGGCTGTAAGGCTGAGTCCTGCGGTTTGGGCCAGGTGCTTTATGTTTGTTGTTGCCCCTTTGCCCAAGTCGAAGACTTCTTGGCGACGCCGAGAGAAAGGAAATCACGGCACCGCGTCATCTGATTTGTTTCTTTTAGGGAAGAGACGTGCATCGATTTGTATTTACGGTCATGCCCGCCTGCCCGATCAGCTACTACATATGCTGTGCTGCAATGATGGCTCCTAGGGCTTCTCGAAAATGGAACAGCGCCATTGACACAGGTTTCAATTGCAGAAGCCGATGCGTGCCACCGACACCGCCGCAATGACAAATAAGCTTCATATTGCAGACATTGTATTGCTACTGTAGGCATGCATACCCTCTACCACTCCTCTGCATCCGCATGCAGCACCTTGTTGAGATTGACCACCGTAGCGCTGAATGGCGTGTGCAAGCCCAAAGCCCTGCCGTCGTACGTCTCGCCGCCATAGACCAAGAGGTGATCTGGCTTCTTCTTGAAGATCTGAATGGCCCGGCTGTACACCGCTCCAGCTGGAGTTGCATGCTCCTCCCACTTGTCCGGATCTCCACCAGCTCTGTTGGTGAAAACTGACCGCTTGTCGGCATCCGATACAACAATGGTGCCCAAAGGCCCTCCAACTGGACTCCAGACCACGTACGGCGAAGCGTTAGGCGCAACACCATTGATGACAATGGGGCGCCCTTTGCTGAGGCGGAAGTCGAGTGGGCTATCAGCCATCACGTAGTACACCTGGCACGATATGTCAGTCTATGGCAGCTTGTCGAGTCCTTTGTGACTATTTCTGGAACATACCGGGTAGTTCACGCCGTAGGAAGAAGAGTTTCCGATCGGGAGCTCGTGAACCAGAATCCACTTCTTGAGGGGCTTGATGTAGTCGATAACAGTCATACCAGGACGTGCTTCGTAGAGATCGTAGGCGACATCGTTGACGACCGGGCCCCAATTCTTCAAGTCGCGAGACGTCTGGTGGGCAAGCTTCTGACCGTGCAGAGGATCACGTTGGTCAGAGTAGTAAGCGACAAGCTGGCCCTTGTATGGCCTAAACAAAGATTGTAAGCATTGGTGACAAGGATCTTGGTCCGCGAAGTAAGCTTACAAGAGATACGGCTCCCAGATGGGGTTTGCTCCGTTGGTGGTATTAGGTCGGCCTCCCTCAGCAATGTGGCTGACAAACTTCCAGGTCCTTGCTCTGTCCGTGCTGGCATACAAGTCGATGCGAGTACCGTTGTTGCTCCAGCTGTTGCCAGAACCAAAGATGGTGCCCGCAGGGTAATTCGCGAGAGGCTCCGTGATCTCAGTCAAAGCAGGCTGCGCACTGAAACCCCATCCGTTGACCTGGTCAGTCAAGTTGGAGATGTACTTCCAGTTGGCACCACCATCCTTGCTCTCGAAGACTGGGAAGTAGTTCGGGTTGTGACCAGAAAGCGAAGAAGTGGCGATGATGGTGCCGTCTTTCAGCTCGGTGTAACGCGGGTAGGTGATGCTCTCGTTACCAGTGGTCTGGTAAATGGTGTTGTTGGTAAAGTATCCCCAAGGCCTTGGTCTGTTGCCCCAGCCTTGAGGCTTTGCAACGGCGACCTGCGCGAGAAGCGCCGTAGCGACGAATGAGAAGAGCATCCTGGCAATCTGAAACCAATTGGTTACGATTAGATGAAGTATCGAGATGCCCGGTCGACGGTACAGTATTTGTATGTTGTGCAGTCCCGTATTGCTGTTAAGCTAATGCACCTTTGGCTTTGTGGTACCTTTCAGCCTAATAGATCACCCTCGTGGTATCCCCTCATCATCGCCAGCCGCTTTAGTCGCGTTCAATTTATTTGTACAGACGAGCCAATTTAATGCTGATCGCGACAACTTGGGTAGCCCTGTTACAACTCCCAGCCGAAGGCATACTTGCGTCCATCATCGAAGCAAGCTGCCGCCAATTTCATCCATTAGCCCAATACATACGTTGAGCAGCGCCGAGGAACTCGGAACGCACAATGTATAGTAGTACTCACGCATCTACATCAATATATTTATCGTCCGTGCGATATCGCTAAGCGAATGTGACGTGCGATACTGAGAACATTTGATGCGTTATTCCACAGTTGTCATTATTGCTAAGCCGTAGCATGTCGCAATCCATCACGCCCTTTCAGCCTGATTAATTCAATCTCATGATCCCCCCTCAAATGCATCAACCGAGTTGCCGTCCCATCGTAAGAAATGCAAAAAATGAACATATACGAAAATTACTTCCCCTCATCTGCCGCGTCCGAGGTGGACTCCGCCGGCTAAGACCGCCTGCTCACACAAGAGACGAAGCCTTGCATTGCCAAACATTGCCGCAGCGTATTACCACTACTTGCATGCCTGCATTCCGCATTGTTCATGGACACCAACTCGTGGTTGACAAGCCTTCCTGGCCGATGTAGGGTTTAGCCGCAAGCTTCGGGTGGCGCTTAGGGCTTTTAACCGGAACGACCTTGCATACCACGAGCATCTCCTCTTTTGCAGCAGCAGCTGACTTGCTGGGAGTTCGTTCAGATGCCAGAGTCGAGCACCTCAATCGGGCTGTGTTCGTTGAACGCCCACCACTGTCTGCAAGTCTCGCTGACGGTGCTGGGGATGTTGACTTGGGTGTGAATGAGCTCCGGGCTCTCGAGCACCTCGATGATCATACCCAGGCTCAAGTGCCATGCAATGTGGCAGTGGAATGGCCATGCACCGGGATTGTCCTGGAACCATTGGATGACAAGGTGGCCATTAGGCCTGACCATCTGAACGTCACGTCTTTGGGGGTTGGACGGGTTGACGATCTTGCCATCCCAATCTCCCTCGCCCTCGGCAAGCACGAAAATGTTGTGGCCGTGAAGATGCATAGGGTGAGCATTGCCGTTGTTGTTCTTGACAACGAAGCGGACGGAGTCGACACTGCTGTTGTACTGGTACACGTTCTGGTTGATTGGGAACTCGGTGTAGCCCATCTTTGCGCGTAGCAGGATGGGATCGTCATAATTCACAACAGCAGTGACGTTGTTCATCCACCACTTGCCATGAGTGCCGTTGGAGTGGCCCTCCATGTTGACGTCAACACACTCTCCAGGCTCACCAGGGTCCAGAGACATGACTGGGACGGTCTTCTCAAGCGGGTCGTTGAAGCAGTAAGAGTTGTCGTAATCATCCCAGGGCTTGGAGAAGGGCAGCTGGGTATCGTCGGCATCCTCGTAGTAAACAGCTGCCTTACCAACATTCTGGCCGTTGTTAGCTGCGCAGCCTTCGGGTGCGACAGCACGCAGCCAGTAGGCACCTTGCGTGCTGCTCGTAACGCCCTTGATCAGGACATCGGTACGCTGACCCACGCCGAGGGTGACAACGTTTGTCTCATAGGGCTCGATCTCGACATAGTCGTTGGCCATAACCTGCAGAGTGTGACCATCGAGAGACACCTTGAGGAGAGACTCAGCGGAGGTGTTGATCAGGCGCAGACGGTGAGTCTTGCCGGAGGTAAGATTGAACCTGGAGATAGGTGCCATTTCGCACAACAAGTCGCCAGCATTGGAGCAGTTGAAAGGATTCTTGCCGTTGATCAAGACATTTTTCGAGTACGGGTATTCCGGGTTCTCAGACAAAGGCACGGCGAGACGCGCAAGCAGGGTCTCGTAGTAGTCGTGGTACCAGTCAGATAGCTGAGCTGGACCAAGATCGATATCATATGTTGTGGCGTTGGGTCCGTAGATAACAACCGGGCCGGTCAAACCATTCGAGAACTGAGAGCTGTAGTGACTATGCCAGTAAGACGAGCCGTAAAGCTCAGCAGGAAAGTTGTACTCGAAGGTTGAACCAGGAGCAATGGGGCAGATGGACACACCAGGCACTCCGTCGTAAGGCTGACTTCCTTTCTGGAGGATGCCGTGCCAATGAATTCCGGTACCTTCATCGGTAAGATTGTTTGTAAGCTTGACACGGATGTTGTCGCCCCAGTTGGCCTCGATGGCGGGACCTGGGAACTGTCCGTTGACCATCAAGCAAGTGACATTGACACCATCAGGAGCGCAAGCCTGCTTAGTGATAGTCCAGTCGTACTCGCGTGTCACACCAGTTATAGGGTAGTCGGTGTAGTAGTTTGTATCAGAATCCCTTAGACCCCATGGCTTGCCACCAGGTAAAGGCTACATCTAAGTTAGCAATGATCGATAGATGGGGAAGGGTCTCCGTGTCATGTACAGGTACGACTCCGTCCAAGTGGCGACTGCATCGATGATTGCACCGAATGCTTCATACGCGGATATGCAAGGAGGATGACCCTTTCTGTTGGAAGGGGAATGCTGTTGGAAGGGGAATGAACTTACGTTGTTCTTGAAAAACTCGGGATAGTAGTCAGCCTGCTTGGTTCCCAGCTCGGAGTACGAGTTGTACGACCATCTGTCAAATCCCGACCAGGCAACTTCTTCTGCTGCACCAAGAGCGGCGAAGGCAGCAGCGGTTACGATTGGGGCAATCATAGTCGCTCTGATGAGTAAAGAAAAGTTGTTGCGGAGAAGAAGGAAAGGCACTGCAGATCAAAAGCTAGAGAGGCGTCGCATGGGTTTATGAAGGTCGTCCGTCAGGCAAACCAGTCTATGGGCCTTTAGCAAGGCTAACACTGTCAACGATTCAACGCCTTGTCAAACCCCAGGGACCCGTTCAAACTCTCTGCAATATGACGCGTGCGAGATGCTCCGATAGCCCTGAGCCTGCAGTTTTGTTGCTGTGCCGTGCATAATAGACTTGACAGGGCTGCTTCGCCGAGATGCCCTGGCCATGGCAGATATGCCAATCCATGTTAGAACCAGATCTAAGCCCGTCTGCGGATCGTGCAGGCCCTCGGCACTGAGGTTATCGCTCGATAGTTGGAAAATCGTGGCAATCGCGGTAGCAGCTCCGTGATATCGCTGCAATTGAGCTCGTCATGACCATTCGTCGAGGTTGGGGAGACGGGATGTGTTAGCCACAGTCTCCACAGTGCCACACAACCGACGTCGAAGTCCGGCATCATAGATCTCACTAGATAGGATAAGGCGAGATGGGTGGAGAAGATCGGCAAGATCCAA
The DNA here is from genome assembly GCA_002921095.1 of Cladosporium sp. SL-16. Lineage (NCBI taxonomy): Eukaryota > Fungi > Ascomycota > Dothideomycetes > Cladosporiales > Cladosporiaceae > Cladosporium > Cladosporium sp. SL-16. The sequence continues at coordinate 702,272 of PEGC01000012.1, forward strand.
CCCGTGCCAACCACTGTAAACATGTCTGCCGCCCAATTTGTTCGAAACAGCCATAGCAACGTGCCTTCATGTGCTCGTCACTCGCAGCAAATCTCTGATTCCATCGCTCGTATCATGGGCCGCTCAGGGATGGTGTGCTCACTGCTTGCGGCATCCCAGAAGAGAACCATATCCGGATGCAGCCTCGACGATGTCGCCACTCTTGATGCAAACATACCTTATGCCACTCCGCTTAATAAACGTGGTCGCAGCAGCGCAGCCCTAAGTGCAAGACGTGTGTGCGTACCGCCCCAGATGGTGCATGAAGCCAAGGGACCATATACCATGTCTCACTGCCCTTGCATTCGAACACTTGTGCATAGCTAGTACGTAGTAAGTGCAGTCGCTTTCCAAATAATGGGACCAACACAGCCTTTCGCTCCGTGGCGCTCCGCCGTGGTACCTGATGTCCAGCCACATGCCAGATTGGCGAGCTTGCATGTCGTACCAAGGCTGCCCAAGCACCGAGATCCGCCTTGGCTGGGTGGATTCGACCTCACCTCAACCATTCCATGCCTACTGCCATCACACTGGTCCTTGTATCTTATCAATCGTCATTTGGACAGCAGTGGCGGGTGTGCTGAAGAGCGAACGGAGGAGCTATTCTGGATTTCGGTACCAGACTTCGCCAAAGTCAACAACACGGCACACCGCAGAATGGCAACATCGACGATGTTTCGCTTGACCTGATTTTCCAGAAAGCTGATACCCATGTGGCATACAATATACAGAACGAAGACTGGACTGGTTCCATGTACGTGGCTTTGCTAATCCCGGCTTCACCCCTCGTCACGTCTTATCAGATTATGCCTTCCGAAGATATTATGACAGGAGGTAAGCTATCAGAGGCATCAAGGAATATTGAGAATGTCCCAGCTACTTGATTGGCTCTAACAGGCAATTGTGTCGCTCCCTGCGTTCTCCATTTACTATTGGATACCGCCGGCGGACGGCTGCTGGACAACACATCTCGCTCATCTGGGCTACGGCACTTCATGTACATACCCGTGGTCTAAGCAGACAGCGTGTTTCCGCCCCAGCCTCCAGGCCTGTTCGCCTGATAAGCTGCAGTCCTTTCATCACTACAGGCCGCTCAACATAGCATTTTGCTCTCGAAACACTGGGGACTACAGTTCGAAGTTTAACACTGCTGGCTGCATTGTATAATTTCGGCAGTGCGGTGACATCCGTCATCTCATCATGCCTTGCTCTCACATCGTCAAGCAGATGGAGACGTGCTGGCCGAAGCGATACGCCTCTTGTCTTCCATTCGCTTCTGTCGAGAACGACAAGATGACGCTGGTCAGGGACTAAAGATGTCTGCTTTGAGCATGAGATTGCGTGGCAGACTGTTCGACAGTCTCAACATCTAATCATAGGTCCAATACCATCTGCATGGCGTGACTATATCAAACCCGCTTGTCTTATCTTTCGAGAATCGCCTCCGATGTCTCAAAACCTACGACCAATTTCTCCAGCCAGCCTACCAGAAAGCTGAGTCCGGACGAATATAGTAGCAGTGTGAACACGCAGCTGTCGCAGACTGCTCAGTCTGGATCGCGCCTCTCGCCTATCTCTTTGAAGGTGAGCGGCCGTGTTTCATTACCTTGAGCTGCATTGGGAGCTCAGCCTCTTGGTAAGAAATTATAAGTTCTTCGTCGTATCCAGTTCTTGCTTTTCTTCTCCTTCTCTTCTCCAGGCAGGCCTCATCTTACACTTCTTCCCCCAAAGCTTCACCACATTTGCAAAAAAAAACCATCGTTCCATTCGCTTCCTGCACACTTTTGCATCTTCCTTTCACCATTCGCAAGCAGCACATCACCGCATTGCGCACCGAATCATCCCCATCTCAGATCATCATCACCAACTCTTCAATCATGGCTCCTATCAACGAGGGCGTTCCCCACGTCCACAATCACCCTGGCTCGAATATGTGCAATCTTCGCGAGATAAACATTCACCCTTCCAAGCGACCTTGCGATGCCACAAGCGCGATTGTCCACAAGTCACGTCGTGGAGTGTCCTCTGGCAACAACACCACCAACTACAATCCACCACCTTCTACAACACTTCCGGCCACCGACGATAATGGGGGCAACGCTCTTGACAACACTCCTCCTGGCCCGGACGACCCGGACGACGATGGCATGAGTACCTTGGAGAAGATGCGCAGTCCGCCGAAATTTGACACCAAGCCTGGGTCAGAGCATCTGGACGTGAAAGTCTATCACAGTCACTACCAGCCCAATCGTACCATGGGCCCATTTATCCCGCAGCCACCCAGTTCATCCAAGGAGAAACCTGGTTCTCGCGACTGCAGAAAGGATAATTTCATGGAGCGCCTCAAGCGTACACTCAACGAGCGATCCAACACTTCCAATGCCAATGCCAACGACGGTGATAATGATGGCGACGTCAAAGACAATGGTTCACCTGATGAGTCTGACCTTGAGGCACCCGACATGCTCAAGTCCACCACCTCGACCACCGCCAGCCATTTCGACCCGCCAACCACTCCTCGTCGCGTGCTCCGCTCCCAAGCAATCGACCACGACTCCGACTCAGAGACCCCATCTCCACGCACCCTCGCCCCAAAGCCCAAGCGCAAGAGATTCAACTCCACAGCTGACGCTGCCACGCCAACCAAAGGCCAGCGAGTCTCCAAGCGCCAGAGAAAATCGATCAGCAACTCACCACTTCCTCCCCTGCCACCCGTCAAGCGCACCCGTGCAGAGCAGAAGAAGTTCCAGGCGAAGCTCAACTACCTCGTCTTTGACCCGCAGCGTCCGGGCAGCGTTGAGCGTGAGGCTGTGGAGATCAAGTCTGGAGCCAAGGAGTGGAGGAAGGCGTCGTTGCACGATGAGCCCTGGGTTGGCAATTCAAAGTCGGAGTAAAATTGAACGGTCTCTGTTTGGTTGATGGCTCGTGCTTTGGTCTTTTGGTCTCTGTTTGTTCGCGGTTGCATCTGGGGAGTTTGAGCATTGTTGGCGTTGATTGTGGTTTTTGGTTGGAGATAGATTTAACACTTGTGTAATGTCTAACAGGAGCTGGTCTCTGAAAAAACGTGCTTCCCATATTTCAATCGTCGTCTCGTCGCTACCCGACTTGTAGCTGATAGCATCTGTCAACATACAATTTGTCTGAGTTGGCGATTTCCAAACATTGCATTCCACTCTTGATTAACGTATAGCCAAATTTGCCAAACCAATTGTTCAATCCTGCGTATCTGGCTTCAACACGACACAAGCTCGCCAAAACAAGCCTAGACTTGTTTTCAGTTACTCTAAAAATACCCTCTTATCATGATTATCAGCAGGTCATTGGAAATGGCGTCCACAAGAGATGTTTTATGTACAATTGTGATATTTCATCTTCATATCAATGCCCGAACCCGAACCCTATCATTCACTGGTGAGTTCAATATGTTTGGGTTCCGGAATACGCAACTATCGGTTTATGTATGTTCATTGGTGCTGGTGTAACAGTCAGTCAAAACAATGACAACTTTCGACCGCGATCGTCGCATGAATCAGAAAAGAAATAGAGAAGTGTAGATGGAGATCGAGCATTTAATGAGTAGGATTAATACAGTGGGGATGGATCTTGCCTAGCCTAATTAAACCTTGTCACCCAAAAGTCCGAGATCGCATGCGCCCCTCCAAAAAAAGGCATTGACTCGTCGTCATCTGGATGTGACTAAGTATTTTGGGGCATTATTCCTCTGACCCAGCAGCTTTACTCTATTTTCCACACATACACAACAATACCAGCAATCATGTCAACATTCGGCCAGTACTTCCGCGTGTCGACGTATGGCGAGTCGCACGGCAAGAGTGTCGGCTGCATCGTCGACGGCGTGCCGCCAGGACTCAAACTCACAGAGGCAGACATCCAGCCTCAGATGACCCGTCGCCGTCCTGGACAGAGCGCACTCACCACACCTCGCGATGAGAAGGACAGAGTTGAGATCCAGTCTGGTACTGAGTTCGGCGTCACCCTCGGCACACCTATTGCGCTGCGCGTTATGAACCAGGACCAGAGGCCGAAGGACTATGGCAGCAGCACCATGGACAAGTTCCCTAGACCCAGTCACGCCGACTGGACATACCTGGAGAAGTACGGCGTCAAGGCCAGCTCTGGTGGCGGCAGGAGCAGCGCTCGCGAGACCATTGGCCGTGTCGCGGCTGGTGCCATCGCTGAGAAGTACTTGAGCATCGCGCACGGCGTCGAGATTGTCGCCTACACCAACAGTGTCGGCCACGAGCACCTGTTCCCTGCCACCAAGGAGCACCCTACACCCAGTACCAACCCGGAGTTCCTCGAGCTCATCAACAACATCACACGCGAGGAGGTCGACGCAAACCTGCCCATCCGCTGCCCGGGCGCCGAGGCAGGCAAGAGAATGGAGGCCGTGATTGAGGACTTCAAGGAGCGTCAGGACAGCATTGGCGGCACCGTCACTTGTGTGATCAGGAACTGCCCTTCAGGCCTCGGTGAGCCCTGCTTCGACAAGCTGGAAGCCACCCTCGCACACGCCATGCTCTCCATCCCTGCCACCAAGGGCTTCGAGATTGGCTCTGGCTTCGGCGGCTGCGAGGTCCCTGGCTCTAAGCACAACGATCCCTTCGTCAAGGCACCCGCACACGCAGACCCGTCCCGTCCTGGCGTCACTCGTCCCCGCCTGACAACCAAGACCAATAACTCAGGTGGTATCCAGGGCGGTATCTCCAACGGTGCGCCCATCTACTTCACCGTCGCTTTCAAGCCTGCCGCGACCATCGGTCAGGCTCAAGAGACTGCCACCTACGACGAGGCTACCGGTGTGCTAGAGGCAAAGGGACGCCACGACCCTTGCGTTATTCCCCGTGCTGTGCCTATCGTCGAGTCCATGGCCTCGCTGGTCATTATGGATGCCCTCCTTGCCCAGAGCGCGAGACAGGCTGCCCGCAGCTTGCTTCCTCCCATTGAGGACGTGACCATCCCCGTCAGCATGACTCACAACAACCTCACCAAGGGAGATGGTGCCGAGAAGGAGACTCAGCAGCTTTAGATACCAAACTTCCAGACACGATGACAGGAAATGCAGCGACGATGTTTTGAATAGATGCATATACGTGCGCAGAAGCGATGGCGTTGGTTTTTAGATCGGCGCAGAAACGTGGGAAAATTGGGACAGGTAGAGTCACATGAAAAGCTGGGCAAGATAAAAATTTAGCAACGATCCCAATGTGAAAACTTACAAAACGATGCCTAAATGCATGTATGCAACACCTGCTAGCAAGATTTGATCAACCTGCGCTGCAAAAGCATTCGTGACAAGGTCACATCTCCCGTCATATTCATCTGCTCTGTGAGAATGTCCCTAGAGCATCCTGTAGATCAGCAAAACGATCCCCAAAACCCAAAGAGCTGCGCCATTTAGCATTGGTCTCAATTGCTACATTCCCGGCCCAGTGAAGCGTTCTCCGTGACTCGTTCTTCTCTACCAACCCTACAGGAAATATCGCCCCTTCTGTGCTCTCCCACTCTCATATCTGCGAGGCAAGCACAAGGAGCAACTCAAATATCAGTTATATGAGGGCGAAAGCAGAGTCAAAAAACACAACAAAGAAAAGTACATCTGTAGTCGAGAGTGCGGAAGTCCGTGGCTGTTCAACGCTCGAACGAATTCCCATATCGTAGATTTAGTCCACTTTGAGACCACATAACCCCACCAACACTACTCCGATTGAGACGGATGATGCCCCATTCTGAAGCTGAGACATAGGGCTTTCATTTTGTGTATTCAGTATCTCGTTCTTGTGTCAGAGGGTCGAACAAAAGGTCAAAAAAGGTCGTACTGGGGTTCGAACCCAGGTTCCCGGTATTTTGGATTAACAGAGCGTTTCAAAAACCAATGTGCTCACCACTACACTATACAACCCTCTTTGTGGAAGAGAAGCGGGTGTTGTGAATTATATATGTATCCAAAAATGAAGAATTTGTCCCGGCTTCCGTCTGGGGTGACTTCAGACGGAACGAATGCACCAGATAAACAAGAAGAATTCCAGCTACTGTGCATGGCGGAAACCAGAACGCAGCGGGTGAGAGATGATCTGGAAGATGAATACACTGTTGGAGTGGATGGGCAATGGATCATGCATCGATAGAGAGGAATTTGAACCTTGCAAGTTTTTTATCAGTATGTATGGTATCACAGCTGTATGACAAATCCTACAGACCGCCCCTCAATGCTCACAAGAAATCAAACGTGTCACCAACACCACCCAACATCCCCCTAACTCTATCACTCCCCACAATCCTCTCCGCCCTCATACCATCCCAGCGACTAAACAGCGCTCTCGCACCCGCTTCTTCAGGACTAATCTTGCCCTCATTAACAGTAGTACCAAGATACCCGCCCACAATCTCACGGTAAAAGATCTCATTATCAGGCAAAGCGTACAGCACCACACGCTTCACGCCCCTGATCTTCAAACGGAAGAAGTGGTGCGCACGCTGAGTGTACAGCAAGAACGAGTGTCTTCCAGACATGAAGTGCGAGCGTGCGCGGCGCTGCTCGGGGACTTCGGTGTAGTCGTGGATGGCGCCGAAGGAGATGTTTGAGGTGAGGTCGGAGGTGGCGAAGAAGTTGCGCACGCGCAGGAAGTCGAAGTAGGAGGGGATGAAGATCATGATGCCGGGAGAGCCGTCGGCGGGTTTGGGCAGGCGGAGGAGAGCGGGCAGGACGGCGGTTGTGAAGTATTTGAAGCGTGCGTCGGGGTCGGCGGCTGGAGTGAGGGCGTTGAAGCGGGAGAAGGTTTGCTTGATGCCTAGGCCGGTGACGGAGGTGATGGCGCCTTCGTGGGATGCGCTGAGTTTTGCCTTGCCGGCGATGTTGACTAGGTCGCTGTTGAAGAGGCGGTTCATTTCCGGAGTCACGTAGCTGGAGAAGAGCATTGTTTGGCGGAAGTGCTTCGCATTCCCATCGAGGTACCAGTTGCGTACGCGGTTGACGTCGCAGCCGTGGAGATCCTTGGGTTGCAGGTTGAGGTGTTTGAAGACGAGCTCAACGTTCTCCCAGTTCTGCATCTGCATGGCATCTGCCTGATCGACTATGATCATTTCGATGGACGAGAGGAAGTCGTGATCCTTCTTGCGGCGGTCTTCGTGGTCTATAATCCTTCGTAGGCCAAGAGGTGACGCCATAATGATATCGCTAGAGTAGAATGCAGAGAAGAACTTCAAAGTTTTGCGAGTGAACTTGACCGCTGTAAGGAAGTTGTTGTCGTTGTTGCCGGCGAACAGTTCACGGTAGTCCTCGGGCATAGTGTCCGACTCGTCTATGGGTGCTGTGAAAGAGTCCTTGAAACGTTGCTTGTTCTCTTGCTGTTCGGGTGCGAAAAGTTCGACAATGCAATCGGCGTAACGTGCGCATTGTTCGCGAGTCTCGAGAAGGATCAAGACTTTTGGTCGTGTGAAACCTTGGTCGCGGAGCTCCAAAGCTTCGCCGCCCTCAGTATGCGCGATGCGTGCTGTGTTTTTCATAATCTTGTCTCGTCCTTTGAGCACATGGTTGAGTGCATGCATGCAAGCGATATTTCTTAGGCTTTCAGCATTTGCTGGAGTGCGATTTGTTACAAGCAAGTCTGTGTAGCTCAGCATGTGAGGTAGAACTGTGCGCTGCACATCGTCAAGGGTGCCGATGTGCTTCTTCGCCGTCTCGACAAGTTTCTGCTTGAGGGGAATGTCCGCTGTAATTTTCAGACTCGGCTTCTTTGTAGCCGCCTCGGGCGCTGATTTGGGTACTGTCACAGTCAAGCTTCCCTTTTCGTAAGCAGTCTGCTTGTCGGTGCGCCATTCGTTGTTCTGGATATCCTTTAGACGTGTCGCGAGGTCGTTGTCTTCGGGATTCGCGAAATGTACTTCGAAGTAGTCGGATGCGTCTTCGTCGTCTTCGTCCTGAAGTGTTTCCGAAGAACCATCTTCGTCTTGCGCCTCTTCATCCTCCTCGTCGCTAGCCTCCTCCACCTCAAGTCCAGGCTCGGCATCTGAATGACCACCATCCTCCTCTGCATCCATAGGCGCATCCGGAATAGTCTCCTTGACGTCAATCTTGCGCCTCTTCCTGCTCCTGCCTTCGTCCTCTTCGGGCCTCTTCAGCGAAGCCAAAAGTGCGCCATATGCCTTGCCAGCGGGCACTATCTCCTCTTCTTCATCATCCTCGCTGCCTGCATCGCTTTCGCTATCCTCCTCTTCCGATAGAGGCCCCTCATTGCCACTGTCGTCTGAGCCCACTTCTTTTACTCGCTGACTGTCGAACTTGCGATACTGTCCACCTCGTGTCCTGATTCCACTCCTCGCATCTCTGCCCCGGTCTGCGCCTCCACCACGACCTCCTCTGCCGCCGCCTCTAGGTCCGCCTCTGCCTCCTCCTCGAGGACCACCTCTACTGCCTCCTCTAAAGCCACCTCGTGACCCTCCCCTACTTCCTCCACTTCCGCCGCGTGCACCGCCTCTGCCTCTTGGTGGTGGTGGCATATTTTGTGATTTGGTAGCTGAATGCTATTCTTACATTTACATCTCTTCTCTGCAATGCTCTACAAACTTTTGGCTTCCGATAAGCCCTTATCGCGCGCAACCTGCCGTATAGGGTGGGGAAAGAACATCCCGAGATTTCAAGAGGAATATTGAAGTGCCAAGACGTTGCTTGCTCGCCGCGACAGCACCACCAGACTACCCCTCGCCGCCGCCGATACACACATACTGCCCGGAGCGCTCCGACACGGACTGACGGCCATACGGACACACACTCGCGAAGATGGGCTCCTCCTCTTACCTCCACCTGGCCCGGCCTCTGGCTCCCGCCCAGATCTCGCAATCCACCTCCACCACCGCGCCCTGCTCCGTCACCATCCAGCCTCAGGCTCTCTTCAGCATCCTCGACCATGCCTCGAGGCGACCGGCAGACCAGGAGCGCGTGATCGGCACACTGTTGGGTACGAGGTCCGAGGATGGCACTGAGGTCGAGATCAAGAACTGCTACGCCGTGCCCCACACCGAGACCGCCGAGCAGGTCGAGGTCGACATGGACTACCAGAAGAGTATGCTTCAGCTTCACCAGCGCGCCGCGCCCAAGGAGGTTCTTGTCGGCTGGTACGCCACCAGCGACGAGCTCAACACTTTCTCCGCCCTGATTCAGAACTTCTACTCGCAACAGGGCGAGGGCACCTGGCCTCACCCCGCCGTCCACCTTACCGTCTCCACCGTTGCCGGAAAGGACATTGCCGCAAACACCTACATCAGCGCTCCCATCGGTGTGACTCCCGAGCGCGCTGCCGACAGCTGTCTCTTCATTCCCGTCCCCAACGAGATCAAGTACGGCGATGCTGAGAAGAGCGGTCTGGAGCTCATTGCTGGTGCGCGCGAGCGTGAGGACCGCACCCAATTGCTGCAGACCGACATCGAGACCCTGGAGCGCGCCATCGAGCAGGTCCTGGAAATGCTGGAGCGCGTCTCCAACTACGTCTCGAACGTCCTGGACGAGGAGGCCGAGCCTTCCTCCGCTCTTGGTCAATTCCTCATGAACACCCTCGCCCTGGCACCTAAGGTCGAGCCCGAGCAGGTCGAGCGCGACTTCAACAACCACATCCAGGACGTTCTCCTTGTTTCATATCTGTCAAACACTATCAGGACACAGATCGACCTGTCGAACCGCCTGGCAACCGCTGCGCTCACAATGGGTCCCGAACACAAGAAGAGTGAGGGCAAGGAGGGCGAGCAGAAGCAGGGCGGTGACAGGAAGGGCGGCAACCAGAGAGAGCAGCGTTCAGGAGCCGGCCCCAGAGGCCAGCGCGAGCAGCAGTAAATTTTACGCCGAGACGCGCGAGCGACACGAGCGTATAGAGCTTGTGGAGCAAGCAGGAGTGTTGCGATTGTCTCTCTCCTGGAAAGACAGAGTAGCACGTAACGAGGATCTGGAAGATATACGTTCACGTTACGAACTTTTCTTCTCAACCCGAAGGCCAGGTTTTTTGCCGATAAGCTACAAGCTTTAGTTTGTTCTGAGAGTAGAAGAGACGCGAGAAAAAGCTAGCATTAGCGGGAGTCATTGTGAATGAGATGGCGCCCAGTAGAGGGTGCCTGAATATGTTTAAAAAGTGATCTGTCTTTTTATTTATTTCCTTTTTTCCGTAATGTTACCAAAGACCCTTGGGTATCGTTTTTGTAATAATTACTCCAGAACGCCGTCGCTAAACAAAGTTGTCTTTCCACCAAGTAATGCCAGGCTCGAGTGTGGCGAACAGACGACGCTTACTGGCATAGTTTGGTGCCACAGCCTTGCAGTCGTCCAGTACACTCCTAGAGGCTCGACCTCCCAAAAAATCGCATTGCATCCGTCAAATGCATGGTACCAAACCTCTCGCCTCACGAAATCGCACCCAAGCACACAACATGAGCATCACCTACCCACTCTTCCTCCTCTTCCCCTCCCTCTCCCCCTCCTCCTTCTCCCCACCCTTCTTCTTCCTCCCCCTCTTCGTCTTCTTCCCCTCTCCGCCCTCCTCCTCCTCGCCCTTGGCCATCGTCTTCAAATCCTCATTCGTATCCACCATCTTGCGATCCTCCTTAAGCTTCCTTTCACGCCACAATTGCTCCTGCACGCGACCTAGCAGGACCTCGTCCCGGCGCAGCACGAATTTGAAGTCGTCGGATTTGATCTTTTGGCGCCGGCTGTAGGAGGCGGAGAGGGCGGCGTAGTGGCAGGTTTCGATGATGAAGTCGGTGAGGATCTCGTCGAGGGCGCTGATTGTGCCCGGGAGGGGTGGGGGGTGGTCGCCGAAGGCTACTAGGAGGGAGGATACTGGTGGGTGTGTTGTTAGAGGGGGTTTTGTTTGGGGTGGGTGTGGTGGACTTACGATCGTCTGAGCTGAAGACTTGGCCCTTTTGGCGGACGCGGGCGCGTGGTTCGGCCATGGTTTGTGGTTGTGAGTTTGTTGGTATTGATAGTTGGCTGGTGGATGGTGCGTTTTGAAATGCGACACACGATTCTTTACAGATGCGGTGCTTGCTGGTGCTAGAAATGGCTTGTGAAAGTGACGTTGGACTACCTTGAAGTCGAGCGGCTCGGCTTCCGCCTGGCGCTGCTTCACTGGCAAGTCAACAACTTGTCACTTCAGTGAGACCACGAATACACCACGGAACACAATTCGCTTGAGGATCGATCATTACTCTTTCACCACAAACTTTAAACACACACGATCACAATGGTACCACTGTCATACTCCCAAAAATTCGAAAGGTTCGCACACTAACCACATAATCATCCAGCTCGGCATCCTCAAGTTCCAGACGCTCCTCCTTGTCGTCCTCCTCTTCATCTGCACATGCACATACCTCCACGGTGTCTTCCCAGCTTTCCTGGACAGAAACAAGAATGGGTACGTGGAAGAGTCGAATAGACGACAAATACTACAGAAGAGGGAGACAAGATCTGACAAGCAGTACAGACCGCTTGGAACCTTCTGGAGAGCTGCACGTGTGGGTGAGAGACTGAGCCCGTACGTTAGCTTGTGCTGCGTGGCTATGGCGGTGAGTTTACTCAGATGAGTATACGTGTCTGGTGGAAGCTGACGTTCTGCTAGGTGAGCTTGCTTGTGGGTCAATGAGGATAGGGGCCTGGTAGGGCATGGATTGTGTTTAGCGATGGTGTTTAGGAGTTCATTTACGAGGATGGTTCGACAAAAGCGAGCCGCAAGTGATATTGTAGGCGAGTCATGCATGCACGAATGGAACATACCAAACAGTGACACTGGTTGATAACAATAGCAAGCTGGCCTGACCGACCACCCGTGTTCTTTTTGTTGCAACAGCTTTTGTTGTATATGCAGAGATGGAGACATGTTTGTGTCGTATAATAGTTGAATACTAATACAAAACTTCTCTAACGTCTAATGACTTGCACTCCTCCCAAAACTCCATCAACATACTTCTCAGCATCCGCTCCAATCCTCCCAATGTCAACTGAAGCCAACGCTTTCCTCTGCGCTTGCACGACTTCAGGCTCCTCAAAGACGTCTCTCATCACCTCCTCGTCTTTGATCCAATATCTCTCGAGAACTCCTCTCATCTCCCTGTCGCGTCCAACGCCATTCCTGATGATCCCCAATCCCCTTGCCTTGCCAAGCACAGCTTCCAGCAATCTCACTTGGTCGCCGACCCTCTCACCCAGGTTCCTGCGCTGCACAAACCCTCTGCCAGTTCCCTGCAACCAGATTACCCAGCCAAGCAGCGCGTCGAACGTCGCCAGCCCAACGCCACGCCACACCAGACTTTTCCAGTACAAGAAGTCCACCTCTCCAACTCTCGCACTTCGCAGGTTGGTAGCATCGTCATAGCCAGCCACAGCCCAGACTTCGACCGCTGCTAACCCAGCACCACCAATAAGAGCAATAGTCCTCCACCCAGCCGCATCTCTCCCGCAAAGAACTTCAGAAGTAGTGAGTCCGAGCAACACAAGGTGCACCAAATGCCACCCGACCAGTCCAGGAAGCGCGTAAAGAAGCCATCCCCAGGCATTACCCATTTCGCAAAAAGGGCAGGCAAGCACGACTTCAGGTCCATATCTGGCGTACCGTAGTCTGGCTTCTAGACCGCCCGCGTCGAAGACTTTGCGTAGCACTTCATCTTGTGCTGTGATGGGGCGGATGGCGCGGAGACGTGTGAGGATCACAGATGCTGGGGTTTGGAGGCGGGACTGCGAGGCGACGAAGGCGTTTTCCGGGTGGAAGAGGGGTAGAGTTGTCGCGAGGAAGATTAGTGCGGAGATTGTTAGGAGTGTGAGGGCGCGATTTGTGGGTTTTGAGGCTGCATGAGGTCGATTTGAGGGTGCGGCGGCGAAAGAGCGGTAGTATGCTATTGCTTTGGGGAGGAGAAAGGGGCCGAGGAAGAAGAGGAGGGATTTGGCTCTGTGATGGTTGTTAGTACCTTTTGGAATGAAGTTGAGATGCGTGGAGTATTTACGTTTCCCAGGATATCATTTTGTATGTTCTTTCGATTTCAACTTGATCTTGTCCCTTGGTTACGCGCAGTCGAATGCGCTCTCAACGTTGGATTGGACTCGACGTTTCCACGTCACTCGCCGGTCAGATCGATATATGGTCGCGAAATTGTAAGTACTGCTCTCATGAGATTAATTCTTTCATGTCACTGTGTTGATAGTCGTTGTCGTGAGAGGGGCGGCATGTGAAGTTGATAGGTGGCGGCGTCGGGAGGAAAGTCTTGGCGCGGCGGCCATCAACGAAGTCAACGGACGTGAAACAGACTCTCGTCTTCAACTTACACACTGGGCAAAGCCTGAGTGCTGAAAACTGTTCCAGAAGAGCCTAAACTGATCACAACTAGGTATCCCTGGTGTCTTTGAGGTCTTGACATTTCTCGCCCATTCTTCTCCAATACATTCGTCTCTCGAGGAGGAGAACCGCACAATTGGAACAGCAGCAACATCACACTAAGGGTCCTGCTGCAAGTGACTGCTGTGATAGACATTGACAAAGCGATAGTACATCTATCATGGCCAGATATCGATACACCACGTATGGAAATCTTGACCTACGCGTTGGAGTATGCACATCTTCAAAATGATCAAGCATTCCTCGCTTCTCGAAGGTACTGGATCCATCAACTTACAGTATGCCAGTGATGCATCTCGCCTAGAAGACCAATAGTTCGACAGCTGGAGCCGCCACAAGAGTCCCTGCATGGAGCGCTTTCGATGGGTCCAGCGGCCCTTGGGCTGTATCCTCAGCCTCGCGAACATCCAAGATCACGGCATCTTCGGGAGGGAAGGCTTCTATCATATATCAGCCAGCCAGCCAGCTATCTCGCATGTGGCACAGCAAGCAAGCGTTTCTTGGACCATCTCAGAGTATACACATCATTTCCCTGCAGTTTTAACGCTGGTGCCTTGTTCTTGCGAGAAGGCGGTCGCTTATGCCGGAGCATCTCGAAAACACATGCCAACATGATAATGGAGACCGGCTGGGGAAAGCGCAGGTTGTTGAAGACGAGGTCTCTGGCAGCGGTCAAGCACCTCCTCTGACACGGGATCCAGATATGACGGGACGGCAAGACTTTCGTCAGGTCCACACCGCGGACAACTCAAGAAATCAATTTGGCAATGTGTACAACAATGTCTACCAAAATCATTCCGCTGATCCCCAGATTGAAAAGCTTGAAAAGCTTGAAAAGCTTGAAAAGCTTGAAATGGAACTCATGAACGCTTTGGCGTTCAGTGGCATGACAGACCGCCTAATGGCGACCAGCCCAGCTTGTGCTCGAACCTGCACTTGGTTCCTACAAATACCGGAGTATACCTCGTGGCGTGACCCTGCTCGTCGTCATGCACACAACGGAGTTTTGTGGATCAAAGGCAAAGCCGGAACTGGAAAATCGACCCTCATGAGATACATCCACGATCACGCCCGGAAGCAACACCAAGACGAAGTAAACATTGATTTTTTCCTCAACGGCCGAAGTCCGGATCAACTTGTGAAGTCTTTCGAAGGCATGTATAGGTCAATCCTATACCAGCTGTACGACCGGATACCTCGCTTGAAAGCGGGTGCAGCCAAGCAAGTTGCTATCACCAATAAAGAAGTCTGGTCCATCAGAATCTTGGAAGATATGATTCGTCAATCAATTCTTCATCGAGAGTTGGATGAAGTTATCACATTTTACATTGACGCCTTGGACGAGTGTGAGCTAAATCAGGTGTGGTCAGCGGTTCAATTTTTTGAAGAGTTATCACGCTCAGCTACTATTGAAGATAAGAAGTTCTCTATCTGCTTCTCCAGTCGCTACTACCCGCATATCACAATGCAATTGCACGAGGAAGTCAAGCTTGATACTCTGGCGGAGCACACAGCAGACATCAAAACGTTTCTCGCCAGCGAATTCACAATCCGATCGCCTTTCAGGTCTGAGCTGCACGCCGAAATTGAAGCAAGATGTTCGGGCATATTTCTGTGGGTAGTTTTGGTTGTCAAACTACTGAAGCGAAACCACGAGAAGGGCGCGACTCAATCTCAGTTGCGTGGGACACTCAGGAGTCTGCCCCATGAGCTCAACGAATTGTTCGCGAAGATTACCGAATCGGTCAGTTCGGAATTCGCTGTCGCCATGCGTTGGGTGTTATGTGCAAGGACGTCGCTACACCCTGTACAACTCTACTTTGCAATACAAATCAGCTCCGGACAATTGGAATCGGTGTGTTGGGACAGAAGCGAACTTAACATGCACGCCATCCGAAATTACATCTTGCATATCTCTTGAGGGTTGATCGAGTGTACGTGGATAGACGCACGACTGGAGGCGGTTCAATTTGTCCACGAATCGGTCCGAGAATATCTTCGTTCCTGGGGTCTTGCGAATTCAGGCAGTGTCTTGCGTCACAAAGTGGAGATCGTGAGCCATGCAAACATGGCGGAAGATTGTCAAAAGTACCTCGAACAATGCGCGCGTTGCCGATTCAAGTCACTGCCATTAAGAGACATCGATGTGAGCTGCGAACACGCACGTTACTTCATGGATGACCACCCGCTCATCTACGTCTTGTACCATATGTTCCAACACTTGGAACTTGCAAACAACGATAGCTCAATCGGTCGCGATGTCCTTGACGCTTTTCCCGTCAGCGACTTCGTGACTTTCTACAACATTCACCCAAACGGGCGATGCGATGAGTTCGCGCGTCATCCGAAACGTTGCGCGATTGTTTCCAATCACTCGGCAACTCTGCTAATGCTGTTGATATGTTATCGATGCTTTGTTCTAGTTGAAAACATCTTTCGGCCTGCCGCGCCAAACCATCTCCGCTTTCAAGGTGTGGACAAGCGAAGTCAAAGACTTGCAAAACCACCTGCTACTTCTGGACCGGACCTGACAACATGTTGTGGAGGTCAATTACCAAGTCCATTACACGCAGCCGTGGTTAGCGGGAGAGAAGACATCGTCCGGATGCTTTTGGACAGAGGAGCTGACGTCAATGTCCCAGGGATAACGTCGGTGGATGGCGTTCTTCAAATGTATGACAGCCCCCTTGCTATGGCAGTTTCGGGCACAAGTGCGGCCATGGTAAAGCTCCTACTTGACCATGGAGCCCGGGTGGACGCTGTTAGTCCCCTGTCTGGGTGGAGCGCCTTGCTTCGAGCTTGTTCAAACCACGATCTGGAAAAAGTTGGGCTGCTTCTGAGCAAGGATGTTACTGTCGATCTACGCTCTAGCTCTTACGGCGGCATCCGGTACTCCCCCCGAACCTGGACCGCGCTCCATTTCGCCTGTAACGGTGCGCTCCGCCGCTCCTACGACAACTTTGTATCAGTAATCCGCGCCTTGCTGGACGCCGGTGCCGATGTGAACGCTACCACGGAGAACGACCGGACCCCATTGATAGTCGCCGCAGGCAATGGCGACCTTGAACAACTGAAAATCCTGCTAGACTACGGCGCGAACACTGAATACCGCAGTACGTCATGCGGGACTGCCATTGCCGCCGCCAAACCGATCACAGTGGCAGCCTTAGGGTCAGAGATCAGGACCCGGGCCCTACAAGGCCGAAACAGATACTTGCGACCAGCGCCTCGACCGGATATCCCCAGCAAACAAGCGCCCTCGCGGATCGCAGCTCCTATCCAGCCTCATCAGAGTCGAAGAAGAGAGCTACCGCTGCAGTACAGACACCCGCCGAAAGGTCAACAACCACGACGGGAGTATGCGGACGAGTTAACCGCTTCAAATTTACAACTTTTGACTGAACTGGAGGGAGAGTACACACGGAATTCTCGTGGTTCATCGAACCACAGACTTGGTAGTGGAATGAACAGCGGAATTCGTTCGTATTGTTCATCGCTGAGCATGTGAATTGAAGTTTAGGGCCTTTAGCGTTCACGACGACTCTATCCCGACAGCGTGAGCTTCAGTGCTTCAACAGTGATGAATCGTCATGAACGCCAAAAACTTCTTCCACAAACGGTGATTCAACCACGCGGTTCTCGATATCACAAATTTCAATGAAGAATTAACCCCTACGCCTCAAGCAAAGTGTCAGCATTGTATTACAACACCACAACCCGCCGCATACAACAAAAACTCGTGGGTGTAAGACAAATGAGTTCCAATCCCATCCATTGCGTACCGCCGAACCTCGAACCAAAAGAAAAAATCCCGATGGACGGAACAGCACTTGCATTCACCCTTTCCCTTAACCCACGCAACCACTTTTGGGTTCATTGTTCCCCACTCGCGCAGCCGACACACGTGCAAAGAGGGTCGAAAGCAACATTGAACTTGGGCAACAAGAGCCAGCACCAGACTTGATTGGCATTTGCTGTTGTTGACACGCAACGCACAGAAGAAGCAGGCAAGCTAGAGTGCAAAACTCACAGTCTTTCCGAGATGGATGATGTATCTCCCATTCCACTGTCAGCCAACCAAAATATATCGTAATCTCACGAGATACATACTCATGATTTCCGCCCGTATCACTCACTCGCTGTGCCATAGACCCTCAACGCGTCGCTCCTATACACATATGTATATATACCACACTCACAAGACAAAAACAACTCCGACCTCGATCACGAACCCTAAACCACAAAAACAAATATACACCGCACAGAACAAGATCTCGATAGATAAATAAGAAGGTAACCAACCACGCCCACGCCCTTTCAGCGCAGCGCAATCAACTACCCATCCTTCGATTTGATAGAGTAGAGTAGTAGTAGTAGTAGTAGTAGTAGTAGTTGCAACAATAATAGTAGCACCTTAAGCACCATTGCTTAGTAGTAGTATATTTCTGGTTTCCTTGTATCCTCCCTGTCCCTTTTCCCACCCAGGGAAAACAAAGACAGGGCCGTATCCCATATCCGTATCCGTCTTTCATCTATTCAACACACGGGCTCCCATCAAGGAGCCCAAGTAGAAAGGTTCAAAAAAGCGCTTTTTTTCGTTACAAGCCCTTCCCTTCCATGTCGAAAAGAAAAAGAAGCGCTAAACTGCAAAAAGTGCAAAAGGTCGTTCGTTAAAATAAGGTTGTAAGGTGAGTAGTCGTGGCGCAGCCGCGATAAACTCGAGAGTAGAGAGAAGAAGTTGTTGTTGAGAGGGGTTTCTGTAGCGGTGAAGCTAAGGTTTGCGATTTTTGTTTCGGTCAGATCAACCAAGCTTCGACGGGCTAGCCGTGGAAGTCAGCTTTCTCTGGTGCTCGCGGACATCGGAGCCGAGCATGCTGTTGCGCCTGATGATCACGCCGTGTTTGTCCATTTCGTCGTCGACCGAGACGTCCAGGTCCATGGCAGAGTTGTCTGCGCAGGAGCGTGAGACGGGGTTGACGGGCAACATGGAGCCACGCGAAGAAGGCGGCAGCGCGGTCTCTTCTTCCGAAGCAGAGCCGTGGTCGTCATCTTCGAGATCGCTAATCATGCCAGGGTTGCTGTCACCTGCGTGGGGCGACGAGTGGGCGGACATGCCGAGCGGTGAGTCAGGCAAGAGGGTAGGGGTGGTTGCCAAGTTTGACGGTGGCAATTGTTGGGTCTGAGGTGCCAATGGTGCGGGTCGAGAACGCGGTTGCGGCTGGCGGTAACCTTTACGGCTGGGCGGGCGCGGAACAGTGGACGTGTTGGCTGGCAATGAAGAGTTTGTGCTCTTTTTGGGAGCAGCGGGTGAGCTTGGCGTGGAGAAGTCAGGTGAAGACGTATCTTCTTCGCCGCTGAAGTCAACCCTGAGCTTTGCATTGGTGACAGCTTGGTTCAGGTCGCCACCGATGTTGTTCTTCGCAAATAAAGCGGACAATCTCGGTGCCTGAGTCGAGGGCTTGAAGGTGGATGGGGCAGCATTATTGGCAGGTGACACGGCCAATGGGCGGGCAGCAATAGCTGAGCGCTTCTTGGTGGGCTTACGGCTTGAGGTAGGCAATGCTGCTCCAGGGATGTTGAAGGGGTGCACTGCAGCGTTTGTCATGTGCACAGCTGGAGCCGCAGACACGGATGCACGAGCAGCGGCAGCCTTGGGTGCTCCCTTCGCAATAGGGATGTTGCCAGCGTCGGCGGGGAGGTTAGCGATCTCCGCATCATCGAGCAGACGTCCACAGTCAAGGGCAGCCTGGTCATGAGATTTGTAATCAACTTTGTGAGCAATACGGCAGTGGTTCAAAAAGCCTTGAATGCTGTTCATGTCGCCACGGTTGCAGTTGTTGCAGACAAGCTTGACCAGCTTTCCATCACTAGATCTCCGTAGAATGAGCGGGCCTGATTTCTCCTTTCGGGCAGGTGGCGCAGGGTAGTTCGGGATGCTGGGCATGAATTCACCAGGAATGTTGCCGATGGATTTGCCAGCTGACTTTCTGGCCGAGCCACTGTTACGTGTAGGGCGGCTGGCAGCGAAAGCAGCACTCTCTGCAAAGCTAAGGTCGCGGATGGGATCGGAGTCAAACTGGGAGTCTCCGAGTAGCCACTTCCTGTAGTGACGGCTGTAAGGGCCGTCCACCACTCCGTATGGTGCAGCGTGCGAAGGCTTCGTGAAGCCAGGCTGAGGGTTGATCGCGGGTCCAGTACCGGCAGAGACAGATTCGGTAGGCTTGTCATTCCCAGGGAAAGGTCGTAGCTCGCATCGTCGTAGCTGTTCCAGCGCGATCTGACATTTGGCAAGTTCCTGGTCGATGAGGCGTAATTCGTTGTGCTTCAAGAGGATCTGCATGTTGAACTGGTTCTCGATAGCTTGCTGCAGGACAGTCTCAGGCTTGACAACAGCGGGAGCTTCCTCCATGGTGACATCTCCCGAGATAGTTTGCGCAGAGTCGTTGCGGGGTGGGAGAACGGCAGAATCCTTGCGTGGCGCACTGACGGTAGGAACATCCTTGAGTTCGACCTTGGGATCCGAGTTGTCAGGCTGAGTGGAGAGATAGTCCGATCGGTGTGTAACGGTAGTCGGCGTAGCGCCCGGTGTTGCGTAGGCCAGGGAAGCGGGATTTGTTTGCTCGTTGTCCAGCTTCGCAGGCAGCTGCGGGATATCCAAAGGCAGGCGTTGCGGGAAATCACCAACAGCGCGAGGCTTTTTCGCGAGAGACTGGGGCGTGGGTCGCGGTTCAGGGCTGGATGTGCGCTTTCTCTTGAAATGGCTCAGGCCGGGTATTTCAACGGCAGGCGAAGAGCGCATTTGGTCGAAGGAGGGCTTCTCGGATATCTTGGAAGCGATCTGGTCTCCACACCAGGGAAGGCGAAAGATGCTCTGCATGATGGGTACAGAAAGCGATGGAGAATCGGACACCGCTGTTCGCTGGTCCGAATGACGAGAGAGTCGGAAGTTGTGGTGAATGCGACAGAGGAGGGCCTGGAGCTTGGTTGGTGACGCAAACGAGCGGCGGCAAGTGCGCGGTCGAGTGTGAGTCGGCGAATGAGTAATCGAGGTCACGCGACGACGATTACAGTGGCGGATGCCTGGTCGGAGCGGAGCGGGTGGCGGTGCTGGGTGTGGTGGTGGTGGCGGCGAGGCAGAAGTGATTCCTCTTGCGCTGGATGTAAGCGGCGGGGATAAGGCGGGCGTTGATCGGGGCTGGTGAGGCAGGTGCGACGGCCGTGAGGCTGGAAGAGTGTTTTGTTGTCGTTGACGTATTACAGAAGAAGGACTAGGCGGATACTAAAACAGGTCTATGGCAAGGCAACAAGGAAACAAGGAAACAGTCGTGGCGGGATGGGTATGGGTGGTGGTTGTTGGTGGATGAGAGGTTGTTGCTTGGGCGAGAGGTCAAGGTGCAAGCTGGGCTGCGAAAGAGAGCAGACGGCGACGGCGGCGGACGTTGCAGACCAAACGAAAGACGGCCGATGCACGATTGCCTGCCAACGCTAGGACGTGCGAAAGCGTGAGAAAACGGCACCAAGTGGGTCGTTTGCCTGGGCTTTGACGCAGACAGTACACTAGCTCTGCGCCAACGGCGGCCCTCCCTTCCATCCCACACGCCAACTGGCAAGCCTGCTGCCTTCCGATTGGCCTCGCGCATCTTCCACCTCGCAAATGACGCCTCGATATTCGCCGCGGCGTCGCCAGCGACTGCTTCCTCCTCCTTCCAGAAACACCTCTTCGCACCACCCCTGAGGCCAGCGCCGTGCTATAATCGCGCTCAGACACCCCTCTGCCCGATATGAGAGGCTTGCATGCACTGCGAGCATCGATGCCATGCAAAGCCACCACGCTGACTCCTGCGCACGACAAATAGCCCTCAGGGTCGCCTTCAGTGCAGTCCAGCCCAAGAGTATGTGTCAGTGTGTCAGTGCCAGTGCTCGCCCTGGAATGCCGTTGTCCCTGATAGGATCCCCCATCTGTGTGTATATTTTTGTTGTACAGTACAAGTTACCGGCCGCCCGGCGCAAGTCGCGCGTTTGCCAGCTCCATGACACGACACACGGCTCATCATCATCACCCAGGAGCTGGAGCTGTTGCTCGTATAGTGCCATCATATCGCAAAGGTATCCACTCGAGCTATCATCACCCACCCGCCTCGTACTCTCCGCGTTGACATCGTGCATCCATCATCGTACAGGCGCAGGCGCGCGTCGTAGCGCAAACGCCATGCCGGCACCTCAACTCTATCTCTGCAACCTCTGCCACACCTGCCACACCAAACCCGGACTTGTCCTTTGAATGAATGGTGTGCTCATAGCCTTTTCCGAGCCTCGAACTTTTTTTCTTCTCCGCCGCAACGCCTCACGTTGCGAGAGTGTCAGAGAAATAGCTTTAGCGCAACTTCTTCTCACACACAGAGTGTTTCTGACCCTTTCCTGTCACAAAACGGGCCCGTTGCCCTTTCGCAGTCCTGGGTCCCCAGCTGCCACTTGTCTGTTCGAGGAATTGCGTGGCCCTGCTCTGCCTGCCTGCGATCTCGAACAGCGCCTTGTCTCGGCTTGGGGGGCTTCGTGCCGACCTGGTGCCGCCGCACCAACTGTCCGGAATGCCTGATCCGCCCGCGGATTGCCTCTGACTCGCCGCGCGACATCGGGACCTGAACTCTGATTCTACTGTGATTGAACTCTAATTTACTGCCAGCTGTTTGCTTTCGTTGTGCAAATTATTCGTTCCCGCTATCGCCGCTGTCGCCGCCGCCGCCGCTACACTTGTACCCGTCGCGCAAATAACGTGATCTGCGACGCGAATGAGAGCGGACGATCAGGAAAAGCTCTGACGTCCGTTTTAATCAATCGGCGCCGTCACATGACCATATCTGAGCAAATCTCTCGATCTGTCACATGATCCTGGTTATACCGCGGTTTAGGTGCAGCGCAGCAGCAGCGAAGTGAGTGATCGCCAATCAGCCAATCACGACCACGGGCTTCACTTCACTTCACATAAACAACACGACAAACCAAAACCATGGCCGTCGACGAGAACACCCTGGCGGAACACCACGAGATCATCCGCATCTCCTGCCAATCCAACACTCAAATCTCCGCCAAAGCAACAAAAATCATATCCGCTCTCTCCGCACCCAAAGAAGAAACCACAACAACAGAATCTCCCACCACCAAAAAACCACCTCTAATAGTCCTCGCCGCCCAATCCCGCTGGGCCAACAAACTCATCAGCATCGTCGAAATCGCCAAGCGAGATCTCGAGGCCAAGGGTGTCAAGGTCTTCCAGTACAACGCTCTGTCGTCTGAGATTGTTGAGATCGAGAGGAAGCCCAGGCCTAAGGGTGTCGGCGCTGCTACTCCTGCTGCTGTTGAGGATGGCGACGCTTCTGAAGACGAGGCGTTCCAGACTATGGGTGCTGGCGAGGAGGGTGGGGTGAAGAAGAGGGCTGTGCCGGTTATGACTACTTATTTGACGACGCAGTCTGTGAAGGCACTCAGGACTGAGTTTGGGTGAGTTGTGGGTAGTGGAGATGTTATGAGGCTGTGTTGTGCTAACGGGTTGTAGGGAGCAGAAGTCGTCTTGAGCAGCCGCTAGCACATGGGTAGTTGATGCTGCGATCTCTATCCTTGGCGAGGCCCTTCAAAAGGTCTGTATCCACATACTACAGGATCAAGTACTCGCCGGTCTTGCATCTTGACCTAGTTGGCGTCTGCTTGCATATATATATGGCACGATGCATGCTCGGCCATCTCGCCGTTCCCGGACCATCCCTCGTCGGTCTGCAAGCCCTTGAAGTGCGGCTTTCTGCGACTTATATGATATATCTATGCGACATCTTACAGTCGGTAGAAGCAGGATCCTCTCACGTCCGCGGGCAAAATACAGGGTGATAGATGGAAAGCTCGAAGATATGCCCTGAAGCTTTCAATTATGGGTTTGGTGGCATTGGCAAGAATTGACTCTAGTGGAAGAGCTGGTCTGAGGGAGGTGATTCACATCCCATCGAGAAGATGGCGCTCGTCTTGAGCAGCAGGGAGACGAAATCGACTTCGACCTTGGATGCATACAGCATCGGAACTCGGCTTAGGTTTCCTTCACTGTAGAGTACACTATTCACAGTGCTCATTCCTCTTCGGCGTCCGATCACACTACCCGCGCAAGTCAGTATGAAATACTTCACTTTCCATGCGCGACAAGCGGCTGTACACGGCAATGACGGCTTTCGCTCTCGCTTATTTAGTTCTCGCCTCTTATACAGACCTCGACTTCTCCTGGGGACACCCAACCACTACTTCCTCCATACCCCTGACACATTAAACCTCAAGATCACAACCTCGTGCATAAGCTAACACAGTACCACTTGAAGCAGGTATGTCGGTTCGCATACATTGCCACCCATCTTGTACCTTCACTAACACAACCCAAGCAACATGAACGATCAAACCCCCACAACAACGCCATCACAGCCCCAGCAAAACTGCCCACTCCTAAAACTCCCCACCGAGCTCCGCATCAAAATCTTCGCCTTCGCCCTCCAACACACTCTACACAAACTCGCCACCGACAAAAACCCGTCAACCACACTCACTTGGCAGCCCTCAGACAACAAAATCACCCCTTTCTACTCCGGCGTTTTCGCGCTCCCACACACCAGCCAAATCCTTCGCGCAGAGAGCCTCGACACTCTTGAAAGTTTGGTGCTTGCTCGACTTGACCAGCTTGTTGCCGAGTCGACTTGTCGCCACAATGCCGCGGCCATGAGACTGAATGCTGCGAATGCGGAGGGGTTTGATGCTTTTGCGTTGGCGCTGGCGGAGAGTTTTGAGGAGGCTATGGTGTTGAATAGGAGTATGAGGAGGTTGGAGTATGTCTGTCGGGTTATGGGGTGGAGAAGGGGTGGGTAGAGGGGTTGGTGAAAGTGGATGGTTTCTGCGGAACAGACACGTGAAGTGTTTGGAGATGTGAAGGGAGACCTCGTTGTCATTATCGCTGCCTGCATGTGCATCTGAGTGTTCATGTAATTGCGTCACTGGGCTTGGTTCGTTCCTTCCACATTTGTTCACTCACAGACGCCTTCCCCATTCAAAATTACCGAGGGACAAGACACAACACAATAACACACTTTCTCGTCCTGCTACCTGAATACCGCGGATACACTCATTGCACCGCCACTGATATTGTCCCATAAGCGAAGTAATGCAAACTCCATCTCCTCTCTACTGTAGCGCCACTGACATATGTCATATGCTGTACTTCTTACCTGTCCCACTTGCCTTCATTTCCTGATCGATCATCGCTGTCCTGGACATCATTGAACCACCGTTACAATACTCAAAAACACATGCAGCGGTCGCTGCGTGATTGGAAACCGGATAGTCAAGTTCGTAAATAAGAGCAAGTGAAACAAGACAAGTCAAAGTGGGTAGTGCATTTGTGGTGGCCGAACTGCGCATTCACCTGCTGAGCTTTCCATTCACTTTACGGAACCATGAAGGTCGATCCATATGACACAGTTCTACCTCTGTGAGCGACACCAGTGACTCCACCTTGCGACCTTGCGACTAGAGGCTAACTGCTCTTTCCCTCTCCATAGATGCACACCTACAACCACAAACCACAGATCTTACACCTTCGGCTCATCACAATCAACATGCTAAACAAGGTGAACCTTCCCTTCTTTCCTTGCTTCACCCTGTATAGCCTCTAATGTTCTCTCTAGACCACCAGCCACAACACTGCAGCCGCAGACATGCAAGATCAGTCGAAAATGGAAAACGCAGCTCGCCAAAACTGTCCTCTCCTCAAACTCTCCACGGAGTTACGCCTGGAGATCTGCCGGTTCGCAATCTAGCACGACCTAGATGTTATCAAATCCACTCCAAACTCCTTCAACCCGACATTCCGACCACTCCGTGGAGCACTCGCCCTGCTACACACCTGCCGTACCCTCCGCGCTGAGAGCATCGATGCCATGGGTCCTCTTGCACAGGCATCCAAAACCGCTCTGGAAACCGAAATCGCTCTGGCCGAATCCGAAATGAATTCGATTGCTACGTATTCAGGTGGTTTAATGTTTGGAAATGGAGGACAGGAATCTCGCTTCGCAAATCTTATCCGCGTGTTGATCAGTTGGGGATCAAGCTTGAATAAGATTAGACAGGTGTGCTCTGTGCTGGGTAGTGCTCGCGACGCTGACAGGAAGAGCATGGCCGGATGAGAAATAGACCTGGATTGGAATCTCGGCACATCAGAGTGTTCCTCGCGGGACTTTGGGTGGTTTCAGGTTTGGCTCTGGTGCGTTTCCGAACCTGTAACTCGTTGTCCTCAACCTCGCTGGCATCGTCGGTGGAGGGCAAATCGAGACACATCAGGGACCAAACGGCGCGAAACTTGTTGGCATGTCCCGCCATCTTAGCTACACTTGTCGGTGTTGGCTTGTCGAATAACGGTATGTGGTTCGCTGTAATGTTTCGTGCCTCCAACCAAGGCTGTGGTGAGGATTGCGGCTCCGAGTGTCTTTTTTCGGATCGTGGTGGTGGCTTGTTGTGCTGAAGTAGCAAAGAGCTGATGTCGCGTGAGGGTGTCTTGTGAGAACAGAGAGGGAAAGCCGATGGATGCGGTCCCAGCAAAGTGAAATTCCTCGCTGGGGTCTGCCTGTGACGTGCAGTGAAATGCGATGAGTCGCGGGACCTTAACTATGGCACGAATCGGAAGCCAGTTAATGCGAGACACTAGAGGCAGGAGAAAGTTGTTCTGGTCATTGCTTTTCAAAGCAACTATCGTAGTCATCAACCTCGTTCGAACAAGACTTACAAAAAGCTAATGGTACAGAGAAGTTTTGTTCTCCCAGCCGGTCATCTCCAGTCGTGCCATAAACTGCTCAAGCTTGCTCGCCATTCTCCAACTTCCCAACGTCGAAGAACCTCGCTTTCTCTGGGTTGCGAACTAAGCTTACAATGAAGTTTTGTTCTTGTAGTCGGTCATCTCGAATCGTACCTTCAACCGCTCAAACATGCTCGTCATTGTCAAATTTCCCAACATCGAAAACCCTCGCTTTTGTCGGATTGCAAGCTAATAGTACAAGGAAGGTTGTTATTCCAGCCAGTCATCTCGAGTCACATCTTCAATCATTTAAGCGTACTCGCCATTCTCGAACTTCCCAGCATCGAAAAACCTAGCCCTCACGGGGTTGCCAGCAAACGTCATCTCGTTCGTTCCTCCACAAGCCTTCAGCGCACTGAGCTGATTTGTGAACTTGACGAAGACCTCGTTGTTGCCGCCGTTCTGCTCACGCCAGATGAACAGTCTCTCGATCGCGCCGTAATCCTTCGAGAACTGCTCGCCAATTTCCTGCAGGAGATTGTTCTCCTCGATCTCGTAGGTGACGTCCAGTTCGTCGAGCATGCCCTGTAACTTGACTACACTGGAGATGTTGCCGAACTCGCCTTCGTCGTCGTCTGTGGTCTGCACTTTGCGCTTTTTGCCACCGACAATCTTGCCGACTGAAGGCATCCATCCGCCACCTTCCTTGTCTGAGCGCCTTTTGCGTTTGGTAGCCTGTGCGATGATAGCTGTTGTGATACCATCGCCCTTGGCACCCAGACCTTGGCCTTCCTTGTAGCCCATCTTTGCCATCATACGTGCAGCAAAGTCCTTTTGACCAGATACCTTGGACGTTGGCTGGGCTGGAGCTGGTGACTGCGAGGTTGACGCCGTCCCAGATTGCGCCTGTGACATTTGGCGATCGACAAGAGCATCGACTTGTGCATCTGCCAGGTTGTAAAGCACAGGAGCCTTGGCGATAGTCGAGTTGCCTTGTGGCTGTGCGGTAGGAGGTGGTGGCAAAACAGCGACTTCTGTCGGTGGCGTTGGAGAAGGCACTGCTGTATTGCCATGCTGTGCGTGCTGCGCATCGATCTTAGCCTTAGCGGCTGCAAGCTTGGCTTTCGCTGCTGCCATTTGTGCAGCAAGGTTAACATGCGGTGTCGCAAAGCTTTTGGTTGGTGCTGGAGCTGAGGGAGGTGGTACTGAGGATGGCTGCTGCAGTGTTGGGGCTGAAGGAGTCTGTGAATGTGTTTGGTCGGCCATGCCGCTCAAGCGTAGACGCTGCATGTAAGCATCGTCACCAGTAGCATGCAAATTGACTGCTGGCGATGAAACTTGATGCGTTGCGCCATTGTCGAATTTTGACGGGAATCCTGCTGCTGGCGGCGGATAGTACTCGTCGTCGTCGATATCCATAGAATCGTTGCCAACAGGCGGGGCATCGTTGAACGAAGGTGGCGCAAAGTTGAGAGTAGCAGGAGGAGCGAACAAGTCTGTGAGCGGTTAGGAGTGGCTTCGCCAGACATTAGAGCGGACTTACTGTTTCTTGGCTTGGGTTTCTGCGCCTTCGCGTGTTTGCTAGCCTTGTCTC
This sequence comes from Cladosporium sp. SL-16, assembly GCA_002921095.1. Classification (NCBI taxonomy): domain Eukaryota; kingdom Fungi; phylum Ascomycota; class Dothideomycetes; order Cladosporiales; family Cladosporiaceae; genus Cladosporium; species Cladosporium sp. SL-16. Next base: position 730,107 of record PEGC01000012.1, read on the forward strand.
TGTGCCAGTGCAGGAAATGTGTCCACTCGACCCTCTCTGCGTCTTGCTCAGTAGAACCTTGGTAACGTGCCAGGTTCGAAGGCTTCGCGGGGTCGTAAATCGCATCCCAATCAACATCGTCTTCTTCCTCGTACCTCTTGTTCTTCTTGTTCTTGTGCTTCTTACCGCCACGGCCCTGCCACTTGGGCTTGTGGTTCATGTAGAGCTCTTCATCCTCATCCTCGTCCACGTTCTTCATAACGTCATCATATGTCAAGCCTCGACCGACAGACGGTTGCTGAGACGTGCCGCCCGAGATCTGCTTGTCCGACGAACTTGTTCCAGATGCCACTGCTGCTGTGCCTGCCGCTCCGCCAACCACCAAGGAAGGCCTCGCTCCGAGGGACGTGATTGGTTTTGACTTGCCTTTCTTTTGTACTGGGCGCTTGATAGCGGGTGTGAACTGATAAGCAGCTTGAACGCCGAGTGAGCTAGAAGGCCTACAATGATTCGAGATAAAATGATGCAACTCTACCGTTCTTTTTCTTCTGAGCTTCAGGCTCGGGCTCTTTCGCCTTCATGTCATACTTGACAGGCCCGGCGCTGATTACACCGCCCTCCTTGGGTTGGATTAAGTCGCCGTACAGAGAGAGGCCGCTCGACTTCTTTGCGGGAGGAGGGTCGGACATGTTGGCGTAGAGCAAGCACAGTACCGATGCAGACGTATTATAGCGGATGTCAAAATGCAGATACGAGAGTTAGGTCTGGTCGCCAGCCAGATAGCGATGTGGTGTTGGTAGCGAGTGAGGTTGAGTGAAGTGGCTGGTGGGGTTGCAGTGGGTGTTCGCGAAGGAAGTCGCGAAGCGCATTCGCCTTTCACTGATGGATGTCCGCTTGGCAAGCTTCGGGCGGCTCTGGTACAGCAACGCCGTGCAGCAGCGAGCCAGAACTTGAACCTCTCTCCGCATTCTGGCTGGCGTTTCTTGTTGATGCATCGCGAAAAAACAATCAAAAGCCGTCCCCATCGACCAGCCCTCGACAGGCATAACACATCACATCTAAGGACTCGCTCACTCCCTCCACTCGCCATACTACGCGGGTGAGCGAGCATGTCGACTTCCCCCACCCCCGACACCATCGGCCGCGAGCAGCGCGCTCTCCGAGGAGCTTCGGTGCGCAACCCGCGACGCAGACAAAGGAACGACTCGGACGGCGGTGCCAGGACTGCGCCCAGGCGGAAGCGCAGCAAGATTTCACAGGACGCGTTCATCGGACGCGACGGCAGCCAGGACGATGCATCACCCAGCGATACACCCGCAATGAATGGTCACGCGCCTACTGGAGCTGCGAGTTTGAGGAAGCTGAGCGGAGCATTCAGAGATGAGATGCCACAGCCCGAAGCAGAACTCGTGGTCAGAGGGGGAAAGAAGGCGACGGTGAAGAGGACAGCCCGCGGCGATGGCGCACAGCTGCTCACACAAAACTCGAACTACTCAGTCAAGAGCTTGCCATCGACTCCGCGCGCCTTGAAGCGGGCTGGCGTCGAGTTCCGTGGGAGCCTTTCGACACATACCGGTCAAGCATTGGCCGTCACAAGAGAGAACGCATATGTATGGGAATATGGCAGTCATGCGCCGGTTACGAACCCGAGGATTTTCGATCTGCCTTTCCCGGCAAGGGATTCGGAACCTGTACCATTCGGTGCACTGGTCACAAGCGGCATGACCACGGACACTGGTCTGGTCTTGATTTCGGCCACCACTGGACAAGTCGTCTTCCACGAGTCTATAGAACGGGCAGCTTCGATGGGCCTCTTCCAGGAGCGCAAGCCCGGTGTAGAGGGAACCCTCGGACACATCTTCTCCGGCGAGCATGTCTCGAACATAACTTCTGCAGATTCGGCGGGATTCATCATCACATTCACATCAGGAAGGATCGCGCAACTCACACTCCGAGACATCCAAGGCAAACCACGGATTGAAGCGCAATTCTTGCGCGAGAACTCACAAGAAAAATCAAGCTGGTCCGCAACTTTCAAGGGCTTCTTGGGTGCTGGAGCCTGGAAAATGGACATCGCAGCAGTACACACAAGGGCACTCGGCCCCCGAGGCCAAATGCAGGTCGTTGCAGCCACCGAGCACGGCGTGTGCAAAATCTGGAATCTAGACTGGAGCGGAAGATCGGACCACAGAGGCAACATCGACTTCAGGGAGGAGTTCCTTCGAGAGATCAGGGCAACCCAATCACCAGAAACACATGGCTACATTGAACCAGTGGCATTAATGGACTTTGCGATTGTCGAGAAGGCTACAGAGTCGGCAGGCCAGGAGGTCTGGACTGTTGGAACAGATAAACCTATTGACTTGCTGGTCCTTGTCAGAACTGGTCCTGCAGATCTGCAGCAATACTTCCTGGTAGAGACAAGCTTGGCTGGCACGACACCCCAAGTCAAGCAGGTCATTCCCATCAATGCTCGCCAAGGATCAGCGGCAACGAGCTCCACGCCTCGGCTTGTACTACCCAAACCCGAGCACACTGCGTATGTCGTTTTTGAGGACAGCATTATACTCGTTGCCACATCGCAACCAACGTCAGACCCGGAAGCCCAACTTCACGACGCCTCATACATCCAACCCGAGAACTTTGAAGATGCCGTATGCCTACGCAAGAACAAGGACTTGGTGTTCCTTGGAGCGGAAGCCGAGGAAGCAAAGTCAGGACAAGCATCATGTGTTGCGTTTGTGCAGGGCGCTGGTCTGGTCAGATTCTCTGCACACGATGCCAACAAAAGCCAATCGCAGATCTCCGTCAAAAGCAAAATCGAGCAGGCTGTCTTCTATGGCATGCTACAAGACAACATCCTTGATTTGGCACGTCACAATCTGGAGTCTGATTCAATCGAGGAAGTTGAAGAGGCGGCTCTGGCTATCAGCGACGAGATTCTGAAGTCCGAGACACCGTTTATTGCGACACCACCAACTTCTATCGAAGCCAACCTAACGCGGAGAGCACAAGCACTCAACGCCTTAGCAACACATCTCCGCAAGACATATCCCCCTCTTTCACGCGTGACGATGTGGAAGTTGCTTTGGGACGCAGAGAGACTTGCTGCAGGTCAGCAATTGTGGGAAGATTTCGAGAAACATCTAGCGTTTGCAACCAGCAAAGGCAAGAAACGGCCAACACTCCTACACGAGATCAGCTCCTTTCTTCAGGATGTCGCCCCGTTCGACCTTCCTGCGAATGCAGGTCCCGACGATCGCGTGCGCGGCATGTTCGTGAGCCGACTGGCTTACATCGACAAATTCCTGGTATGGGCACATCTCATTGTTGGCAGCGTCAAGAGTGAGAAGCAGACATCGCAAGAGGACTTACTAAGACTCCTCTCCGAAGCTGATGATGTCTGGTTGGGTGTTCTTGAGACCGCCTACAAATTCCGCACCGACAATGCACAGCTGTACAACATTGGCACTGACCAACTCGCCGAAGGTATTCTGGTCAACCCCGTGGATTACCAGGATCTTGGCGAGTTCTGGACGTCGTCGGATTCGATGCTCAAGGAGATTCTGAAGATGACAGCTTTAGCTCGGGAGTCGGCAGAAGAGGTTTATGAGACCGCCGAAACCGAGACCTCAGCGTCGTTTGCGAAGCGAATTGCGGCGGAGAACCCACGTTTCGTGGTTTTGATATGCCAAGCCTACCAAGAGCGTATAAACTGGACTAGATCTCGGGGTGGGCAACGATACGAGGATAAAGCAGACCAGCTGAGGAATGCCTACGATCAGCAGCGTCACGACCAAATTCGAGCACTTTCTGGCATTGGTCAAACAGCTTCGGCCATGACGCTTGCAGAGAAGTACCGCGACATGGACACACTTACGGAGATCATTGTAGCCGAATCGCAGTATTTGACTGAGCAAGAACTTACAGCTGCTGCAGATGAGAAGACTATCATCGCGACGGAGCTCAAGGACATAAACGCACGCGTCGGTCGTTACTTCAACCGTTTCCAGGACGAATGGGCAAATGCTTTCTTCAATCGGGCTTTCTCGGGAAATCAAGCAGGTGAAATGCTTTCTCAGGGTCAAAAGTTGTGGGAAAATTACCTTGACAGCTATCTTCGCGCCGACCTGTCGCGTGCGAAAATTTGCTGGATTAACGACATCACTTCACATGGCGACTACAAACACGCCAGCCAAGTCCTTGCGGAAGATGCGACACAACGCGAGGAGCAGTTGTGGAGCAAGAAGGTAGAGCTCTCGCTGGCGAAGCTCTCGATGCTTGCAGCAGACGAGGGCACCAACGAACGCGCCTCACAAGAGCTCTCGCACGCAGAAAAGGTGATTGAGAGCGAGCTGGACGTCATCGATGTGCAAGAGAAGCTCTATCGTCATGTCCTGCCCGAAGTCCTACATGCCCTCGACGAACACGCCGAGATTGACATTGCTATGGAAAGGTTCGGTCAAGGCGTGAAGGGCTACAACATGCTTACTCAATTACTCGAGTCGAGCTTTTCCAAGCTCCTTCCCCATCAGACTCTAGAACTGGAAGAGCTGATCGACGTGCTCACCCTCATCGACAGCGTGCGAACAAGCAACCCAGATGCAGACATCCATGGCCAGGAGTTCTACCTGGCACTGGTTGCCTTGAATGCAGCTGCACCGGAGATCCCTACAGCGAGGTTCGAGATGCTTCTGCAACTCATTTGGAAGCGCGCATTCCTCGACAGTGATTGGGCAAGCATCAACAAATCTTCAACCTCTAAGAGAGGCGGAGCCGATGTTGAAGACTTGCTTGGAAACACGGCGACTTTCCGCACACTCTATCTCGGAACTCAGAGCGGCTTGTTCGACACGAGTATTGACGCCAACTATATCCGAGCACTGTCACCGTCAGAGTGCTTGGGAGCAGCATGCAATGCCGCCGAGGTCGCTCATCGCTTCGGTGCTGATTTGGCTGAGCCAATCGCTCACGACAACCGTGTCCAAGACGAGAAGCTCGATCAGGCCGTTTCACGCTACCGCATCAACGCGTGGTTTGACGATTGTCAAAATCTTGTCAAAAAGACTTTGGAAGCCGAGGCGGCCGAGAAGGCTAGACTGGAGGCGCAAGGAAAGGAGACTGAGTCCGAGGACGCCAGTGTCATCATTCTTGAGAACGGCAATGGCGTCAACGGACTGACCAACGGTCACTCCCACGCTCATGTCAACGGCATTAAGATTGAGGATGACAGCGGCGAGGGCGAGGCGTTTGATGGTCTTGACGGAGAAGGAGACGTTGCAATGGAGTAAGGTGTCTCTTTGTGGACGCACCAGGCAGGTGTGTCGCTTCACGATCCTTGCATTTTGTACTGTAGCCAGTCGGCGTTTTCATGGGTATGGGGAGGTTGTCTTAGTATCTTGACTGGTAGGGTCTGGTTTCAGGCTGGATTACGGAATTGTGTGGTGTATAAAAGTTCGGCTCACGCTGTATCTCTTTGGTTTAGCAATTTTTGGCCCAGGTTGCCTCTAATCACACATATTGAAGTGCTACGAGTACAAGGTCGTTCCCGATCTGTACGGTCACTAGCGCCATCGCTCCGTGAATCCCCCGATGAAATGACGACATCATTGGCCGAGGCCATCGAAAGCCGCATACCACATGCATCTGATAATGAGACCTGGACCGTACCTTGCATACAACTTCACACCCTCTATACAATATTTCTTTACATAGACGGTCATCGACTCGCCGTCAACGCCAATGTCTGCGCCCGGAGCCACGGGCCTCGCGATCACTAACCCTCTGGTCAAATACCGTTCTCTAGTTCAGACGCGAGCGATCGCACGAGATCCTTCGCAACATCGTCTGGCTATACATTTACAGAAACTCTATGATAGGCTGAAAGACTATGAGCCAGAGGTCGACTATGGAAGACGACTCGACCAGATTACTCGTGCTGTGAGCGATCGCAACAATGCTTCGGACGTCCCTCTACAGCCAAGGCGAGCTTCGTGGCGGTCTCTTCTGGCTGGAAACCAGGAAAAGGACAGTCTGGCCCTCACGAGAAAGCTGACGTCTCACGAAAGTGCCCTACAACTGAAAAGTCCGAAAGGACTAATGCTGCACGGCGAAGTCGGCACGGGAAAATCCATGCTCATCGACCTGTTCGCGGATTGCTTGCCAAATAAGAATAAGCGCCGCTGGCATTTCAACACTTTCATGCTGGAGACTTTCGCGAAGCTCGAGACCCTTCGACAATCCCAAGCAACGGGACAGCAGGAAGATGACTACTCTATGCTTTGGCTGGCGAGGGACCTGATTCAGACTTCTCCCATCATCTTCTTGGACGAGTTCCAACTCCCGGATCGAGCAGCGAGTAAGATTATGACGAATCTGATGACTTCGTTCTTCCACCTTGGCGGTGTGCTGATTGCGACTTCGAATCGTATGCCAGAAGAGCTGGCTAAGGCTGCTGGTATTGAGTTTGCGCCTCCGCCTTCTCGGCTGGAGTCTTTGGGTTGGCAGTTGGGGTTGAGGCGGAGATCTGGAGGGAGTGATAGAATGTTCGGGGGCCAGACTGAGTTTGCTGGCTTCCTTGATGTTCTGAAGGCAAGGTGTGAGGTTTGGGAAATGGAAGGCGCGAAGGACTACCGCAGGCTCGAGAGCGGATCGGTAGCCAAGGTAAGGGATGAGGAGAGTACTGAGTCTTGGGAGCTGGATGGGCACGATGATTACCAGCATGGGCCGGGTATGGCTGGGTGGTCTGAGACTGTGGCCGCTGGAGAGAAAGACCAAACAGAAGAGTTGGCAGTGCTGTCAGCTCCGATGAACTACGTGGTCAGCTCTGATGAGTCTAAAACGTCTTTCAAGGATGTCTTGAACAAAGCTACTGGATATCAGAGCTTGGAGGCTGTCCCATGGGAAACCGCTGTCATGAAGGTATATGGCCGACAAATCGCAGTACCACGAACCTTGGACGGCACCGCCTGCTGGACTTTTGACGAACTGTGCAAAACTCATCTCGGACCGGCCGACTACATTTCTTTGGCTTCGACATACCACACCGTGATCCTGACCGACGTTCCAATCCTCACTTGGTTGATGAAGAACGAGGCCCGCCGATTCATTACTCTACTTGACGCTCTTTACGAATGTCGCTGCAAGCTGATCATCACCGCGGCTGCTGGTCCCGACGACATCTTCTTCCCTGAGAAAGCTGGCGAAGAGGAGAACGATGCTCTGCTTTCAGAGACCTTTGCCGAAGCGTACCAAGATGTGACCGCCCCCTTCCGACCGAACATCCTTTCTGAGAACCCCAACTACGCGGAACCTGATGCAGAGCCTGACTACACTCATGCACGTCTCGCTGGTCTTCTGAACGCAGATGCTTTGGAAGACGATCCACCAAACAAACCTCGTCGCAACCCATTTGGACGGTCATTCGGTCGCACAGACTCCGAGATGGAACGCAAGCCAATTGACCCGGATGAACCACGCTACACTAACAGGCCCAACTTCTCCAAGTCGGGCGCTTTCACTGGCGAAGACGAGCGTTTCGCGTACAAGCGTGCGCAAAGTAGACTGTGGGAAATGTGTGGCGCCAAATGGTGGGCGAGAAGCGAGGCAGATTGGCACCGACCCCTACCTTTTGACGTACGAGCTTGGGAGAGGTCAAATGTTGAGCGAGCTCTCGCTCAAGCTGTGACCACTAGCAGGCCACCAGTGCCTTCAAATGATTTGACAATGGGCGACGCACAAGAAGATAACACGAGAGACGCGCGCAGCTTCAAGCACAGCAGTGCTAGCCCGTTCAGGACTTCGACTGAGGAGCCACCGAAGATCAGCTGGACTCACATTTGGGGGTCTGGTGTTCCTTGGGGCAAGAAAGCTGGAGCATGGGGGAAAGGTCCTGAGGGACTAAAAGATCGTGGTAATGAGAAGAGATGAGACTTGTGATTCGTCAGCGGCTTGTGTGCCTGCTCGCGTTACACAGCAGCATGGCGGCTAGACCTTGGAGCCTCATCATGTTGCACGTTGGCTACGTTGGCTGGATGTCTGCCTGTTCTGCCGCTTCGGGGTGTCATGAAACACTATGACTTATTCGCGTCAGGCACTGCCATCGACCCGCAGCACTATCAACTCTTATCTGCTCAGTCATGACTGAGGCGCACACTCTTCGAGACGAGCTACGCGATTGTATTAACGATTATGCACTCCAATGACGACACCAACGGACTTCCAAAGCTACCATTGCCGAACTTGCCGTTATGGCTTGCATATCAAAGGATGACCCATTGCCGGCTGCGGACGCGGTGTCCTGGATTTGGCACCACTCGCACAAATTCTCGAGTCTGATCGACAAGATGATGTCCAAAAGTTCTGACCCGAAATCGATTGCATTGGTAGTCAACTCCGCCAACGGACCGAACAACAACTCCAAAGAATCCATCGGAGCCCTGGCGAAGCTTCTCAAGAAGTCATCTCATTGGCAAGAGAAAGTGAGAATTGCCCTCAACAACTTCAAAGCCCCGATTCACGAGGTCGATGACATGGGGTCGTTGTGCTGGTGGTCGCCGATCAGCAACGCAAATCTTTTTCTCAGAAGACGCCTGTTCCCGTACAATACCGGCGCCCGCCGAGCTGGCTTTCAGATCATGGACCTTCCCATCAAAATGCGAGAGACGATATTCGAATTTGCTCTTCTGCTGCCTCGCTCGGGAGTCTGGTACGATTTCCAAATACTCTACAATCGCAACGGAGAAAGGCATCGTACACTTCGGACTTGGACTCGTGACCGTGACTTTACCCAGTCCCAGTATCTGCCTAACACGTGGAACACGGACAAGGCCTCACCTTCTGCTCCACCCAAAACACTGTTTCGGGTTGACCTCAAGAGCCACTTGGCGCTCTTCCGCGTCAGCAAACAGATACACAAGGAAGCCTTCCCTTGCTTTTACTCCAAGAATGTCTTCTACCTTCCCAACGACTACACGTTCATGAGGCTGTTCGAAAACATATCCGACGCTCAGCTTCACTATCTTGTACATGTTGTTTGGCGCTGGGCGAGAACGGTGCCTCCTTCAAAAAAGCACGCACAACAACTTGCCGCTCTGCCTCGCCTCCGCACGCTTGTGGTTGACGCAAAGGAAGAGGAAGTTGACCAGGTCCGCATCTTTTCTGAATTGGGTTGGATTGCAGGCTGGTCTTCCAAAGATGTGTCGCATCTCACAGCCACCAAAGGTCTGCAGAACGTGGTGTTCTTTGGACCTCTTGCCGGACATGAGCAGTTTCTTCGATCTCAGATGGTGGGGCGGAAGTCTTGAGGGATTTCGATGAGGTGGCTGTGCGAGAAGGGTTTGGAATCGCAATGTTGCAATAGATCGATAAGTAGTCTAATTCGAGGCTACCTTTCAAGATAACCACGCGGGGTATTCGAAACACGTGTCGCTGTTATTTCACCCCTCCTATACTGTTGCGATACGGTGACCGTTCGAGAGGCCGCATGCGCCCCTTCCAGATGCACGCGTTATGGTAGCCTTGCCGCGTTACACGAGATATCCGTGTCGCGCTAGCGGACTATTATGTCTACGAACTGTAGTTGCGATTGACGCCACTACTTGTACAAATCTCCAACAGACCATGGTAGACGACTGTAACCTCCAGAAAGATCTCTCCAATACCATCTTCGACTTCATATGCCGCCACCACGAACGCTACGACCGACCGAAAGGCGACCACGAGCCGTTGCCAGCCACCCGCTCTGAGCTGATCGTTATGGCGCTGGTCGACATGGGTCGTCCAGCTTCGGCAGAAGACATCAACCTCTGGATCACGAAACTCCTTGGAAGGAATTATCGCGAACATCGACGGCCTGGGTATCACGAATACCCGGCAGAGTGTCTCCTCACGATTGGTGATTTGCTCCACCGCGCTTTCGATCTCCCGGTGATAGAGGTGCCTCCTGAACCGCGAGTCAACGATGCACTCGCTCGTTTCCAAACACTCGGAAACGAACCACAGCGGCCCAGAAATCAGAATGACTCGGCGCACGAGTCCGTGGGGACCGTATCTGCTGCGGGTTCTGCGCTCCCTGAACTAGAGAGCTGGAGGATTCCCCCATTTGTTGCAGATTGTATGCTGCCCGGGCCAGCGAGATGGACGACTCCCATCCTCGACGCAGCGCCTTTCTTGCGCAGGAGGTTATTCTCGCCTTGGTCGCCAGACAAGACCTTCCCGATCATGAAGCTGCCCGTCGAGCTCAGGGAGTACATCTTCACGTACGCGCTCGCCCTGCCATCTGGCGCTTGTATGAGAACCAAGGAGCCTCGCAGGAATTGCCGCGGTGATCTCGGCGAGCGGTGGGAGATCTCCGCGCCCAGGTGGCACTCGACTTCAAAAAAGCAATACGAAGTCGATGCCGATTTTCTGGCCTTGCTGCGTGTTAGCAAGGCTTTCCATCGAGAGGCTGCGCCGTGCTTTTGGTCGCAAGACGTCCGTGTCAGTGGAAACGCTCCCAAGCTTTGTCGTTTGCTGCGAGGAGCGATGGGGTGGAAGTATGTCAGACAGATCGATTTGAAGCTACGAGATGATGGGGATCAGCGTGCGCTCGATGACGATGAGGAGATTGCTTTGTTGGCTAGTATGCCACGTCTGCGGAGTTTGACTGTTCGTTTGACGCCTTTGAGACCGAACCGTGACAAGGAGGGTGTATTGAAAGTTCCTGGCGTTGCGTCACTGCGAAGGCACGTCCGCGGTTTGGAGGAATTGGTCATACGTGGTCCGCTTGAGAAGTGTGAAGATGTCTTGAGAGCGGAGCTCATGGGTCCATGCGAGGTGTTGGGAATGTCTTGAGTGTCGCGAGTCGATGGAAGGTCACAAGTGTGCATCTGATGTCGCGATTTAATCTGGAACGAGCGAGAAGTTGTGCTTTCATGCCTCCAAAAATGTGCAGCAGGTAGCCTTTCAGCTGGTATGCACATCTGAAGTGCAACAGAATAAATCGAATTCCAAGTGATTTGCAAGGGCTTTCAATATACGTCAATACCAAGCAATGTGTATGTAGAGGTACTTTACCAAATTTTGTCCAGTCAATCTACCTTCGTTTCGACTCTCAAGCATCGCATAGGAGTCGAATGCAAATCCAACCGAAGCATATATGCAACTCATCTCACCGCACTACCATCTCCACTTCAAACCAACATACCAACATACTTCGCCTTCCCAGTGCCATTCCTCTTCGCATCCAACTGCGGCCACTGCACCAAACACTTATCCACAACCCTACTCAGCATATTCCCGCTCAAGCTCATCTTCTTCACCCTCGCCCAAGACTCGACATAAATCGTCCGTAGCCTTCCATTCGTCACACAACCCTTAACATTGAAGAACCTCAGCGCAATCGCAGTATAAACCAAAATCGTCGCCGTCGCCGGCCCATTCACCAGAATAAGATCCGGGAAGTCCCTGCCCTGGTCCAGCTGCTTAACCAGCAACTTCCAGCACGCGGCGAAAGTCTTCAGGCACGATATCGGCGCGGTGTAAATGCTCTGGTGGATCATCCTCGCGCGAGGCACAGTGACGACCTCATACGTTCCCGGTCCCAAATCCGTAGCTTTCTTGACTTTCCCCTCCATGATACGCTCCTGTCCATAGCCCAGCGTCGATTCTTCGAAATCCTTCGCGCGAGAAGCGCTGATGCTGTCGCCCTCGTTCACGACCCAGGTGCGGTGGGTGTAGTCGCGCCATTCGAGGCGGGAGCGCGGGTCGGGCTCGTTGACGGCGCGATCGAGCATGCTGAGCATTTCGGCGGTGTGGCCGCCGCTGCCGAGGACGATGAGGAGGTGGGTTGGCTCGTTGCGGTTGCGGCGGCCGTGGCGGATGGGTTTGGTGCGGGTTGGGGAGAGGATGAAGCGGGCGCGGAGGAGGATGGCGGTTGCTGAGAGGATGGCTAGGACCAAGAGGAGGAGGAGTAGGCCGAGCATGGTTGTTGTCTTTGCGGTGCTGGCGGTGAGTGAGGTGGATTGGAAAGGTGTTGTTTACCGCAGTGTGGGAGAGAGGAGTGGTAAAGCAGAGAGAGTGAGTGAGGGAGGGGTATTGGGTGCGTGCGAAAAGCTACCTTGTTTTCTTAACAGCTGTCTATCATGCCCTCCAGCTCTCGGAGGCCGAGAGTTGTGTTGGTTGCGCGTGTATCTCTCAACGGGCATGCATACAGCATCTCGGAATATTGATGTTTCCATTGCATGATGATGCAAGCCAACCACTTCGCCGAGACTCGGATTGCGGGGCCGATCGACAACAAATGCTCCGGTGGGAATCGCTATGGCGAATATACTGACCCATTGACTTTTCGCCAATCTACCTTTATCGTAGTGCAGAGCGCACACGCCATGGAGCATCGTGCAGGATTGTGAAGGTTGTTGCTGACTGTACGGAGCCACCGGGGTCAACAACTCTGGAAGTCAATGTTGAATGGCTACCTCAAGACAACTAAGTTAAGGTACATGTAGCTGCATATACTGGATCATGTTAATGCATGCTCAAGTCACCGCCTTCTCAAGGTCGTTATCTCCTTTTGAAGCAAAACAACGACCTTCTCATCACCTTCCCACGTCAGCGTAACCTGCATCTCCAACCCATCGACCACAAGTGCAATAACACTCTTACTACTCCCCGGAAGGTGTACAGGTGCAGCGGCAGCCACCAAAGCCCTAGCTTCAAGTTTGCCGAACTGTATCGCAGGCTTCTCGTCAATACTAACGATCTTCCAACCGCCCTCCCAATCTCCCATCCAGTCTTTCCACGAGGCATCGATCTCAGTCCCCACAGACGCAGGCACAGCACGCCACTCACCATCCGCCATGCCACCAGGCAAAGTCGCCAACCGGGACCAGTCTTGCAAGTGAAAGACAGCTGAAACGACATTCCACACAGCCTGATTGGTGTAGGGCCCGTTTGTCATCACCGCCAGAGCACTGCCCCAAGGCGACGCAGCGAGATCATTCGGTGTTGCATCGCCGTTGGCCTTGGGACGGAATCCGACTGCGTAGCAGCCATAACCAGGTTCGTTCCCGCCAGAGTGTCCGAACGCGGTGTCGGTCACGAACCAGCCATGCGCAATACTATTTCCGCCTCGCACGTACTTCACAGGGTTTAGCATGTCTTGCGCGGTTGCGTGGCTTAGAAAGCCGTCTTGCGTCTCCTCCTTCAGCGAAGTCTGCACGGCAGCGATAGCTTTGAGCAGATCGGACGGTGTAGTCCAGAGGCCGGCAGCTGCGAGCTCGGCGAAGCGATATGGGCCGGAAGGGGCCTTGAGATGACCTGTAAGGTAAGGCTCGCTGTAGTTGGCTTCACCTTCGGGCAACGGGTCAAAGTATGAGCGTGTCATGCCGAGAGGCTCTAGCACTGTTTCCTGCATTATAGCAGCGAAGGGTTTTTGCAGTAGTGCCTCTAAGAAGAGCTGCAGTATCACAAAACCACCGCCTGAATAGCTGAACTGCGCGCCCGGGAAGGTGGTGAAGTGCACCATAGGCGTGTTTGCCGGTGGCATGCCGGCGAGAACATTGGAAGCGGTGGGTAAATCATCTCTAACATCGTAGCCTGGGAATCCATGTTGAGATAAACCACTGGTGTGTGAGAGGAGATGGCTGACTGTCAAATGCCGGAAGAGATGTTTCGTCTTGCTGTCCACAACCAGATCCACGATCTCCTGGGGAAGATGTTCCGCAATGAGCGTAGAGTATGTGATATGACCCTGATCGATGAGCTTCGCCACTGAGAGGCCAGTGATCACTTTACTGATACTGCAAGCCTGGTAAAGCGTGTCCTTCTCCTCAGAGCCTGTCGTGACCACATGCGTAGACACACTTCTGTCTCTCAAGAGCAGCGCCACCGAAGCAGTAGGTACACCCGCCTTCGTCAGCGAAACAGGCGTAATTATCGAAGACAGGTTCTTGATATCCATCTCAACGGCACCACGTCTAGGAATGACCTGATTGCAGCAGGAAGATGCCTGAGAACGAGGGAGATAGTCCTCGGATCCTGCAGCCTGCACCCCGAAGCGCTCGCTTAACGGATGCTAGTGTCAGCAACGGCAGTATCCTGAACACCGTCTTGAATGCCATTGAGAGTCGCACGATGGTACGCATGCTGTCACTTCAACATACGCTTTTATCAGCCACGGCAGTGCTATCAATACTCCTTCACTGCCATCGAGAGCCTGACACCGGTATGCATTACTGCCATTTTGCAACTCAGCTAGTATCAACTATAGCAGTGCTGTCAATACTCCCTCAATACCACCGAGAGTCTCACGACGATACGCATGCTGCCCTTTCACTGCAGGCTAGTATCAATGCCTCTTCTTCACATCATATAGGTAAAGTGCGATCTGCACAATCCATCACCGCCCCTCCCGTCCCCTAAACTCCTCCGCAACCTCCCCATACGTACACCACTCCACCTCCCCCTCCCCAAACCCCTTCAGCCACTCCAAAAACCTCCCCACCATCCCAACCACATGCGCCATCCCGCTCGTATCCGGATGCAACACCAGCCCAAAAACCACATCCTGGCCCTCCTGTGCCTCACCCCTCAGCCACTCGAACCGATCCATCCACATCCTCTCCACAACCCTCACATCCACGTATCCCGCTGAGTTGTGCGTGTGCGGGAAGAACTGCAGAGGTGTCATGTCCTCTGCGTACCAGTTCGCGGGGATTTCTACGAGAGAGGATTTGGGGAGGGAAGTGAAGTCGGGGGAGGGGTGCATCCAGGAGGCTGCTTTGGCGGACGCAGAGAAGTCGATTGGTGTTATGGGCGCGGGGTTGAGGGGGAGGTAATAGGGCGTGCTGTCGTAGTGCGAGAGCGAGGAGTCCCAAAGGAAATCGTGTTCTTGGAGCAGGGCGATGGTGCGCTCGCTTAGCTGGTAGAGCGGCGCGCGGTAGCCGCGCGGTTTTTTGCCTGTGGCTTTCTCGATGAGGGAGATGCAGTGTCGGAGAACGTCTCGTTCTTGCTCGGCGGTGAGTTGGCTTGCGCTTTCGTGGGCGTAGCCGTGGAGGGCGATTTCGGCGCCGGAGGCGATGATTGCGTTGGTTTGGGAGGGGAAGGTTTCGAGGGAGTGGCCGGGGATGCACCAGGTGAGTTTTTCTGCTATGCCTAGGCGGGTGAAGAGTTTGAGGAGTCGGGGGACGCCGGCCAGGGCACTGAGGTAGCCTGCGCTGTAGTCTGAAGTGCTGTTGTCTGGGTGAGCGCCTGTTCCTAGCCAGCCCGAGACTGCGTCGAAGTCGATGGAGATGGCGAGCTTGATGCGTTTCGGCGGTGGTTGAGATAGTGACGGAGCTACACTCATCGGTATCAACGCTTGTTGCTTCTGTGGCACCAACGTCTGCTGGTCGCCAAGTACCTCCTCCGGTTTCCACACAATCCGTCCTTCCATCCCTCCATCAACACTTAGACACTGTCCAGACATATGTCCAGCCGCTTCATTGCTAGCCAAAAAAGCCACTGCCTTCGCAACATCCTTCGGCTCTGCGATCTTTCGCAGCGGCACAGTCCCCTGGGCCTCCAGGTACAGCTCCTTCGGATCATCCAGACGGTCGCCGATCAGACTAGTATTCACCCATCCCGGAGCAACAGCATTAATCCTCGCTTTCCGGTTAAGCCGTACGATTTCGTTCTTCACAGTAGGTACCAGTCCGTACTGCAGTCCAGCTTTCCCAGAAGCGTATTCAGCATGTCCAGCTTGGCCGAATTTCCCGCACTCGCTGCCTGTGACCACGATGGCGAGGTTGTCCAGCTCGCGGCCAAGGTTCTCCTGGGTGGTTTTGGCGGCGAGGAGGAAGTGTTTGATGGTGAGGAAAGTCCCTCGGATGTTCACGCGGTAAACGTTTTCCCATGTCTCTAGTGGGAGTTCCCAGATGTTAGGATGGCTGGCCTCATTCGTGATACCCGCATTGGCGCAGAGGATGTTTATCGGTCCGAAGTGGTCCTGGGCCTGCTTGAGGCAGGATGCGATAGAAGCCTCGTCTGAGATGTCGCCTTGTACGCAGAACACGTCTGAGCGAGCCTGAGCGTCGACAGGCCGGAGATCATGGGCAGTCACCTTACATCCGGCGGCTTTACTGCATATCAGTCTTCGCTATCATGCTTTCAGGACTATAATGGTGCAGTAGTACCGAGAAGCTGGCTCACGATTGCTGAGCCTATGCCGCCACGGGCGCCAGTTACGAAGGCGTGGTAGCCTTCTAATGCGAGGTAAGACATGGAGGATACGGTGTATCTTGTACTGCCGAGTGATCTATCAGGACCAAAGACTGGTATAGTCAACAATTACCTACAAACATCATCTTGCCAGGAGGCACAGCTACCACCTGTCCTGACATCTGCCTTATCGAAGTGCCTCCTGCCTTTCCGAGCAAAGCGAGCGGGGTCGCCTGGCAAAGCGCTTATCAAAGCATCGTTCCAGAAGAAAGGCGTATCTGCTGTGCCGCACTCTTGCCTACAGGCGAGAGACAGCTGGTGGTGATCTTCTTGGCTAGACACCACCACAGCGGCACACCACATGTGGGTTTGGTTGTTGTTGTTTGATCAACGGCGCAGAAACATGGCCGCACGGGTCAAGCGTTGTTGCTGTGCAGGGAAGCTGCGACGAGCGATTCCCGAGATTGAGACTGCTTGCCAGGATAACTTCTTTTGTGACTTCACCTTTCCCTACTACTGGTGAATTCTAGACCGCTGAACGTACCTGTGTACACCATTCAACCTTGCGAGATTCCGCAGGCCGCGCAATGTATGCGGTCTAGGAGATGCAGGCGGACATCCACAGCACCAGTCGATCCAGCAGCAGCAGAATCCACACGTCTCAAGTGTGCCGTGTCACCCGCAGTCGTTCTGCTTCACCACGGCTGATACGATGCCTCATGCGCTCGGCGCTCTGTAAGGCCTCCATATGCGTCTACAGCAACAGCAAAGTACAGGCAGCCAGCAGCAGACAAAAAGTACACGCAACAAGTACATGCAACAAGAAGCACCAGACGACAACGTGAGACGCATTCACAGCGGCAGATGCAACGAGTCGAACATGCTTCTCGGCCAGGCAGAAAGTCTGCTGTGCAATATTGCGAATCTGAGAGCCGTATGGCTGGGTACCTGCAGCGTGAGATTTCCTGTTCCTGGCTCTGCAACACTTCCCCGCCAATCGGCAGGCCGAAGTGTCGTTGAGGCTAGAATCGTGGCTTGAAGGCTCACCGCGGACGCTTTGCTGCGTTGGGCTTACCGTACCACGCCAGGTTTGTGGTCATGCATTTCAGCTTTGCCATGACTTGTGCGCCAGCAGTTGTGTCAGGCGTGTTGAGGAGACAGATGTTGGCTGGGTAAGTTGTTTGTGGAAAAGGAAACCACTTCACGTCGATTGATCGCAAAAGCAGCAGCAAGAGCGCAAAGCAGGCATCACGAATGCAAATACGTGTGAAAAGTCGAAAAAAGGTACCAGGCCTTCGACGCATATGGCTTGCAAGGATGTTCGCGTCGGGAAGCATGTTCCTGGGCAGCGTACGGCGATCATTGGCTCTACTGCCATACTAGCTGCACAATCAGGGGTGGAGCACGTCGAAAACCACGTCTTAGCGCGCACGACCGCCAGCAAGGTCCGTCAACGGGCCCCGGGTTGAGACATCCACGGTGCGTTACTGGCACCACGAAAGGCGCAGCACGCTGCCCGACGGTTGTCCGCCTCCGGGTTTGCGCCATCCGGTACGAGGTTGTGGGTAGCTTTCGCTTTCCCTACAAGAAGCAGTGAGCCCCGCGTGCAATCCACGACTCTCCTTCCTTTGGTAACACTTTACGGTCTTGAGGATCTATCGTTAGCAACGCACTCTTTTCGTCACCCACACTCTTTCTCTGGCATATCGCTTGCCTGTCACTCTTTACCAACGAATCAACATCGCCAACGTCGCTAGCCGACTTGCCACCCTCATTCACTCGCTTTACCAGACGAATCGCAGTGTCCAAAGTATCATTCCAAAGTATACACAAACTTTCACCGTCAACATGTACACCAACACCATCATCTCCGCCTTCAGCGCGCTCATCGTGCTCGGCAATGCTGTCCCGCTGAACAACGGCAAGCGCGACCTTGTCTGGGTTACTGAAATCGAGACCGCTATTGAGACTGTCGGTGTCACCACCACTGTCTGGGTTGATCCCACTCCTACTGCTGAGGCGCACAATCACCACCGCCACAAGCACTCCTCTGCCAGCTCCCAGGCTGCAATTGAGGTCAAGCCGACTCCCAGCCCTGCATCGTCCGCCTCTTCTGAGGCCCCCGTTGCGCCCTCTTCTTACGAGGCACCTGCTCCTTACGTCGCGCCTACCACTTCTTCTACTCCTGAGCCTGCCACCACTGCTCAGGCACAGCAGACCTCCAGCACTCCTGAGCCCGAGCCCGCCACCTCTCAGGCTGCTGTCACTCCTGAGTCTAGCTACGTCGCCCCTGTTTCCAGCTACGAGGCTCCTTCATCCACCTACGTTGCTCCCGTCTCTAACTACGAAGCTCCCTCTTCCACCTACCAGGCTCCTGCCGCCAGCTCTGCGCCCGCATCTTACGGCTCCGGCTCCTCCTCCGGCTCCAGCGACGGCAACCCTGCCTCCGGCAAGTCCTACACCGGCGAGATGACATACTTCACTCCCGGCATGGGAGCGTGTGGAGAGACGTCCAGCGAGACCGACAGCATGGTCGCGATCAGCCAGACGCTCTTCGACCAGTACACCCCCAACGGCAACCCCAACAAGAACCCCCTCTGCGGCAAGACCGTCACCATCAAGGGCAAGGACGGCGCCGACCACCAGGCCACCATCTGGGACCGCTGCGTCGGCTGCGCTGAGGCTGACCTCGACATGCCTCAGGCCTTCTTCAACACCGTCACCGACCACGCTGACGGTCGCGCTTACGGCATGTCTTGGTCCATGAACTAGAGCTGGGTTTTTGACAGACTCTTGGGAATGGACGCTGTAGCGTAGCTTTGAGAGCTCTGCAGCACCTTACGTTTTTGACATTTTTTGTGTCGAAAATCTTCAGCACATACTAGCGAGCATGAGCATTGCATTTTGGCATTGGCATGTTACGCATGAGCAATTTAACGATGGGACCTGAAAACCAATAAATGGGGGAACTCTCCTTGGGATTTTTATTTTCCCTGGGAGAGGAAAATACAGTACATTTCTTGGAATGAAATTTTGATGTCTTTTTTTTATTTGATTGTGCTCTTTCTCAGAGGCGTACCATGTCTTATGTTTTGTGTGTGGCAGATTGATGATGAAGCTTGCTTGTCAGCTCGCTGACTTTGTGGCGCTTGTGCAAATTTGGTTGTATGTATGTATGTATGTATGCCTTGGTTTTGTGACAAACATTCACATAAAAGTGACTTTCAGCCTTGAACAAAAACCCCACTGAGTTGAGAGCCGCAACCAGTTCTTCACATAGACCTGGACAGCTTCTGTTACACCAGAAAACAAAGAATACACAATAATCACAGCCAGCCTTACGAAAATTGCACAGCAACAATAAGCTCAAGGTACCCAAGTCTCCTTCCTGCATACGAGAGAACGTTGCAACCGCACACGTGCAGACCGTCTGCCGAGCGCTGTGCCCGAGAGAGCGGCCGCCCGTCGTCATGTCATCTCATCGGGTCCTCCCTCCCACCCTTGCTCGTATTTCTGGCGGCCGGCGGCCGCTTGGACTTAGGTCACGCTGTCACGCTTTGCTACCACTTTTAGATCAGTGTTGTGATCTGTGTGGTAGTTGTCAGCGTCGTGCATGGTGGTGGACATAAGATATACGGAAGGCTGTAGATGGAATCTACGACAGGCGAGTCGATATGCGAGACAACCTCACACATACATGACGGAAGAATGGATCGAATCTGCACACACACACGAGGGTAATTAACCTGAGACACCGACGGATGTTCAGTGTGTGGTAGGTAACTGGTTGTTGGGGTAATGGTCACGTGGCGGGCGAGACAGACAGCCGTCGATTCGATTCTCGCGGAAAGAAGAAGGTCAGAGCAGGTAGGAAAAAGTGGCTCTCTGCCTCGTATGGTTCGCCTACCTCTCCCGGAGCGGGTTCTTTTGAGTTGGAAGTTTGGCTATATAGAGTTGAGCCGAGGAGCTCGATTGGGGATCGGGTAGGCGGAGCGAAATTAGAAGAACGAGCTTGGCTGGTCTGGCCTGGTTGAATGTTACGCGTCGTGGTTATTGTGTATGTGCTCGTTGTGATGATGGTGGCAGCAGGCACATAGGAGACAGGGAGTGAAGGGGTGCATGGGTGGTGTCATTACCTATTCTGCGATGATATCAGAGCCTTGTTAGCACTGGCAGGAGTGTTAGGCGCGGAGCAGCACACGGTCTGTTTCTTTGGTGAGAGAGCGCCATTAATCGCCTGGCCGGCCGGGGCTTCTTCCTTCCTTGGCGGGCGAACAGCGTTTCATCCGCCGCATCGTTCCCATCGTTCCCGCTCCTCACAGAGCCAAACAGGCGCTGCTTGCTTGTCTGCCCTGCCGCTCGCCTGCTTGTTGCTGCGCTTTGCTGCTTCTCGCGCGGCTGCTGACACTCGCCCAAGCCATTTGGATACTACCACGGCACCACTCATCACTCTCGCTCCCACGACACCTCTCTCTTTTGTCCGGCGACTCCACTCACGCCTCACTATACATCACACAATATCCACCGCCACCGACAATACCAACACCAATACTCATCGCCAATACGCAGCAAACAAATACATCCGCTATTCACTACGCTTGCCTGCCTGCCCGTACCGCTCTTTGTCGCCCGCGATCGCTCGCCCTGCATATCCCTCCACCCATACACATTCCAGCCTCTGCGTCTAGAATCCACGACCCGCGCGGCGCGCGACACTCTGCAAACTCAGCCCGCACCCTCGACCACTGTTTAAGGCGACTGCCTACTCGCCGGCATGTCCAACTCTACTAGTAAGTCCCCGTCACCTCACCACACGCCGCCACCGCCATGAGTTCCGCATCCACTGACGCTGCCGCCTCCTCCGCAGTCACCACATCGAGCATCTCGAGCTCTGCTCAGACTACTATTCCTAGCTCGACCGAAGATGTCACATCCTCCGTCGCATCCTCGATATCTTCAGCAATCTCATCTTCCGAGGCAGCCGAGAGTTCCAGCGAACGCGAATCTGCCAGCGACGTGATCAGCACTGCCACAGCCCCTTCAGCGGAGCCTTCTACACAGATCCTCACATCTATTGTCACTCAATCGCCCTCAAGCGCAGGAGAAAGCGCTACACCCGTCACAGTAGTCATCACCACAACCTCAGAGCCGACCTCCGTATCCACGCCTGACGAGCCAACATCTACCACCGACTCTGCCTCGGCTGCCGCCGCATCGTCTTCAGCAGCCGCACTAGCGAACGATGGCTCCAACAACAGCAGCGGTGGTGGAAGTAAAGGCTTGGACACAGGAGCGAAGACTGCCATCGCCGTCGTAATTCCTGTTGTGGGCATTGCACTCATTCTTCTGGCAGCGCTGTTCTTCTGGCGAAAGCGCAAGGCGAAGAAGGTTGCCGAGGAGCAGCGACGAAAGGAGGTGGAGGACTACGGCTTCAACCCCAACAACGACCCTACTCTTCCTGCTGTCGGTTCAGAGGCTGGTGGTCCCGAAATGAGCGAAGACCACAGTTCCGGCTACCGCGGATGGGGCGCTGCAACCGCATCTCACCGCAAAGGATCAACTACCATGTCTGGCGGTCACACTCAGGGTCAACTTTCGGAAACGGGTAGCAACCCTTTCACAGGTTCTTCTCCCAGTGGTACTACTGCCGCCGAAACACCTCACATGCGCGATACTATGTCTAGCGATGAACTCGGAGCACTAGGCGCAGCACCAGTTGCCGGTACTGCCGCAGCGGCAGGTAACATGCGCCGCGGCCCTTCCAACGCCTCTTCTCGCTACTCTAATGGCGCGCATTCAGACGGCTCTGGACCCGAAGACCCTATGACACGCGGCGGCGCTGGACAATCCTACGATTATGGATATGGCCAAGCAGGCCCTTATGGCGATGGCTCGTACGGTGGCGCCACGTCTGATATGCCTATAGTCCGCGACGTGAGTGCTAGGAGAAATACACGCATCCAGCAGGCTAGCGGTCCTTATCAGCAGGGCAACTCGGGCATTGCTCAGAATTTCTAGACGTTTGTCGCGCGACCACTATCATTTTCAACATTATTACCATGTGTCAAT
The DNA here is from genome assembly GCA_002921095.1 of Cladosporium sp. SL-16. Lineage (NCBI taxonomy): Eukaryota > Fungi > Ascomycota > Dothideomycetes > Cladosporiales > Cladosporiaceae > Cladosporium > Cladosporium sp. SL-16. Next base: position 752,334 of record PEGC01000012.1, read on the forward strand.
CGACGAGCGCAATGTGAATATTTCTTTCGACCTGCGCTGGAATGCGATTCTGCGCGCGTTTTGTCTTGCATGAACTGCAGAGGCCTGGCGTTATGCTCAGGAGGCCGGCCATTGGCATTGCGGAGTCTGATCTTTCAACATCTACCATCCGATTAATGCCCGCCATCGAGCTTCATTGCCTAACCAGCTCGGCCAACGGACTTCGCACTCACCCGACTTGGCTCCGACACTCAGGCGGATGTCAGGGGCAATCTTGGTTATAATCACCAGCCGAAAGTCAGCACGAACCTCACGAGGATCCCCAAACCGAAGCTGTGCTGTTTATGCCAAAGGCCGACACTGCGCAATTCACCGACAACACAAGAATGACAATGCACAAAAAGAAAAGGCAAACCTACGATCGCTTCCACTCTCCTTGTCTGAGTCTTGGGTCATTTCTGCGTATACCACTTTTCCTTTAGGATCTTTCCTTTCACTTCTTTTTAATCTTCTTTCTTTCCACTTTTCGTACGAAGGAAGATGGCGTTCTGGGAGCCGATCGTTGGATCTGGCCTGTTTTTTGGGAGGGGCCTGGCTCGCTGATTGAATTAAGTCGACAAATTGTAATTCAAATGACTATGCATATGTTCACACTTTATTACTCCTGTCTTTTGCGTTGTGGTCGAACTGAGACCTTTTCAGATCCTGGTTTGTAAATATGTACATTTGCGTTGACAGGTCTGTGGTATCTTGTCTTGCACGCTGCAAGCTAAGTTTCACAAATTTTGGGTATATGGGTATATACATGCATTAATCTATGGGTATGTGCAAATTGCAGGGTGCCCAGCGGCGTTTTTCGTCCTCTTTCATGATGTTACGCCAACAATACCGCAATCACAAACATCGTAACCATCATTATACTTAAACTCTGCCGAGCAGGTTTTCCCGCGCCGTTCGAAGAATCGACTTCTTCGTCGCTATTGCCATTGCCCGTGCTGGTGCTGGTGCTGGCGGCCGTCGACGCGGCACTGCTGCTGTCAGAGTTGGGCTGCTGAACGACGACCGGGAGCCCGCTCGTAGTCACAGATGCAGTATTACTACTACTGTCGTCATTCTCCCCAGCTCCAGATCCAGATCCAGAGCTAGGCTGCTCCACAACCACAGGCAGCTCGCTCATCGTCGTACTCCCAGTGACAGTCGCCGTCTCACTCCCCTCCTCCCCAGTATGAGAAGGAGAAAACGTAGCTGACACGGTGCTCAGCACTTGCGTTCCGCCACCACCGCCACTGGGGTGCAGCACGACGAGACCAGACCCGTCGGGTGCAAAAGTGACGATTTCGCCGGCGGGGAGGGTTAGGGCGGCGCCGTTTGGGATGAGGGTGGTGCCGGATATTAGGATTGGGGCGGTGGAGGAGGGGTTGGGGGCTGCTATGGCGGAGGCTGTGAGGGTGAGAGAGCCGGCGGCGATGACGAGGGGGTTTGTTGAGGATGGAGAGCTGTTGGCGGTGGTTGTTGTGGTTGGAGGTAGAGAACTTGGGGAGTAGATGAAGGAACTTCCTGCGAAGAAAGCTGAGCTCTGGGAGGAGGCTATGGGGGTGTTGTCGTCGCCGGCTTCTGGGGCTGTGCTGCTTGTTGGAGCTGGAGTTGTCTCTTGCAGAGATGTTGGCGCGCTGGCATCGTGCGTTTGTCCGGTTGCGGATAGGAGGCTGCTTATCGTGGCTTCTGGAAGAGATACGTAGGTGGTGCGCGATGCGTCGATGATAGCAGCGCCGTCTGTGCCGATGGAAAGGGCGGCATCGGAGCCACTGGCGGAGAACAACACGCCTGCTGAGGATGCCGTTTGGCCTGGATACTCTTCGGTGTGAGATGAAAATCCTGTAGACTGTGCACCAGTTGTTGTCGTTGGAAGTGGGACGAAAGCGATTTCTGAGCTGCTGATGTCAATAACGATTGGTTCAGGTGTGTTTACTGTCGTTTGTGCTGTGCTCAGCTGTGACAATGCGCTTTCGAGAACGGAGAGCGCGTTGAGCGAGCCGCTGGTGGTCGAATCGACGATAGAGGTATTATCTTCAATAGCTGTGTCTGGGTCGGCTGGGGACGCAATCGGATCGTAAGTGAACACGGGAGGCTCAGTCGATGTAATTGCAGTTGGTGGAGATGCGGAAGACACAGTGGTGGGACTCGTATCGGAGCCTTCATCTGGTGGTGGATGTTGTGACGAAGTCGACTCATCAGAAGTGCTAGATGCTTCATGGTGATCATGATTATCTTCGCCTTCTGTGTTGATGCTAGCATGGCTTGTAGCAGCCGCATTGGCAGCGGCAGAGGTCTCTGCAACGCTGTCTTCGCTGGTTTCGCTCGTGCTAGCAGCCTCCGAGTATGCCGTATCGGTGCCTGTCTCAGCAGGCACAACGCTCTGTAAAGTCGAGCTCGGTGCTGCAGGTTCCGTTGTAGGCTGGGCGTGAGGTGTCGGAACAACGATAGCCGTCTGCTTCGTCAGCGCGATTGGCGGATCGAACCAGAAATTCGGGATTCGATCATTGTACATGAGGCAAGTTGACCATTCTGGTACTAGATCTCTGATCTCCGTTGGCATGGCAAGATTGGGGTTGATGTCGCTCCAGATCGTTCCGCATTCGCCTGTCGTCGGCACTGCCGTGTGTTCACACCCATCGCATATAGGCTCGCCTACGGGATCGCAACGGGCCTGGCAGCTATATGCACTGGCAGGTACTGGCCAATTTAGATCTGCATAGTTGAGTGGCGTTCCATGATTGCGAGCGGATCGTGCACCTCCACATTGTGAGTACAAGGAGCTTGATGGTAATGGTACGATCAGATCTGTGAAGTTCGGACCAACGTGGTTCCAGAAGCCGTCCCAGGATGCGTAGAGTGTAGAGAACGAAAGATAGACGGTACCACTGGTGAAGGTGTATCCGAGAGTTGTTATTGTCGCCGGCACTTCAGCTACCGTGAATGTGTTAGACGCGAACGCAGTTGGTCCCAAAACCCTGGTAGCATTGTTTTCACAAAGCTCGGCTTTGGGAGGGACAGGCCAGTAGATCAGCTCGATGGGACCACCAACAATCACGCAGGACTCGTTGTATTGTGTGGGCCTGCCGCACTGTTGCAGCAATTCGTCCTCAGCCACTTCCTGAATGTTCGAGTGATAGTACCACAAACGGCATGTCTCTGGACTGGGATCGCAGGGCTGCGGCTCTTGCCATTTCGGCCATACCGAAGTCCAATTGGCTATACGTTCGCTACTATAAGTGTAAGTAGAGAGAGTGCTGACTGTTGTTTTGGTCACAGGGTTGACGTCGACTCGGGGCGAGCCATCGCATAGCGTGTAAGCGCTCACTGAAGACGGGTACGAAGTCACCTTCATAGTGCTGTTGAAATATTCCAGCCAGGTTGAACTAATGACTGGACCAGCGATTGTTCGACCAACGTAATTATCGCGCCACCAATCGACACTGGATCTTCGCCATGTTACTATGTCGGACCAGCATTTTTCGACCTTGGGCATGCTGCTGGACCAGCTGATGGACCTGTCGGGTCTGTATGTGTTGGGCTTGAGTATGAAAGAGGACCATGTCGCGTTCGATGGAATGCCAGTGGGTAGCGGCCTGCCAGTCAAATCTGGCCATGCGCTAACCATCGATTGTGCTTCTTGGTTTCCGGTTTGGCCGCTGAGGCCTTGCATTATGTAGTTGGCATATTCGTCTGACTGCGAAGAAGTCGTAGTCGCGATCTGTATCGAACTTGGTTCTGTCGGGCCACTAGAGGCCTGTGTTGTTGCATTACTGTAGACTGGACGCACTCTGTAAGTTTCCGGGACATGGTTTCGATGCAGATTCTGTAGACTTACACGTTTCTGCTGAGGTAGTGCTAGAAAGGAGAGGAAGCAAATACACGAAGACCACCAAAGCGCGAGTCCCATTAAATCCGAACATGTTGCAAGTCCATAGAAGTCCGGCCTCTATACATCCAAAGAGAATAAGAAATCGCAGAAAAGACAGAAATCAAGCAGCGCGTCCCCAAGGTCATGAAGCCTCTCGCCTCCGCCGTGCATAGCGGTAAGACATCGTCCTGAAACCACCAGTAGGGTCTTGACTGTAAAGACCTCCACTACGCCGCTGGACTGCATAACTTACAATGCTGTGAGTGGCCGTTGTCTCTAAAAACTTGGAGGCGTACAAGGGTTGACTTGCAAACGGCAGATTTACGCGCCCGGAAGGATTCGCATCCTGGTCGCAGGCCTAATCCTGTCGTGCCTGCGAGTCATGGCCAGTTCGATATGCGCAAGTAGAGGCTTGGAGGGCGCTTAAAGCAGAAAGCTGCTGGTCTTCGAAAACTTACTTTGATGATAAATTTATGTTGAGTGCAATGTCCTGAAGGTTTAACGACTCGAACGCGATATCGAGTGAATGGCCGTATACATGTATAGTTAGGGTTTGGGGTTACCATGCGGAAGGTTGGTGTATGGGTTTGTACATTCATGGGTGACGTGCACCGAAGCCAATGTCACTAGAGAACAGTGGCATGATGTGATATATCGGTACAGATACCAGCATCCTACAGGAACTATTTCTTCTTAATGAGTGCCTCGTTTCGATTGTGGTAGCTTTCGATGTCGGCTGAAACTCCGTCCCGTGCGACCCAACCGACAACGACACCACCAATTGTACGGGCAGATCACTAAGGCAGTAAAGAGCTCGGAGATTACTTGCCATGATCATCGGGTCTAACAGAGATCATCTAAATGTACGAGTTCTTCCTCGCTGTGAATCACAGATCAGCAGAATACCTGCATCGGCCGAGTGCTTCGGACCCGTGCTTACTACCGACTATGTCCGCAACCTTTACCGGGCAGCACATTGCTTATATACATGGGTCTGATGGCTTTCGTAGTTCAGTCGCTGGTCTCAAATCCTATTTATCATCTCCAACATGAACACTCTGGCGGTCGTCAGTCAAAGCGGGCAGACGCTCAATCTCTTCGAATCGACGTCCGGACTCGGTACTGGACGGGTAACGGACCTGGTCGCGGAACCTCACGAACTCTGCTTCGATGACAGGACTGGCCTTCTTTACATCAGCCACACATACCAGCATGGATGGTACACCAGTCACGGCGCCTACGTCTCACTTATCAGCGTCTTCGACTCCAAGACCAGGGCTGTGGTAGACACCATCAACATCAGTCCATACCTGGGTCCACATTACCTTCAGATCGATGAGGCACGTAATCTACTCTACGCCTCAGTCGAAGGTGGCATTGCGAAGGAGACGCCGGAAAGTGGTGGCATAGTTGGCATCGATCTGCACACTCGGGCTGTCACGAAGCGGATCGCAAGCGGCCACAAGTCTCACTGGTTCGTGATGACGCCCGATAGCTCGAAGGCGTACACATGTAACAAGGAGGCAGGCTTCATCTCGGTCATCGATCTGGTCGCGGAACGGCTCCTGCAGACGATTGCCATCCCGGGAGGCTGTGAACAGCCGGGCATCTCACGAGACGGCTCCTTCGCTTTCTTCCCCTCTCCTGCAATTGGGCAGACCGGATACGCTCCATGCATCAAAGTGATCGACACAGGACTGGACAAGGTCTCGAATTCCATCCCATTGGAGACAGGCGCCGTGACGGTGCACGTGGACTCCCAGGATCGGCTTTTGGTCGGCCTCTATCGCATGGAGATCGATAAAACCACGTCGAAGCCCATAACTTCGTACGGAGGCGTCACATGTTTTCAACCTGTTGCATCGAGCTTCGAGCGAATGGGCACCGTAGAGACAGGCCCCGTGCCCCTCACAATCATGTCTCATCCCAACGGAAGCAGGGCGTACGTCTCAAACATCCTCTCCGGAACGATTAGTGTCATTGATATGAAAACGATGAGTGTCGAGGTGACTCTGGAAGTTGATACGGAGAGGCGAGAGGACAAGTTGATGCATCAGGGAGCACATGGTATAGCTCTGATGTAGATTGAGAAAGGAAGCAAGGCGGCTCAGCTACGAAGCTACTTGCGCGTAACACAACGCGCCAAGGAATGCACGTCATATCGTATTAGGGCAAAGGGTTAGGAAAACTATGGCTTACATAACCCATGAAACAAAATCTATTGCAAGTTCGCAGATTGCAGGCAAGGCTAGAATCCCGCACTGCTCCGCAACTTCCGATCACTACTTGATCATAACAGCAAAGCGAATTCAAGTCCCTCGGTTACTACTAGTCTCATAACAGGTATAAGCATTGCATGGCTCGTTGTACTGGATTCACCCTGCCAGAAGGCTCCATGGGTGTGGCTTTCTCATCAATGTCCACAGCTCTATCGTCTTGTGGAGCTACAATAATCCACTATTGAAGAGCACAGACAATGACCGTGCATTCATCTACAAGGACATTTGTAAGCCGAGAAGGGCGGTATAGGCATATAAAAGTTCTTCCTAGATGCTCTGAGGTTGGTCGTAATCCCTCGCTTGCACAATTCTTTCTCTGATCATTTCGACACACTCAGCACGATGGCTTGGCCGGATATCCCAACACCAGCCGCAAAGGGCATCCCATACTTCACTCCTGCCCAATTCCCTGCTGCGGGAACAGCACGCAACCCACAGAAGAGCGGCAAACCTATTCCTAAGCTGTTCACACCGTTCACTGTCCGCAATGTGACTTTCCAGAACCGCATCGGACTAGCGCCCATGTGCCAGTACAGCGCTGAAAACGGACACGTGACCCCGTGGCATCTTGCACACTACGGTGGAATCGCACAGCGAGGACCGGGCTTGATGATCATTGAAGCGACAGCCGTGCAGCCGGAAGGACGAATCACACCAGGGTGTGTGGGTCTCTGGGCCGACTCTCAAATTGAGCCACTGAAGCAGGTCGTCGACTTTGCCCACAGCCAGGGCCAGAAGATTGGCATCCAACTCGCGCACGCCGGCCGAAAGGCCTCTTGTGTGTCTCCATGGCTTGGAGGTGTGACAGCCACAAACGCTGTTGGCGGATGGGTCGACGATGTGAAAGGACCAAGTGCGATTCCATTCGACGAGAACAGCATTGTTCCCAAGGCCATGACTGCGGCCGACATTGATGAGTTCAAGGCTGCATGGTCGGCTGCAGTACGCCGCTCCGTGATGGCAGGAGTCGACTTCATCGAGATTCACAACGCTCACGGCTACATGCTTTCCTCGTTCTTGAGCCCAACTTCGAACCAGCGCACAGATGACTACGGTGGAAGTCTCGAGAACCGCATGCGTCTGCCTTTGGAAGTGGCCAGCCTGACACGCAACGCCGTTGGTCCAGAAATGCCGGTCTTCCTTCGCGTCTCTGCAACTGACTGGCTTGAGGAGGAAGCTGGATGGAAGCTCAAGGACACAGAGACATTTGCTCGCGCACTGGCTGATCAAGGTGCTGTGGATCTGATCGACATTAGCACCGGAGGTGTTCACAGCGCGCAAAAGGTCACTGCCGGCCCTGCATTCCAAGCTCCTTTCGCCGCGGCTGTTAAGAAAGCTGTCGGTGACCGTATGCTCGTCGCTGCGGTAGGCATGATCAACAAGGGTGATTTGGCTGAGAAATTATTGCAGGAGGAGAACGAGAACTTGGATGTCATTCTTGTTGGACGCGGCTTCCAACGTGATACCGGAATGGTGTGGCAGTTTGCCAAGGATCTTGACGTAGAGATTGCGATGGCAGCTCAGATTCGTTGGGGATTCACAAGTTTCCGAGACGCATCTGAGTACATTCAACCCAACTCCATGAAGGCATCCATCTTCGATTGAGTTCGGGTAGTTGGACCCTTGAATGGATTTGCAGAGGCTGCTGGAGATGTATATATGCGATAAACCAACAGTTCGCGGATCTTTCCTCATTGGAGCCTTCCTATCAAGTTGCGTGCCCAGTATGTAATCCGTTGGTTAAATCATCTGCGATGATTATTCAGCAGCACGCAAGCTCTGTCTCAAATCTTCTGCCCAAGCAAGCTTGCCTTCTGGGAATATCTCACCACCAGCCGGGAAGTCATTGCCGCCATCAAGCAGAAGCGTCCGTACTATGATCTTGTCTGGCATGGCGTCCTGATGATGGTATATGTGACTCGTACAGGTGGGACAGAAGAAGCAGCGAACGTCTTTGCCTATAATTTGGATCAGCTTAAACATCAAGTTATTCGCACCTGACTACCAGAGTACTTACCGCTTGCTCCTTTGTAGGTGTACACGCTGGGTGAGCCTCCGGTAATTCGCAAGCTTCCATTTGGCACAATGTAATTGCATGAGTAAGGTCCACCTCCCAAACGTTTGCACGTGTCGCAGTGGCAGAGAACATGTTTGAGCGTCTCACCAGCTGGAATCTGTACCTCCCACTCAGAAGCACGGCAGTGACAAGCCCCCTTGTATCGCCCGCCCAGACCGACTGGCTTCTGTGGAGTTGGGCCAAACAATACGCCATCTTTTATGTCGATTACAGTCACATCCTCGACAAGCGGAGCTGCTTTTCTCGAGAACTCGGCGTGCACCTCGTCCTGCAGCAGATAATAGTCGAGATCTTCTTGAGAAGCAAACTCCAGAATTGCGACATGTGTAGCGCCTTTGCCCAGACCCTCCCAAGAATTGTTCTTGCCAAAGCGCATGCTGCGCATGTATGGTTTTCCTGTAGCCGGGTGCAGACATTTGTGCTGAAGCGATCGCAAATGATCGAAGTGATTCTGTAGATCGACCCATGATACGTCTGCGCGGTATTTGAACTGTGGAACATGCCAGATCGAGTTGCTGCTAAGAGAAGACATTGTATGGTTGGTTGTGTGGGAGGCAGAGTCGGAGGGAGCAGTGTAGTGCATGGTATGGCAGAGCAAAGGGAGAAGTCAATGGTGACGACCATCACCCAGGACTATATAGACCTACCGGCTAGCATCATCATATCATGTGCGGCGGACTATATGCCATCAGCGATGTTGGCGTCAGTTTATTCGTTGTTGACGAGGTGTATGGAAGAGGGATCTTGTTCCGTTGCACCTGGAAGCTGAGTGGTCCAGATTCGCTCAGCTTGGAAAGTCGGCGCGCCAACGCTTTCAAAGAAGCAAGAACACCCGAGGGCTACGCATGTCATCCTGGAAAGGTCACAAGTAATTGTTGGTTGATTTCTCTCGAGAAACGATTTAATGTCCAGTGTTGATGGAGAGTCAACGCTCTCTCACGGCTGCACAGGCTGTTGGTCAGCTATTGTACCGGTGCAGGCTTCAAGTTTGCAGAGTCTAAAGTGCAGCACATTCAGTCCAAACAAATCAGTTACCTTCCTTGAATGAAAATGGAATAGAAATAGTATAAAGACAAGGCCTGATATATCGATTATCAGCAGGGTTGAGCAGAAACTATGTTACCCTCCGTCATTGCCAGTATCCAAGGCCTGTCGATACTGTAGTGCGAGACGACAACTTTTATGACGACAGCACGGGTATGAATAGTCTACCCTCAATTCTCGCTCGTACGACGTAGTAACTAGTTACGTTCGGGTATAGTCTCGTCTATACTTTGCGATAGCTTTATACTAGGTAGGAGTGATTAGGATATTAAGTAGACACCACGTTGTTTTTTATTATTAAAGATCTCCCTATACGGTTCTACATCGCGTAAATTTAGACTTCCGTTTGCTAGATTGTTCGAGATTCAAAGAAGACGCAAACGAATATAATCTGTGCCCCGACAAACGGATTGTAGTTCCAACCAGTGGGGATGTAGCTCAGTGGTAGAGCGTCCGCTTTGCATCTAGCAGATTGCGGAAGGTCTAGGTTTCGATCACCTACCTCTCCATCTTTTTGCATTTCCGCTACACTTTGCAACAAACGACATTGACGGTCAAGGTCACAGACGTCTAATGGAAATAAAAATGAATCGATTGATATGGGCCAGGCTCTTCTTTTCACCCTATTTTGCTGACTGGTGCACTCGATCGAGCATCCGATGAACTTTCACAAAAAGTCTTTCTTCATGTGCCTGGAAGCAGCAGTAAAATGTCAGCATAGCATGATGCTTTTCAGTACTGTCCTTGCGATAGTGAACCGGTGCAACACCGGGAGCCGCCATCGGTACATCTGTGGTATCTTCCGGCTCCATGTCTCAACGCCGAAGCATTATCCACCCCCACGCCCCAGAACTTGGCATAAGGCTTGTCAACATGTCAGCGATGATTGAAGTGAATGCTCAGTGTCCATGTGATTATGCTCTAATTCCTTCAATCAGTCCAAGACGTCTTAACAAATGCCAACTACTTCTCACGCCCATCGAGGCGTCACAGATCCAATCAGCTCGGGCAGTATCCGAAAGGATTTGCCGGACCAAAGACACACCGACCCCAACCATCTCCCCCTCACGGAGAAGGAGTCAGACCCGCGGGGTGCACAAGCCCTATAGGTTCACAGGCAGTTTCAGCCGCTCATGCTTGTCTACCACACAAGCTACTGTGCCGGCTTGGCCTGCTTGAGTGCTATCATGCCGATCTAGCACTGTTTTCGCTCGTCTGCGCACGATGTCAGTGGCTACATCTCGCGACGAGGTGTCAGAGATGCTTTGCTGTGGAGTCTTGTGCCAGGGTCGTGCAACGTGCAGACGCTTGAGTCTGCAGAGTGTAACGGAGATACCCCTTGGCAAGAGCAAGCTTGGTGGTGAGACAGATCTGCATCTCTACAAAAGAAGTTCGCAGTCCTTTCGTTCGGCTGTCCGCTGATCACACTTTCTTGTGGTCGACTTGTGCATCTGCAATCTTCCCATTCTATCGCCATGGAGCTTCAAGAAGAAAAGTTTGAGCACGCTGAGGAGATCGACGAGAAAGACACGTCAGGTACAGGCTATACACACGTGGAAGACCTAGTGCTCGAGAAGAAGATTGTGCGACATCTTGATCGCAGAATCCTGCCATGGATCTTCATCCTATGGCTGCTGGCTTTCATCGACCGGAGCAATGTGAGTCGCAGCTTACTCCTGGGACGTAATAACCAGCGACGCCCGTCTGACCCCTACTAGATCGGCAATGCCAAAATCGACGGCCTCATTGACGACTTAAATCTCACCGGCAACAAGTACAACATCTCGCTCACGGTATTTTATATTCTCTATGTCCTCATCGACATACCATCCAACTGGCTCCTCAAGGTTGTGGGTGGTGGTAAATACCTTCCCATGCTCGCTTTGGCCTGGGGCATTGTAGGAACATGCATGGGCGCAGTCAAGAGCTACGGAGGCCTGATCGCGTGCCGCCTGCTCTTAGGTGCTTGCGAGGGCGGCATGTTCGGAGGCATCATCTTGTACCTCAGCATGTTCTACAAGAGGCATCAGCTCATGTTTAGGCTCGGAGTAAGTGATGCAGGAATGTAGGCAAGCAGAACAGCGAACTAGACAACTGACTCCGATACAGGTCTTCTATTGCGCCGCTCCTCTCAGTGGTGCGTTTGGTGGTCTCTTGGCAACCGGTCTAGCCGAGATCAGATTCGGCGGATACAACAGGTGGCCGTGGATCTTCTTCGTGGAAGGTTCTATGACGATTGTGGTCGCTATCGCTGCCTTTTTCTTCCTTCCCGACACTCCAGGCAAAGCCAAGTTCCTCAGCGAAGAAGAGCAATGGTACATCGTCCATGTCTTGCGCGCCGACTTGCAAGGTGCTGCGCAGACCGACAAGATTGATGATGAGAAGTTCAGCTGGGCTGCAGTAAGTCGACACGACGAAGGCGTGAAGCTATTGACAACATCACTGACAATCTGCAGGTCCGCATGGCCATCCTGAACATCAACACCATCTTGATGAGCATCAACTTCTTCCTCATCCTCGTCCCAATCTACTCGTTCTCGCTCTTCCTTCCGTCCATCATCGCCGGCCTCGGATACAAGCGCATCACAGCTCAGCTGTTCACCGTACCGCCTAACTTCCTAGCGTTCCTCGTAGTACTGATGGCATCGTGGATCAGCGACCGCATCAAGATGCGCGGTCCGCTGATCGCAGCTGGTCTCTCCCTCGCTGCTATCGGCTACATCATGCAGCTCGCGGCCAAAACACCCGGTGTGCGGTACGGCGGCACTTTCTTCGTCGCAGCTGGTATCTTCCCATGCTCGCCGCTAATCCTCGCATGGCTGAGTAACAACTTGGCACCGCATTACGTCAAAGCCACCGGTCTTGGGTTCATTGTTGCAGTCGGAAATTGTGGCGCTTTTGTGGCCACGTTCACTTATCTCAGCGAGGATGCACCGCTTTACACTACCGGACATGCTATCAACATTGGCGCTATAGGACTTAGCCTTTGCTTGACACTGGGCAACCTTGCGTACATCAGGTGGGAAAATGCTGCGAGAGCAAGTGGGAAGAGAGATGGCCGATTGCAAGGAGCGAAGGAAAACGAGCTTGGGTACAGACATCCTGCCTTCAGATACACTCTTTAAGATAGATTGTAACCGAAGATAAGCTTGGATAGATTTAAATGGATGTTGAGTGAGTCTCCTAGTTGCATCCTGAGCACTTTTCTCTTACATGAAGCGGTAGTCCCTCGTACTGTTGCGTGGTACGACCAATTTTGGTGTGACAGCCCGTTCACAGATCCGGAACGGTGTCAGACCGTGGCGCCATTAGGCGGCGGGGTGGTGTTACAATGCTCTTCCAGTAAACTCCCAGCACGCCATGAGGTAGGTAACCGTAGGATGTATTGTGTCAGCGTCGTACACATTGTTCCCCGGTTGTGCTCGGATGGCGCTCCGCCTGCTGTAGCTTGAACAAACCAGCGGATTGGGGGCACATTCATGTGCTTGCGGTTCCTGCTGGTGCGTGGTGACGATTGTTAACTCTAGTGGACTTGGGCCACGCCGGTCTCAGTCTTCATCACTGCTATCCGTCTCCTCTGCCTTTTTCCTCTTCTGCTCAGCAGCAACTCTAGCCGCAAAGGGAGACTTGCTCCCCTTGTACTCCTTCTGCTTCTGGAAGATATAGCTCCTAGACTCCCTGTCCTCACCCTTCCAGCCGCCACCGCCTTCGATGTTACCCAGCGTCCTGACGTGGCTGTATCCAGGGTACGCGCTCGCCTGGAACTGGAAGCTCCTCTGAACCTCAAGCTCGCTGTGACGAGCCAAGTCACGAATATTCCACAGAGTATAAGGCTCGCCCTCGAAAAGAGTCACAACAATCGTCCCGTCGAGAGCAAGAAGCTTCTTGGCGCTGGCGAAGAACTTCACGAGCAGCTCTTGGTTGAAGCGCACTTGACGGTTGACATCTGTGCTTTTGCCACCAACATGGGGGAAGTTGAATAGGATGTGGTTGAACAGTCCAGCCTTGCTGAGTGCTTTGTTGTCGCCGATTTTCGTAGCATCGACTTTGTACAGCACTGTCTGGCCTTCTTCCTCGAGGTACTTGATGTGCTCCTCAGCCTGCGGCTTGTACTTCTCGTAGAGCTCTGCTTGGCCATCGTAGCAGGTTGCCGTGACGTCGCAGCAGCCGTGTTCCTCGACTATGGATTTCGCGAACGAGAAGTCTCCTTCGCCGACTAGCAGGATGCGGTCCTCTTCGGGGATAAATGGGATGGTCGGCCGTTGCGGTTTCTTCACTTCCTTTTTCGCGGGGCGGTGTCGCTCGTCTTTTGACTTTGAAGGGTCCGGTTTCTCGTATGGTGTTTTACGCAGCGGCCCTTTGCCGGTGTGCTTGCCTTTCATGTTCTTCGTCTTGGCCATTTTGCTGTGTATATAGTATCAGTCGTGAAGGTGTCTAAGAGCAACAGAAAGCTCGAAGGTTTCGAGAATGGGCTCAAACTTTCAAGTATTGGTTTTTAACACTAACCCTGCTAACCCCTACAAGGAACCTCTCACGGACATCGCATCTTACGATTATGTGTCCAGTGACTTATCGTGTTGCTAACCATTGCCTCTATGTCAATCATATATGCTTTTTGTCTCCCCACTGAGATCCTTGAGTGGCTACCTGTCCAGGATCGTACAGAAACGGTGTTTGTCACGGTTTCAGCTTCAAGTGTGGGATATCGTGGTAACTCCAAGTACATTTTGGAACCACGAGCTTCGAGATCCCGTAGTTTAATTGACACAGAAAGTTGCGAGAAGACAACCAGCACCAATCGCGCCAACCGCAACCGACACATGTACATTGCCACAGCTAACCCTTTGTCCCAACCACAAAGACATCGAATCCGAGAGACATCGGATGAACTGTCTGCCAAAGCACTTGTATATTGTAGCATATGTACACGATATTCCCACATCTCCATCTCCACACAACTACTCCGTAATACGTTCCTTTCCGCCACCGTCCGCCTTGCCTTCCTTCACAGTCTCAAGCACTCTCCTCGCTCTTCTGCGAGCATCGGTGTACATCATGAATTCCGTGTAGCTGCGTGGCATTACCTTGACATCCTTGTCAACAGTAAATGTGTAGTTGAACTGTCCGGTCGGCTTTGTCTCGCCATGCTCGACGTCGCGCACTTTACTGTCGACGCGCACCTGTACGCGAGTCCTGCCGGATTGCGCGGAGCTGAGGTCCTCATCAGACTGTCCCGAGACAAGTGGTGGATCTGTGTACACCACTGTCGCTGTGAGATACAGGACACTTCCGACTGGTACAGGGTTCTGGAATGTTGAGGGATCGAGCGAGACGAAGGTAGGGCGACTGTGAGCAAAGGATGCGGCGCAGCAAAAGGCAAGCTCGAAAGTCTGCTTGAGCAAGAAGCCACCGAAGATCATGAAGTGATGTCTGGATTATCAATGTGAGCAATAGCAAGAGGAATCAAAACTTCCAGAGCAAACGCACCTGTTACGATACTGAGGCTGCATAATGCTAGCAGTGCTCACTTGTGTCTTATCCATGAACTGGACATTCGTAGGCTTGCGAAGTGGATCATTGGGATCGTGGTACTGCAATTGCCGTTGCCACAGGGCGTGGATCAGATCGCTCTCCTCATCATTGGGTGTCTGCTTGAGTAGAGAACGCTTCGAGAGATCTTTCCTGTGCTTGCTGTTCTGCTCTCCCTCGTTGTAGATTCGCTGCTCCTCTTCGTTCTCCACTTTGATTGGCGGGAGATTGACTGGCTTCTTGGTTCCAGGATCCAAAGAGACCATCGTGAACTGACAAGTCATCATCACATCTTCGGGCGTAGCCTTCTTGCCCTCCTGAGGAGCTTTGGCGACCTGCAAGGTTATTTCCATACTGCTACGTCCAGTGGCGTAGGTCACTCGCCCGCTGAGCTCCAGATCGCAAATTTCGGTCAAAGGATGCTGGATTGTAATACGATCGCAAGCAGCAGTGACAGTAGTCACACCGTCGCCAGTGTGTTTGTATGCTACAACACCAGATAGGGCGTCCAGGTCCATCAGCAGTGTGCCGAAGCGAATGTGTCCAGAGGAGTTGAGATATGTGTCAAGCAGCCATGGATCCTGGGCGAGCGGTAAAATCTGTTTGACGTGTTAACTGGCCAACCTCAAAGTAAGAGCTGTCATCTGCTGCATACAACACTGTGATAACTATCGGACATGGATCGAGGCGACAAGTCCCGATCAGAAGGCGTTTCGGGGATGCCAGACGCTTTCGAAGGGTCTTTGCCCTCGTGCTGCTTTTTCCTAAGAGCTTCTACCCATGGCGTGCGTACTCTGTTCTCAGTCAAGGCGCGAAAAACGCCATCTGTTGCGCGCGTTACCGATGTTGCAAATTGGCGGCGTGCAGGCGCGCATCCTGAGATTGACTGGCTGGGCTTCGCGCGTGCGAAGAATCGCAGTCTTGGAGTTCGTGTAGCCATGGTGAATATGAGTGTTTTCCTTCGACGCGTGTGAAGCGAAGGTCTGCAACAATTGAGGTCAATATTTGTTTCCGCAGGATTGGTAACAATGGCATCACCAGACGTTTTGAGCCTGAAGCTCGTCGGGGTCCCACGGGGATAGTCCGACCAAGGCAACGCTCAGACCATCAGCTCTTCCGATTTCACCTCGTTTCAATTCCAACTCTGCACGCCCATTGGAACAACTACCATGGTGACTCCTCTCCGCGAGCCATGATACTCCTGCAATACCGATGCTGCCCGCGCATTCAAAATGAGCGATAACGGCGTGTTTGGACTGGGAGTGCTGGAGCTGCGGCTGGCTGACGTGGACCTAGACCTCCGGCTCTCGAGCGAGGTCAAGATTGCTACGTCCGAGAAGGACGGACTTGACAGTGTGTCACATACTCACGGACTGAATGCGAAGCCCTTCCACGGAGATGGTCATTGGAAGCCGTGGGTTGTCAAAAGCCATGGCTACCAGCTCAGAGTCGACCTGGACATTGCACCTGACCTGACGCATGATGAGGAGGCGTTCGCGCAACGTATAGCAGCAAAGCTGAAGCAGCTCAAGGCAGGAATTAACAAAAAGCGAATTTCTGGGGTATACTGACACCCTATTAGATCTGGCAAAGCCTTGGGCTCGATGTGACTTCAATCGAGACACGTCCGAATAATTCTCATGCGGCATCGTGGACAATATCACTGGACTATAGTCAACGAACGGTCCTTCCAGAGAAATCGAGGCTCCACAGACTGGCACCAGAACTTCCTTACCACGACATCAAGCCACCGCCTGGAGTTCGTGTCATCCAAGTGGAGGCTGTTCATGTGAAGATGCTTTTGAGGAACCCGACTGCTGCAAATGCCTTCCAGCCTGTCTCCTGCGAACAAGGTCACGCCGACTCCGAGATTGAGAAGACGACGTTCGATGAAGAAAGCCTATTCGGTAGTATGGACGTTGTTGACGAAGGTCAACCGCATCCGAGCGGTGATGCATGGGATGAGGATGTTGAGTACATGCAGAGCTCAACAATGCAGTTCGACAGGTTGGGACAGCAAGTTGACAACGCATTTGCCTTTGAGAGTAGCTGCGCTTACTTGACACCACCGCCCTCCCAAGAGACAAGAGAACAACGAGTGCAACAACCCGACATAGAGCCAAAGCAATATTTGGCCCACCGTGTGAGCACTCAGACTATCATGACCTCCCTCGAGACGGGACTTAGGCATGTCATGTGTAAAGCACCGAGCCGCAACCTCAAAGCGCACATCATAACGAGCAATGAAGGTTTCGACTGTCTACCCCTTATTGCACCTGCTCTTTGGTTGCCAGACTACCACAAGTCATTGTCCGAACGAGCCGTGTTTCTCCCAACCATCAGTCACGCGATCGCCAACATCTCTAGACACAGCTCCGCTGGATTTGGGCTCAAAGTGAAGGCATGGCAACTATGCCATCGATACCCACATAAGGGCAAAGAGGCTTTGCCTCCAGGCGGTGGTCTAGGCACGAATGAAGTTCAGGAGGCACTCTCTGTGGATCTCTGGGCAGCTATGGCATCAGGGCTCAGTGACACAAGGACCGCAAAACAGTCGCGCCCGCCACGTGACCTCTTCGAATCCACTCATGAAGCAGACGATCTTGGAGACGCGGAACTCATGCTTGATGATGTTGCCACCGATTACGGATCTGACACCACCTGTGATGAAAGCGAACTTGAAGATCTCCTCGATGTGGCTAGCGAGGCCGACGACGGGAGTATTTGCAGCTTGACCGTCAGCGACACCGGGGACATTTGTTCTTCGCTCTGGACCGACTCGACCGACCTCCGAGCACGTATCCCCAACCACTGGAACTCGGAACATCCATCGCGCCCCGACCCTTATTCTGACATGTTCGAAGACAGCACCGAGCTTTACGAGGGTGGCGATCCATGTGGCGTTCAAGGATCTGAAGACGGGGGAGTTGGAGGCGACTCCGGCTCTCACCGTGGAACTAGTCAATTTTGGAGCGACTCAGAGGTCTTGCAGTGCTCAGAAACGGCTGGCCCAGAGCGCGACGCCGATGACATGCTTTTGTGGGATTAGGAAGAGTAGGCCGGAGCAAGGTTTCTCCAAGTGGTCAAGTCGACTTCATCGTGACCGTGAATATCAGGGCTCAGAGGGACAGCGACGAACATAGGAGGTAGAGGATGAGTGTGCGTATAGAGTTTGTTAAACACCTCCGTAGGGCTCGCTGTTGATTCGGAGTCTTGCAGAGGCTGACGATCAAAAAGAAAAAAATGGGATGTGGGTTTGCGAAAGTGCGACAGACTACAGTAGTTGCTCGTTCAACAGTTAGGGTCGTCGGTGAATCCTTTGTCCTATGCACACAGTATGTATATCGAAAAATTCACTTGCACAAGATGACACAGCGATGAACATAGGGGATGACTGTGCGAATAGACTTTGTTAGATAGGGCTGGCGATTGACCGGAGTATTGCAGAGACTGTCGATCAAAAGTTGACATGCGACGGTGCGACAGTAGCTGTGGTCGTTGCTAGTTTTAACACTTAGGATTGCCGGTAGATCTTGTGACCACGCCTTACACTACTATACACAGTGTGCATACCAACGATTCACTTCGCACAAGATGACACAGGCTCACAGTGATGGACGGCATTTGTCAACGTAAGGTTCAGCAGAAATACGGCTCGAGTCCCGCCACGTGAAGAAAACGTGGCGGTGGGCTCGAAGCCTAATCCCAAGTGCCTGAGTGAACTTTAGCTTTTCTTCGACCAAGGGTAAAAGAAAAGGAAATCTTGTCTGAAACCTGCCATGCCTGCCTACTGAACCTTTGCGCCCGTAACATACCGCGCCGAGGTACGGTTGTGCTTGTGCTGTCACAGCTGATGATGGAAAACGTTCCCGTTTGTCCTAATGTGAAGAACAGGCCGACGAGGAAGGGACGTTGGTGTGTTGAACTGCCCCACCGGATCCGCAGAGACGGCTGGCAGGCTCCGAGAGATCGCGGACCAAGCGCGCCGCTATGCCTTGAGTAAGGAAATGCAGGAAATGCCCATCCTTTTTAGCGCTTGCGCAAGCAGCGATTGCCCATATTGCGGATTGTTTGCTCGTGCGCCCGCGGGTCCCGGCAAAGGAGCCTGAGCATAGGCAGGACACGGCTGATAAATGGGCAACGCTACGCTCCCTGTTCGCCAGCCTGGCGAGGTTGGCTCAGTTGGCTAGAGGAAGGGTATAGTTCTGTTCGCGTGTTTTAGATGAACGGCTCGAGTCAATTGCCATGACTTGGTGGGTTTGTTAGCTTTGTTGTGATGAGATCCCTGCTGTCTTCAGCTCTCCCTCCCGCCTCGATGGAACCAAGAACCAGATTCTCGCTGAAGTCTAAATGCCCGGCTGGAGTTTACAGTACTTTGCTGTCGCCGAGTCAGGGGAGATTTCGGCAGGATCCATTGCGACAGAGCGCCGTCGCCCCAGATCAGAGCGGAGTGGACACGATGCTCCGCCCGTTCGCTTCTGGACAAGTCGTGTCAACGTCTCAGGTTCTTCAGAGATGTTGCAGACGGCAGTTGCGCAGAAGGCAAAGACACAAACGTTGTCGACATGCTCGCCTCGAGTTGTCTCAGGCTGAGGGACGATTAGATTGATCTACTGCAGGCCACGTTCGGATGCCAGCACCGGGCAGGGACGAGCGAGGATTTGTGACCGGGATGCTTGCGATTTGGTCTTAGCGCCTCGCAACAGGACGCTCGGTCCGTATGCAAGATGCCGTCGTCCACAAGGAGCGCCAACGCCAATGCTGCCGCCTCTCGCAAATGAGCTCACCAGGCGAGACCGGCCCTGCATAATCCGAGGCCCGTTTGCTACGCGCGCATGAGGATGGCAAGGTGTTGTGTCGACGAGGGTCTGCAAACACGACCAGCCTCCGGCAATTGATGCAATGGTGATCGTCGGGCTGCAGGAACGCCTCTGTTACCATCAAACATCTCACCCTGGGGCATTGTGTTCTGCTGTGTTGCGGTATGCTGGGTTCCAGTGCTGCACTGCAGGAGCAAGTCTTGAGCTGCTTGTAGCCCTGGACGAGCAAACGAGCGTCACACACCGGCGAGGCGATCGGCGGGTCCCAGCGCATCAGAGGCTTGCCGAGAATACTTTCAGGCTGACGGCAGCGCATTTGGTTGGCGAGTGGCCTTCTCCCTTGCGTCGGCTGGCGGAGGGCAGTCCATGCACCATGATGCATCCACTCGCACATCTATCTTGCTGTTCCGGTATACTGGCCGTGATGGTATAGCCCTACGATACCAGGGATGCTATCAATGCTACCAGCCGACCGAGGACGGCACAGAGATGCGCCGCTGCCTCGACACGACATTGTCCTGCACCAAGCACAAGTGACCAGCCAACTGATGAGTGAGTGATCACTTCCACCGCGGACGGCTACACGGCCAAGCACGGGAAGGTGGTAGGCTTCCCCATCCGCAGTAGAACGAAGACGCCACGCCATTCCAGACCCCCGGGTGCTCCACGAACGACGAACCAGGGTGTTGGCCCTCGAGTCCAAACGTCCAAGATCCCTCTCTCTCGTTTGCGCCCGCCTATGCGTTTCGCCCCTCTGTCATGGGAAACGCCGCCTCCAAGCGATCTACCGCTACCCGTCCTGTGCGCGCCTGAGAGGATGCCCGTTGCGGATCCTTCCTCATATACTGCCTCTACCGCTGACTTCAGCGCTCTCGTGGCCTCACGACGACACTACGACTCGACTGCTACACCCCAGGCACCCCTCTGCATCAACTCACCCTGCACCGCGTCAGCAGTCTGCGGCTTCACGCTTCACCTCGCATCGGGTGTTGGCAGCCATTCCCTTGCATCATACACAGCGACAACGACCATGCAATAATCCGCCGGTTTCCATCTTTGGACTGGTCAATCACCCTCAACTGGACGTAAGCTTGGACGCCGGCCCTGCTTTGTGTCACTACCTGGCGAGCAACCCCAGCACCTTGACGGCTGTAATCTATTTCATTGGTAGCCTGGACATCACTCTCTCAGCTGGACACAACCGCTGCTTACCTCCTCACTTCAGTCCGCCGCGCATAAGTGGCTCTCTTGTTCCATCTCTCACGCGCGCTTTCATTGCTGCGCGGCGTCCCTTTGACAGGGTCACCGCCTTTGGATACCTTTCACGCAACGCTTCAGCGCTCGCCGTACTTCTTGAATAATTGGATTCGCCTCGGACCTTGGGAGGCCGCATTTGCTCATTGGCGTTCGCCATCTGGAAAACGTTCTTGGATTGTCTTCTTGTTAGCCTACAAATCCATCGGAATCTACCGGCATGTCCTATAGTAATCTTCAGCCGGGCGATGTCGTCCCGAGCTTCTTCAACCCTGCCATTGTTGTTGGCTCATACTTTGCGAGTTTCAGCGGATGCCTGCTCACCATCGAATTGCTTCACCGTCGTGGTACTGCGCTCGGTAGTTGGCGGAGCTGGTAAGTGTGTTTGACTCAGGTTTATATTCATTTACTGACATACTTCAGGCTAGAAAACATAATGTGCGCTGCTGCAATGGGCGTAGTTGGCATCTGGTGCATGCACTTCATCGGGTATGTGTGCTGGCAAACATTTTCAACCACTTCAGTCCTGACTTTAAAACAGCAACCGCGCTATTACCCTTGGCGATGGACGTGATTCATTGCAACTCGCCTACGCTCCAGGATACACGACGCTTTCTGTTTTCCTGCCTGTAATAGGACTCACGGCAGCATTTGCAGCGGCCGAGTATCGAACCTCGAAGCCCATACACCACTGGCTCGCCTTATCCATCACCGGTATCATTGCTGGCCTATCAATAGTGGGCATGCACTACATCGGCAACCTTGGCACCTCAAACTACAAGCTTCAGTATCACCCAAAATTCCTTGCTGCGGCTTTCATCATCGCCGAAGGCGACTGCCTACTGGTCCTGGCGCTCTTCTACACTTGGCGCGAGGCATGGATCAACTCATGGTGGAAGAGACTCTTTTGTGCAGCCTTCCTTGCAGCAGGTGTCTCTGCGATGCACTTCACCGCATCTATTGGCTGCCGGTACATCTTCCAACACTATGCCGCCGCTGGTAGAAAACGTGACGTGCAGGTCTTGATTGCTGGAATACTGTGCGGCGCAGCTGCTTTGATCTTCCTCACCTACCTGTTCGTCACTCGCCACAAGGCATCCAGCACCAAGAAGCGAGCATCGAAAGTTGTGCTCACGTGTGCTGTCTTCGACTCGGAAGGCAGAATTCTCGTCAACACAGATGGAACCCTTCCGGCTCGCGAGATTACGGACAGATATAACTCGACCGGCTTCACAGACGACTTTAACACGGCACACTCCGTGATGCACTGGATGTTCAGGGTCACATACAACTGGGCAGGTGTGAGCGACCTTGTTCCGAAGATGAAGAGTCACCTGATTGCGCAGCGCGAACACAACGACCTAGGATCCCGCCCTGAGAGTCCTGCTTCCAGTACAATCTACGATCCTTCTACCTACACAGACTATTCTATCGTCTTCCGCGAACGCTTTTGTGTCGCTGCTGCGAACTTGGCTTCCAGCCTTCACGTCCCTCTGGAGAAGCTGGGAGTACTATACGACAGGATTATCGAAACAGCAACGTTGCCAGATACGCACCCAATGATGCGAAACGCACGGCCCACGAGCAAGCAGGAGGATATCGAGCTTGGCACAACCCTTCGCAAGCTCGTGTTTGGCAAAGGACAAATTCTCTTCGTCGTTCGTCAGGTGGATACCGAGGAAGTCGACCGCCTGCTCAACGCTGGCTTCAGATTCGCAGCCGTGCCCAATGTTGCGCGTACGATCGCAACATCTCTCCAGGTACCTGTGACTGTGCTCGAGTCGCATTGCGTTGAGCTCCAGCGCTACGTTCAAAATCTCGAGAAGCTTGACAAGTCTGGCACGTGGCTCGGTCTCTTCGCACCTATCGCCAAGGCGCACGGTGGATTCGACATTGTTGTCAACAAATACGCTCAAAACCAGCTGCCCGATGTCCAACTACTTAAGAACCCACCTCAGCCGTGGCAACACGAGGTCATGGCGGGCATGGACGGCCTGCGGCCCCATGCTTGCATCCGTCAAATGGAGAAACGACTCGCTGTGCAAGAAGACCGCACACCACAATCGGTCCGCGAAAAGACATTTGCTGCGACAGTCATTTCTTCCATCCAGGCTCTTGACCGTAATTTGCCCAGCGAGTGGTTCAGTCAATCGCACTTCCTAGCAAAAGCTCAAAATGCGCACTATTCTACCGTCACTGGAGGCCAGGCGATGCCTACGGTGATCTATTCCTTTGTGGTCATGGCAGACATGCATGTGGGCATCGATGCGTTCGACTCTGTCTCACGCGTGCCCATGTCCTTCTTCAGCATTCGTCAACGCTGCTACGCTGGATCGCCGGATCACCAGAACCTGGCTCGTGACATCCACGCCGAGTTCGGCCCACTATTTGGACGTAAGATACCCAAGGCACAACAGAGCTCGAAACTAAAGGTGTCTGGATTGGGCAACAAGCTGAAGCGTCTGGACTCAACCCACGGCGAAGGGCCCATCTACAAGGAGCGCAAATCGAGCTACACCGACACCGACACTTCTTCTGAGAACGGCCTGGTCGATAAGGTCGAGCCGATCGCGGTCCATTCAGTGCAAATCCACGACGCCGAGTCAGAAGCAGACAACTCACGCCGCGACAACTTCTGGGGCGGCATCATGGTGAACAGCGAGATGACGATCCAAAACGAAGGACGTGTCGAATCGTCTGAAAGCACCAACCGTGAGTTTGGCGCCACTGGGGGCATGGGACTCCAGACTGCCGTCACCACGGTCAAACAGGAAGACACCTTCGTCGAAGAGCTCATGGCCGTGACGCGCGCGAAGTTCATCCCGCCAAAGCCAGGCTACTAGGAGTCGCTGGGACTGACAAGGCCCGGCAACTCACGGTGGGGATCCAGCGGCAAGCGCAGGAGTGTGTCTTCTCCGCGGACGTCGCTTAGCTGAGAGTTGGAATACAGCACATTTCCTCAGCTTGGGCGCTTTTTCTGGCAAATGCCTATGTAAGAAGAGATGGGAAACGATTTATTATTTTTTGGATTGGATTTTTTTTTTCGGCAGAGGAAAGGCGGCATTCATGTTCTGTCAAAACGAACAACTATACCCTGCTGCGTGCTCGCTTTGGTTTCCTTTTTGGAGGGATGAATGCTCATGGGCTCTGGGAGCAATGAATACCAGGCGGGAAATACTGGGGATGCTCAATGTATGATATGTAATCGTATTCTAAGAACCTACTTTTCACCTACACCGATCACAAAGCTGTTGAACGTGTGCCATGTGTGCTGCGCCCAACATGCTGCTGCGTGTTCTGCGGATTGCGTCTAATGTTCAAAAAATTCGACTTCCCACCGCCGGAATCTCTCAATGCTCCTCAAAAAAAGCCTCAAGCATCGATCGCAAACGATAAACATCCGCAATGGCCAAACAATTCTCGCCCTTCCCACGCTTCTGAATCCCCTCAACAAACCCCTCCACCCTCCTCTCCAACCCCTTCAATTCCTCCGCCCCAATTTCCCTCTCACTCCAAGGATGCAGCATCCCACTATCAGCATGATCTGCCCACGCCTTGTGCACGACCACCTTCGCCATCCCCGGCTTGCCACTCCTAGGCACCGCGATTCGCAGCTTGAACGTCTCGACGCTCGTCCGCGGATGCCGAGAGTCGAAAGTGACTTCTAGTTTTTGAATGTGAGAGAGGTGTTTTGCGCTGAGGGATTTGAAGAAGAGGGTTGTGTCGCGCTGCATGCGGAGGACGTGTGGGATTGCGCTTCCGCCTGGTCCTGCTGTGGATGCGCCGCTGTGCTGCAAGTAGCCGTGGATGTCTGTTGTCAAGCCCACGGCGAACGTACACTCGTTATAGAAAACTGGGAGTACTTCTCCAAGAATCTGGTTGTTCACGCGGGCTAAGGGAGGGTATGTTGGCAGGGTGAGGGGTTCGGTGGCGAAGTCTGCGCAGTAGAAGCTGTAGATTGACGTGCGTAGCTCAAAGGGTAGTTTGAGGAAGAGGTTGAAAGTTGGGGATTGGTCGGCGAGGCGGAGGGCTTTTGCTAGGATCTGGCGGGTTGCGGTGGAGATGTCGATGTCGACAAGACGACGCTGCTGGGCGAAGAGGCGGAGCTCGGCGGTTTTGCATTTTTCGTAGCCGTGGTGGGAGCGGGCGACGCATTGGAGGAGGTACTGGAAGCCTGAGGCTGGGACTGTGTGTGGGTAGTTGTGGGCTTTGAGGTGTGCGCGGATGTCGGAGATTTGGGAGGTGAGGATGTAGTTGGGCATGCGCCAGTAGCGGTCTGATGGGTAGCCTGTCTTGATTTGCCGTAATTGAAATGGAGGGCTCGGTGTTGAAGACATGGTGATGGAATTGTTTAATGTTGTTTCTTCATCGGCCTGGTGGCCGCGGCCATATACTGTATATGATGGTTACTGGTGAGTGGTTTTACTTTTACTGGGTAGTATGGTCGAAATACGGCAATGGTTGTCACGCATCAGCATTGAAATACAAAGGAAGAACAGGCTGATTGGATCGAAAGTCAAAGATCGATTTGCCTACTTGAATGTCATCTGGGAGCTGGTCAAGGTATATGGTGCTTGAATTGATCATTGGGATGAGGTCGACAAAGGTGAAGACAAGGCGCTATATGCATGGAACCTTGATATTGCGCTTGTCCATGGCAAAGGCCAGGACACCATTCTTACAACAGCTTGATCAGTCAGTGTGTATGCCTGCAGAGCAAACGCCACCTCAGGCGAAAGAGAAAGGATGTTGTCGACATTAAGAGACAAAGGTCACGGGCGGGAGGAAGCAGTACCAAACCTCGGCTACCCTTTCGAGCAAGTGCGATCTACCCGTGCCGCCCGCTACAAGCGCATCTTATCTTATCTCGCTGGCGTAATGGCAGCGATGGTATCATCGTTCGCCTCGCCTCAATCAAAATCAAATCTCTCACATGCCGAACCCGGATGAGCCCGTCCGTCATCGCCCCCAGGCGAGCAGTCAGGGTCAAGAGTGCCGGCAAAAGGAAGTCTGTGGTCGTAGATACGCGCCAGGTGTAGGTAGGTACAGTATACTCGTCTTCTTTCTCTTATCGCACTGCTATCCTCTACCATCTGTCCCTACCAACTCCTCATACCACGTACCCGCTCACGATGAGCACTCTCGAGAACACTATTCAGGAGAGCGCCTCCACGGCTATCATCGTGCCTGGACCTCCCACCCTGACCATCTCTTACACGAAACTGCGCAATGACGTCCAGGTCTTCCAGCAGAAGCTCGCCAGCCTCGGTGTCTCACCTCAAGCCGCCGTTTCGATAGCCCTGCCCAACAGCTATCCGTTCATCGTCGCTTTCCTCGCAGCTTCATGGCAGCGCGCGATCGCCGCACCGCTGAACCCAGCCTACAAGCAGTCCGAGTTCGAATTCTACATCGATGACTTGTCGTCGGCCCTTGTCCTGGTGCCGCAGGGTCAGGCTGAAGGTCTAGCCGTGCAGGCTGCGAGGAAGTACAACGCCGCGGTGGCCGAGTGCTACCTGGACCCTCAGACCAATGAGGTAGTGTTGGATATCAAGGAGCATGGAAAGCTGGCAGGCCAGGGAAACAGGAAGGTGGAGACTCCACAACCGGATGACACTGCGCTGGTGTTGCACACTTCGGGAACAACAGGCCGACCGAAGGCTGTGCCTTTGACGCATCGCAACCTGACCAGGACGATGAGGAATATCCAGAACACCTACAAGCTCACAGCCGCGGACCGGACCATGCTTGTCATGCCATTGTTCCACGTTCACGGTCTTCTGGCTGGTTTCCTCGGTCCATTGGCTTCCGGTGGCTCAGTAGTCGTGCCCGGCGCATTCAGTGCAAGCAACTTCTGGCAGCACTTTACCACTTATAAGGCAAACTGGTACACTGCAGTGCCCACGATTCACCAGATCTTGTTGAGATCGCCCAAACCAAACCCAGTCCCCAATATCCGCTTCATCAGATCATGTAGTTCTCCGCTATCGCCCAAGGTCTTCCAAGACCTTGAAGATGCATTTGGCGCGCCGGTGTTGGAAGCTTATGCTATGACAGAAGCTTCTCACCAGATGACTTCCAACCCTCTTCCGCCAGGCAAGCGTCAGCCAGGCTCAGTAGGCATCGGCCAAGGCGTCGAAGTCAAGATCCTCGACGGCGAAGGCAAAGAGGTGGCGCTCGGCAAGGAAGCCGAGATTTGCATCAGAGGCGAGAATGTGACCAAGGGATATCTCAACAACGACAAGGCCAACAAAGAGTCTTTCACGAAGGAAGGCTTCTTCCGCACCGGCGACCAGGGCAAGCAAGATGCAGACGGCTACGTGATCATCACCGGCCGCATCAAGGAGCTAATCAACAAGGGCGGCGAGAAGATCTCGCCCATCGAGCTTGACAATGTGCTCGCGCAGCACCCGGCTGTTTCGGAGGCCGTCTCGTTCGCAATGGCTGACGAGCTTTACGGACAGGATGTTGGTGTGGCGCTCGTGCTCAAGGAGGGTAGCAAGCTGACAGCCGAGGAGATGAAGGCTTACATGCGCGAGAAGGTTGCCAAGTTCAAGGTGCCAAAGAAGGTGTTCTTCACTGATCTGATGCCGAAGACCGCGACAGGCAAGATCCAGAGGAGGAATGTAGGAGAGGCGATGCTCGCGCAAGAGAAGCCCAAGGCGAAGTTGTAGATTATATCACACTGGTGGAAGAGGTGGTTGTGTTGGGCATATACCCACTAGAGCTTCAACGATATAGAGTTAGTAATTTAGAGCTTGACTACGAAGAACATATATATGCTTATTATTACTCTACATATACATCATTCCTGTCTATAACCCCGCTCTCGTTGCAGCCGACATGCGTGTTGCCATCCCTGTACATGTACTTCTCGCTTCCTCAAATCCATCGGCCTTACAATTCCCCGCCCAAAGCTCCAGCAGCAGTTCCCCTCCAAACCACATTCAATTGCCGACATCGCAATTGCAACATCGGAGCCAACGACAAACTAACTCCCCAAAAGCTCCACAACCTTGATCTGCAAAGCCACCTTAACAAACACATGTCCTTCCTCCGCACCTTATCACCTCTAAAACCCTTCCTCACCACCCGCGCGTTCACAATCACAGCTCGCACAATGGCGCCCGCTAAGCAAGAATGGCTCGTTATCCTCCCCGACTACACCGGCAAACTGGCGGAGAGGAACCAGGTTCGCGCGTACGTCTTGAATCCCCCCAAACCAAACGAATCCTCCCAGCCCTCTCCATTGGACCGACATCTAGCACAGGACGCTGACGTGTGGTTTTCTCATGATGTTAGTGACCACCTCAAGCACACTGGTCCCGATGTCGAATCCGGCCTGATTGTCCTCGGCGGCGCGATGCTCGAGGAGCCGATCAAGGAAGGCGTTCCGCCTAAGATGAAGGGGAGTGTGTTGATGTGTGTTGCGGATACGGAGGAGGAGGTGTTGGAGAGGGTGAAGAAGGATGTTTATTACACTAGTGATGTGTGGGATAAGGAGAAGGTGAGTTATATACTGGAGTGGTTGGAGGGAGGGAGGTCGAGTGGAGTGGTGTGGATGCTGGGAGGGTGCGGAAATGGGTTAGAGAGATTCTTGCTGACTTTCTGAATAGATTCAGGTTATTCCGTTTAAGAGCGCTATTAGGGAGGCTCTCAAGTGAGTGCGTTCGCGGTCTGGCTTCGAAGTCCGTTCTGCTCGCCTTGCCATTGAGAGACTAGTACGGAGCGTGAAAGTCGATTGCGAGGCGTGGTAGAATGAAGCTACGATTTGCATGTCAATAATGCTGTGTTTCTGCCTATCTCTGTTCTCGAGCGTTGAAGCCAGAATGCAAGCGGGACCACTGTCAGATTCGAGTCGGGACTGCTCAACGAAATGACTTTGTGGGCAGTGGGCAGAGATGGCACGCAACTACGCGGGTGCCTTGTGTGAGTGAGTGCAGTCCAGCTTTTGAGAACGTGTAGCAAGGACGTCCGTTCACCTGAATGAGGTTGTAATGCTGTTTGAGTGAAGTGAGCCTTGTGGTCGTTCTTTCGTTGCCCCGCTATTGATGTCACTTAAGTCAACCGCGCGCCTGCTCACTTGAGTGTCCGGTGGTGTTTCACTGACAATATAACTGAACTTTGCTCACCAACTTGCAACTACGCCGCGCCTGCAACAAACCGCGAACCGCGCCTCCTGGTCCTCCGCCACTCAACCACCGAGAACTTGAGTTACGCATTAGTCGATTGAGCCACCAGATCTACCACCGACCACGCCATCTTGCAAGACGTTTCAAAATGGCAGACGAACAGGTCATCAATCAGTTGAAAGAACGGGTCGCAATTCTCGAGACGCTGGTCATGTCGCTCTTGGCCAAGAACGAATCAAGTTCCAGCCCAGCAGCTGCTCAAGCAAACGCCAATCCAGCAAATAACGTGCAGACTGAACTAGCCACTACCACCAAAGCGCCATCAGGAAAGATTCCGTACCTAATGAAACTCCCCCCTGAGCTCCGCAACGACATCCTCGAGAGAGTTCTCCAGCCAGCCTTTGCAGCTGAACCATACGGCCTCATCCCGCCGCCCCTACTGCCACTTACCATGTACGCCAGCCTCACCAGATTCTCGGCAGTGCGCTGTAGAAGCCGAATTGTGCGACCAGAGTACGACAGAGGTCCGGAGGAATACTCGGGAGACGTCATGGTGACTTCAAAAATGAAGCAGCCGTAGAAGGCAGGTAGTGATTCCTCGCGGACCTGCCGAGAAACTCCAGTGAATGGCGGCTGAGATATTACGTTCGCGGGGGTTCCAGCAAAGGAATTGAAGTGGTGGTTATAGATCTGTAGGCGGAGCTCTGGTTGTAGGTCGAGGAAGCGGAGGAATGTAGCCTTCTCGTCAACGTGCTCTAGCATGGCTTTGAGAGACGCCAGCGTATCCTTCTTAGCAGGGAATGAGAGACCCCTTTGAGCAATGCAAAGCTTGAGCTTGGGCAGATCCAACAATTCATAAGACATGAGTTTGCGTTGACAGCGGGTGTAAAGCTCTTGGAGTCGTGCTCGAGATGTGCTGTTTTCGTGTGGGAAGTTTTCGTCTTCCAGGATATCGAGTAAACCATCTCTATCGTACTGCACGCCGTTGTCGAGCTTCCAGTAGAGGTCGAGAATGTCTCCATTCTGCCCGAATTGGCTGTAGTCGGTGAGTTGAACCATCTCACTGGTATCGACGAGAGAATGAGAGGCCGTATACCGAGAGTGTCGTGATTTCAGGACTGCGTCCGAGGAGATGGCTGGCGCTCGGCCCAACGAACTGGTAGTCAGTGTTGGCTTCTTCTAATTGCTTTGCTTCGTGGCATCAATAGATAGGTCAGAACAAAGGTCCACGTTGTGTCGCAGTAGGAGGTGATCTCAGTGTGAAGGAGTGGTTTTCAAAGTGGCGGAAGTGGCGAGTTCATTGATCACTGAAGAATGCTCTTACTGGTATCACGAGCAAACGCATACGGCTGGCGAGGCACGTGCGAGCATGTCCAACATGTGACCGATTGGATAGCTGACGCTCACTTTCATTGCCAACTTGGCCCCTAGAGTGACTGTAACTTCAGGACAGGATGGGAAAAAGACGTTTGCAGTAGAGCGAGAATTCGCGCATGCGCTGGTTCTTGAATGGTTTTTTACCGTAGATGGTACGTTCTGCTTCTCGTGGCTTGGATCCTATCGAGGAAAATCGCCAATCCTGCTTCGGATGGTTCAAGGTGATCATATCTAGAAGGGCTGAATGTATCCGTAGAGGTTAACATCTTCGATCAAATTGGCGTGAGTAACGTGTGTAGCGATGTAATTGCAATACTAATGCTTCGAATTGCACAAATCCGCTCACAACTTGAAGTTTGCTTACGTGAACAAGTGGCAGGATAACAGAATCGGCGGATGAGATGCATAGTGTCCTTCAATAGCTAAGAAGAGCTAGATGAGTATGACAGAGCGACACATGCGCCGTCGACACTCGTGCATCACTGTCAGCCTTGCAACCGCGATTTCCCTAATGGTAAAGGACTTACGAGACACATCCAAACCACGCACACCTTGAAGTTTGCCTGTGTGAACAAGTGGTAGGATAACAGAACCGGCGGGAAGAGATGCACGGCGTCCTTCAACACCCAAGAAGAGCTATGTGATCATGACAGAGCGACACATGTGCCGTCGCACACACGCTTCAACATCCAAGAAGAGCCAAATACTTACGAGAGCGCGACACATGTGCCATCGTAAGTGAAAGTGAAGATGGCATTGAATGCCAGGTAGTCACAGAAGCTAAAAGGGCCATCCAATCGATACAAATTTCGGCCTATCTCTTCCACGATTCTCGTCGGGAAGAGTTTAGAGTCAGCAAAAGATAGCCGATGAATAGCTGCGGACTATCACACTATATCATTGGCACTTGATCGACCAGCGTGTATCTCAGGGGCGCCGGGGTCAAAACAGTTTCCATAGTTGACAGTACTTGCACTCATCGAGCAACGGCGCGTTTGGTTTTGAAGCCGTATCTCAGTGGCAAGTGCATGAATTTTGGGATTCGATGCTGAGTATGTTCGCATACAATGTACCGAGAAACGAGCGGGCATCTCAGTGGCACTCCATTGGACGTTGGGCAGGGTGGGTGAGATGTGTGCATCGCGGAAGAACGAAGGTGCTATGTTTTTATAGGGCAGTCCTGCATCAGAGCGGGAAAGGCTGTCTTGGGAGCAGGGTGTTGGACAGAAGGCAGGTCGAGCACACTCTTGTGATACAACAAGTGTAACCTCGGCATCACGTGTATGCTTTGTGACGATGTGTGCCTGCAGCAGCATCGGCAACATGACTCGACCGAGGAGAGAGGATGATTTTCACATACTTCTATGTTTACTTGGGGATGGAAGAGAAGAGAGCAGGACGAGGAATGCCCAGAAGCTCCGTAATGTTCGATACTATCTACCAGGTCAATGCAATACTTCGTTTCGTCCAACCTTGACTTGCAACACCACTCCATCTCGCGTTTTCCTTGTTCTCGCAACAAGACTAGAAATCACAGCGGTCTCCACCTGATCTCCACTCAAAAAGATCGGGTAGAACGACAGAGAGTTGATCGCGCGAACTAGGCGGATGATTCCACAGAGAGTTTTCCCACGGCTGTGGCCCTGACGGTGGAACTCGGCACGGGCATGAAGCATCACAGACTCCCTGCTTGGAGCTCTTCGGGAAGAGATCCCAAGACTTCTTAGACAAGGCGACAAGGCGCTCGCGCACAGCTTCCAGAATCGGTCCAACCCAGCCCTTCGCCGCTTGAGCGGCTTCGTCCCTGTTCGCTGCATAGCTAATCCCTCTCTCATCCAGAGTCCAACTCGTCAGCGCGTGCTCTATGAAGCCTACGGTCGGGTCGGACCCTTCAACAATCCAAGTGCGCTCTCCCTTGATGGAGGCAAGGTAGAAACCCGCAACCTCGGTCAAGCTGTCCAGCAGCTTGGAGCGTATCTCGCCAGGCCGGACAAGGTGAGGGATAAGTAAACTCTTGTCAAGCAGAAGTTTCCTTACTAGGAAGTAGGGCTCGCAGTTGTGTAGCAGCCCGTGAACACATCCTTTGTATTGTCCAGTCAGGGTAAGGAATTTGGAGTAGCGGAGGACAACTTGAACAGCGGACTCAACAGGAATGCCCAGACTAGTGCAAGGGGCGTGCAACTACTTCCAGAAGTATGGCGCGAGGGCCCTTCGATCCTCTTTCTCGAGGTGAAGGAGGGCATGAGAGTCTACGCCCTGCAAGTCCCAGATAGTGGCAGACATCTCCCGAAAGTGTTCGCGGTAGGGCTCTGATATGGTAAAAGCGATCGGAGCGCGGTAGTCTACGGGCAGGTAGTAGAGGAGGAAATTGCGCAGGCGCTTTGTTTCGACGGAGCCGTTCTCCCCATTGTTATACTCTGCGTTGACGGTGTCCTGGATTCGGTCCATTAAGATATTCGAAGCTGCTTCTGAACACGGCAGCTGCTCGTACGCAGGCGGAGCGGTGCTGTTCTGGCTGGTCGACATTTTGTGTACCAAGTTGGTGTGAGATGGCATCGAGAGTTGTTTTGGATCGGAGGTTGGTTTGTAATTTGTCCAGTGTTGGCAGGATCTGCAGGCTTTCGATGGCGCCTGAGATTATGTATATCTGAATTGTTCTCGCGACTAGTTGAGATTGTCGAGGGGTTTTAGGCTTTACGCGAAGTGAGTCAGTAGCAGCATGAGCAAAGGTATGATGACCAACCGTGCTATATGTGGGGCTTCACATCTTCTGTCCGCAGTTTTCAACGAATCATAAATACCAAACTTGCTCTTGCTATGGGTTTGACCTCCAACTTCTCAATTCCCCTCAAGCTCAGCAACACCTGACATCGGAGTCCTCGAGTCCGCCTCAGATACCTCCTCAACATCCGTCTGTCCACGTCCACTTCCGCGACCAGAAGCAGTGCCAAACGAAGAAGAAAGCTCCGACCAGCGCCTCCTATCTTCATGAGACTCCGATGCTGAGTCGAAAACGCGGACGTCGACTTGGGCTCTCGCGCGACGTCGTCGCCGTCGACGGAAGAGAATGGCTGATGCTGCGAGGCCTGCGAGTATCGCGAAGCCGGCTGTGGCACCGATGCTGATACCGGCGATGATTGCTGGTGAGAGGTGGTGAGAAGGATTGAGTGTGATTGAGACTGATGTTGATGGGGAGGAACTTGTGATGGATGTGGGTGGTGGGCTGGCTGATGGTTCTGGCGTGAGAGTCTCTGGAGTGGCAGATGTTGCGTCTCCTGCAGGGCCAGACATTTGTGATTCAGCTTTGTTCGTCGTAGATTTCGTAATCGTCGCGGGCAGTGTAATGGTCTGAGTATGCGTCGACGTCGCGCTCGAAGTAGGCGACGCATCAGCAGACGGTGTCGTCGAAGCCTCGTGCTGCTCGTTCGCAGTCGTCTCATGGGCACCTGTCATCGCCAAAGAACCCGGCATAGCAGGCAGCACCGCCGAATCGCTCGAAGCCCACGCAACTAAAACCCCATGAACAGCCAGCATAGCATCCTTCACCGTAACAAATCCAGTCGGCAGCGCGAGCACAGTCTCCGAATCAACTTCAGCGAAACACCCCAGCTCACCATTGTGAGCAGTCATAGACCTACCCAACCAAGTTAGCCAAACCATCAATCGTCGAAACCTCAGAAGCAACACCAACTTACCCAGGACAACACAACACCCTCGTCCCATCCCCCTCGCCCTCCGACGAAGAGGCTCCGACATAAGACTCCGGACAAACGCCCGGCGAAAACGGCTCTCCCAAC
Source organism: Cladosporium sp. SL-16 (assembly GCA_002921095.1). NCBI lineage: Eukaryota > Fungi > Ascomycota > Dothideomycetes > Cladosporiales > Cladosporiaceae > Cladosporium > Cladosporium sp. SL-16. Next base: position 786,523 of record PEGC01000012.1, read on the forward strand.
GACCACAACGCCCTGAAATCCTCAGGATAACACTCCAGCGACTGCACCTGCACGTCCTTGACGTACACCGGCGATCCATACAAATTGTACGAATTATCGAAGCACGAAGCCGGTGGCGTGAAAACTGTCGTGAGCGCGATTTGAGCCATTGCGATCGAAACGAAAATTCGACGTCCGCAGCCGATGTTCTGTGCAGAAAGCTTTGTTCCGATATGATATGTACGAGAGGTTAGCAGTCTTACCGTTCGTGTCGTATTAACTTTTTGTCTCGACAGAGAACAATTGATGGGACGTCCAAAAAAAAAAGAAACCTACGTCTTCTCTCTCTTCCCGGCAGGCAGGCAAGCAAGCAAGCAAGCAAGCAAACCTGATCTCCTCATCTCTCCGCCACCCACTGTGTCACCGTGGCACGGGTAGTGGTATGCTGCCGTGTCGCCAGCTGCGCCTCACAGTCGTCGTTTGACGTTCGCGTGATACACCCATGTATGCTGCTTCGCGTGCTGCAAGTTCGCGTGCCGAGGCGCTGTTTCTTGACCACTTGACTTGCGAGAGGAGGAGAGGGTGCGATGGGAAAGGTTGCGGTATTGTTTCGTCCCGGACAACTCGATCGGAAGGTTTCCGGCAGTGCGACTGGGTAGCACTTCCATCCCTCAATACTACCAACTATCGCAAGTTGTATGCATACACTGTTGCATTTTCTTTCGGCCATGACGGAGCAGAGACGGGAAGGAGAAGTTAATCTGCGGGAGAGGGAGAAGGCACACTGCGTACATGTAGGTAAGAGACGGCGAAGAAGAGAGCGCCAGCAAAACCCAGCTAGCTCCTGAGACCCGCTGCAGCTTGTAACATGAACAGGAGTTTGGACAAACGATCACGTTAAAAAAGTTCTGGAAATTTTCGAATTGTCTTGACTTTCTGCGAATTTCTGAGCCAAACCCAGGACTCTCTCGACTCTCATCAAAATCCCGTGCGGAAACAGCACAGCACAGCACGTACCTGTTTCTATGTACTCCCTTTTGCGCCCATTATTCCCATCACACGTGCTTCTCAATTTGCCCGTGGCGCCCATGCCTCCCCACAAGTCTGCCGTGTCTCAACCGTGATCTCCTTCCGCTCAAACTTCCCTGTTCATCGCTCTGCCCCGGGCTCTCCCCATTCCCTTCTGTGGGAGATGTGCTGCGAGTCTGGTGTTCGACTTCTCGTGTACCGAACAACACGCGTGGGCGAGATACTTCTGTGTAGTGTATGCGAACATATAGGTTCCAGTCCTGTTGCGCCCCTCCTGTGGGCGGAAAGTTCGCCGACTGATTTTCTCAAACGGATCGTGTCCAGTGAAATACGCCGGTGTTTGACAATTTCTCCTTGCCTGTTTGCACATCGAAGTCTTCTCTCAATCCATCTTCCAGTGCAATCCATCGTCATTCTCTTTGCCAAGGTACAGCTCAACCGCGTACAGCGCCATGGTCCCAGCCAAGTTCGCCCATCGCCATGCGTTGCCACCGCCTTCGCCACCCTGAGTTGTCCACCATTCACCGGGGTGGTCAGCCGAGGCTGAAGCGAAGTGCTGCATGAGCAAGCTCGTGTAGACGGCGATCAAGATGCTGGGGCTAAAGTATGACAGGAAAGCCATGGCTCCACTCACGCCGTCACTGTCTTCCAGAGAAGGCGACTCGGACAGGGCACGAGCTCCTGATTCGCGGACTGCCGGGATGATTCGGGCAGCGCAGTAGAGCACTCCCAGGCGGTAGGCGAGGGAAATGATAACTGAGGGTGTAATCGTCTGAACAGCGGCAACAACGAAGCCGAACGCTGAGTGCAGTGCTGTTGGCAGGGTCGAGAGGATTTGAAGGACCGTTGTATACGATGCCATGAGTACAGGCGGCAGAGGTGGGAAGTCATCCGCCGAGGGCTGCAAAGGTATTGAGGAGTCGCCAGCGGAAGGCTGGTAATCGGTGAAGATCTGGTAAATGCACAGGGTGATGTAGGCGAACAGGAGCGAAGACTCCACCACATTACCGCGTCCAGAGCCAATACCCCAGGCGCAGAGGAAGAAGGCGCAAGTGATTGCAATGCCAATGAGGATGGCGTCCTGGCTGTCAATGCCCGGGAACGTGGTAATTCTCCAGAGGAAGTAGAAGGAGCTGCTGAGGATGCTGGCAGACAAGACGAGCAAGCCGATCATCCAGCCGTCGCCGCCTTCGCCGTTGACAAGGTATCGCGTGACTTGTCCAGCGGCCTGAATGACGAGCAAGCTGCAGAAGCCCTCGACGAGCTGGAAGACGGGTGTGGAGTATCGCAGCATCTTATCCCAGCCTCCCAGCGTTGTCATCTCAAGCAGACCGTCCCTGCCAAAGACCCAGTCCTTGAAGCTCATATTCTCCTGTAGCGGCTTGGTAGCGTTGTAGAAGGCGCGCGACACCCAGCTAGCCTCGTCGGCATTCTCGACGCTAAACTTGTTCAAACAGAAGATGAGCAGAGTCGGGATGACGAGGGTCTGCAGGCCAGCCAGGAAGTTGACGACGGCGCGGCGCCATCTCGAGTCATCGGGAGTCGCAACGCGCAGGCAGCTCAGGAAGAAGTAGTAGGAGGCGAGCGACAGACTGAAAGCTAGACCGCATGCTCGGCCGCCGACATCGAAGGCGAGGGGGATGGTGAAAACAATGGCGAAGAGGAACAGCGAGGCGCCGAGAAACCGGAGGATCATGCTTCGGCGGGGTGTGGTGGTGTGTATTGCGGGCGTCGCAGGTGGAGGAGGAGGTGGTGGTGTGTATTCTGTAGGACGAGGGTGGTGTAGAGGCGCTCAGCGCCAAAGTGGTGGTAGAGAGTCCAGTCTTGTAGTAGTGGTAGCTGGCAGGTCACAGGCAGGCAGGCAGGCAGGCAGGCACACAAGCAGGCAGGCAGGCAGGGAAGTCGCGTGGCTATTTCTCTTCTCGCGTGCTGCCGCTGACCGCTCCTTGACTTTGGACAAATAGTGCGGGTGGCGGAAGGTGTGCTTGCAGAAGCGTGCAACTTGCTGCAGAACGGGATCCGCGAACTAGTTGGATGAAGGCACGTGCTGCTCTGTTAATATTGATGGACTGCCGTCTCGCTGCTGCGTGTGCTACACAGTACTACTGCTAACCACTTCCAAGGCAAGGCTGCTTCTTCTCGCTTGACCACTTGCCGCCCTGCAGGAAAGCCCAATCAATTGTATGCGCGTGTCGCGTGTCCAAGCTGGCTTTCGTTGCCGCGTCTTCACTGCTGGTCAACCTGCCTTTTTCAATGCATGTACGTCTGCGTTGTCCACGTATAAGGTTTCGAAGCTATAAGACAACTCACTACACGCATAGTCGATGTCAAATAATGCCAATGTGACTACCACGCACGCAGTAGTCTTTGGGCGACGAGCACTTCCGCCTTTCTTGCATCACCCCAAGCCCTTTCACATGCCCAGAACTGCCTCGTTAGTGTTTCCTCTAGCCATTCCGCCCTCCCGATGCCGTTGCATTAGCCTCGACTGATGTGGCGTAGTAGTCTGCGTACGCAATCAGGGCACCTCGACCGGAGGACGTGTACATGTACTGTATACTCAAGCAACCCGCGAGTGATCGACGACGAAAAGCATGAATCCAGCTTCACGTTGGCACCGTGCAAGGTTCTGCATTTCACATACCACCAAGGTAGTTTTGGTAGTTGGACTACTAGATCCTCAGCACATACACATCTGCCAGTGAGACCGGAGGACAAATCTACATCCACACTTCTGCCCACTCACCGCACCCAGTGTCTGTGCGGCGATGATGACTGCGGGCGAGGACAAGGGAAGCTGACTCGACCTGCACCAAGTAAAGATCAAGTCAGCAGCAGCATCGGCATTAGACAACACGCTCGTAGTAAAAATTGACTGTAGATGTATTTCTTCGAAACATTTGATGCTTATCGAGCTTCAAGACTTCACAAACAGTATCGTATACAAACCTTAGCACTGAGGCATGCGCACGTAAATCTGTGCTCGCGGGCAGCCCGCTCTTGGCGCCTGAGGTTCTCCTTCCCAGCCACGTGCTTTGCTCTTGCCGTCGCAAGCTGAAGTCTCCAACCGCACGACGACTTCTCAACCACGCCACGCGCCGCCCTCATATCTCTGTACATATCCACTCACCAACGGCAGAAGTTTGCATACATAAACCAACGCGTCGACAACAAACTCCAACATAAGAAACGCGTGTCAAGAGCATGCCGCCCTTGATCATGGAGCACGACCCCGCTATGGACATGGACACGCCCGGGTCTCTTCCTGTCCAGGACGAAGAAGTGCAACACGAAGTCGCGCAACAACAAGAAGACCAAGTACTTCCAGATGCAGATGCCGCGCCAGCACCGTTAGATGCACCAGCACCAGTAGACGACGCGCCCGTTCCTGTTGATGAAAGCTTTGCTGAGATTCCCGTCGTGGATGCTGCCACCGCCACTCCCACCATCAAGAACGACGAGTCCACTGTTGACTCCACTGTTTTCGAGGGCACGCCTTCGCGTAAGAAAGGCACTGAGATCCCGCCTGAGCATCGTGGCGCGATTTACCAGCGTTACCTTAATGGCGAGAGCATGGGCAACATCGCCAAAGCTGAGGGCCTGTCAAAGTCGACCATCCAGCATGTCGTCCGCAAAGTGAAAGAAACCGGCTCGACGCAAACGAAGCCGCGATGCGGCCGTCCGCTGAAGCAAGGCGAGCTGAGCCGTACCACTCTGCGTCGCCGAAAGCTCAAAGGACTGACGGTGGAGTCCGGTAGTCCTTCTGCTGAAAGTCCGAATCAAGCTCCTGTTGCGCAAATGGGCAATAGCAATGCCAACGACCCGGCTAATACTGTTGGGTACTCTGTCACTGGAACGATGGAGGACATGGCCGGACCTGTTGCGCCGCCGCCGCCCAGCGCACCGACCCAATTTCCACTTCCACATCTGCAGAACGCCATACCAGAGAATGTTGTCTGCTCCGACATTTACGGCATCAATCATGCGGTACCGACCAGCGACCTCCAGTGGCGTCCAGCAGCATACGCCATCGTCGTCAAGAACAACTCGATCCTGCTCCTCCGACAAAATGGAGGCGGCTACGATCTCCCCGGCGGCGGCGTGAAACTCGGCGAAGATCCCCAGAACGCCTGCCTCAGAGAGCTGAAGGAGGAGACCGGCATCAACGCTACAAACCCGCAGGTCATGGGCGTGGAGTCAAGTCTCTTCCGTTCCACACACTCCGATAATAAGCCTTACCACAGCATCCTGATGTACTATGGCTGTTCGTATGTCGGCGGCAAGATCTCCACGAGAGGTCTCGACGCAAATGAGAAGCAGTACGTCGAAACCGCTGAGTGGGTGAAATTGAGCACTCTTGATACTATCAAGGTGTCGAGCACTGTTGACTTCAGGATTTATGTGCGGAAGGCTACTGCGAAGCCTCAGTGAGGCTTTTGTATCAACTTCGAGCTTGCAATATGACATTTTGTGACAACGACAAAAAATGAGCCGAAACACGATATCACTTACCAAGGCTGAACCTCCGAGTTTGACAAGGGGCGCGCGATGACAAGCTCTATCTGGCGAGGACAAACCAGCGACTTCGAAAGGCCTATATTTCGAGATCATCACTATGCTTCGGATTCCATACCGGAACGGCACAAACAGATCATAGCCCCTTGTACAATACGTCAAAAGAGAATGTCACGAAATCCTTTGAAGGCAATGTGGCTGGCTCGCGCCGCTATGTGAGTCAGGGCAGGCTGACTTGACGTACGCCTGGCCACTCTGGTTTGTGGGAAATTCTGCAACAAAGATTCCGCTGTCTGTTTTCATGCGCATGCGTCTTGGGCCAAAGAGGCTCTCCGGAGAGGTCAGGCGCTTGCCGCCAACGCTATGTGCATTTGGTAGCGCCGCTACAGCCTTCGAGGGTTCTCCTGGCGATGTTTGACGGCTGGTTCGAGATGGAGGTTTATGCTTGGTGGAGACGAGTGTGCGTGGATAGGCCATCATGGCGGTAAAATGGGTGCCTGCGACGTCCAGCTCAATCACGATCTTCTGCTGTGGCAATGATGCCGAAGCCCGTGTTTGTGCTGCGAATCTTTGTGTCGTCTCTGGTATTTCCGTGTATTCATGCAAATAAGGCTTGTAGAGTCAGTCTCCTTTATTTTGCTCGGCTGAGGCCAGTGTGTTCGTGTATATGAAGCGAGAGGAGTTTCTACGGGAGTTTCGTAGGCACATGTTTTCTCAATGACAACCGAGTGAGTTTACTTGCTTGGTGGCTGCGACCTCCGTGAATGCGGTGGGACCGAAGTACATGTTCCATCTAGCAACTGAAAGTGAAGCCAACCACCAATCTCTTCTCCAAAGCTTACAAAGGACAACTTCTTCCGGGTCAATGATAATCCAAGTCCCAGGCCTGCCAGCTCAGCCCAAGGCACAGTATATGGATAAATTGATCACTGATTCGCTTACAAGAACAGTAGGCGTGGGTTGGGGCGTGAGCGAACGAGGAGCGGAAACATCGACTCCATGAACTCGAATCGCCACATAGTTACTCTGCACTTGTTACTCTGCACTTACGTCGACGCCGGAGCTCAATCGGGACGCGGCTGTGGGATCAGATTCGCTCAAACGCTTGCCTGGGAAACGTCGGTGGTTGGCTGTGAGGAAGAGTTGAGTTAACTTGATGCGAGTGACGTGGGTCTTGGTGTGCTGTCAATTGGGGGGATTAACCGGGTGAGGGTTTGCGGGATCCTGGCATTACTGAATGCGTGGATGAGGGTTACGAAGACAGAGCGGTGTACGGTCGATGTCGAGAGTATTGGGGGAAGGAGTGTAGATGGTCTTGTTTGCATGATTGATGGTAGATGCTCGGTGGCAGCGATATCGCTTTTTGCGATTTTGAGATGACACGCGGCGATCGACTCCTAACTTCGGTTCCAAGCTGTAAGACGTAGTCGTCGGAACCAATACTTAAAAGTCTTGCTCGGCAATCCTTTCACTTCGTGTTTTCCAGGTTTCACAAGCATGTTGAGTGATCTGGCCGATGTTGTGTTTCGCAGCTGTCGATGTCAGCATTGTTTGGATGACTAGGGAAATGGCTTTAGATTGGGCCGAAGGATGTTTGTATCCTTCGATCCACCGTGATGACATAGTCTTTGTCTTAGAACAGCAGAGCAATTACTCCTGCCAATGCGTTGGTGTTGCCCCTTTTTAGTGTGGTAGTACGCGCGGTCAAAAAACTCATAACCTTAATGGATGTCTTTGTGAGGCGATGGGCTACCAAGATTTGCTCTGCGCATTGATGTGTTGAGATGATCCACTGCCATGGTTTGATATCTTGCCTTTGCAGGTCTCCTCCTCTATCCGGCAGAATCAGGATGGATTCGTGCTTTCCTAGGACACTCTTCTTGAGCAGGTGGAAATTGCTGGTCGCGAGCCACATGACTCGGGAACGCATTCTTGTCGCTGGATTCCATGTTTGAAACGGCCGCACTCTGTGACCTTCTAGGACATGGAATAGCATGTATGCTCCCGGGCAAACCGTTTGACGGGAACTGAGTAAGAGTCTACAATTCGGTTCAATTCTCGCTGACACGCAATAATGTCGTGCATATGGGTGGGTATCGCGAGTCTATCATCGAAACGCATGAAACGGTCAAATGGTCAACGTAGAATGATTGGAGATATGGAGATTCTCCCTTTGAAGGTCGGCCGGGCTCCGGCTCCATACCCCAATCATGACCAATGACCAAGGACCAAGGGGCCCTAACGGAAACATCCCTGAATCCTTCGGTGAGTTTTGCCGGGCAAATAAGGACGCATTAGGTTTGCTTAAAGGTGCATTAGCCGCGTTCTAATCAGCTTAGCGCCAGTCATCGGGAGCCGGCTACGCGCTTGCGCTACTTCCGACTATTATGCATATTAAAACTACGTCTCAGCTCCTGCTTGCAATGTGGCTAAGACAACCTTATCAACAGCACGTCTGTTTATGATGTGTCAAAACAGATGAAAGGATGCGCATGTCTTTGGCTTGTTTCTCTTTGTCTGATAGAGGAGGCGAAGACTTTACCAGAGACGTTCTTTTCTCAAACACCATTAGATACAACTACTACTGTACTTGCAACATTGCCTCCTGCTATCTAAATCAAAGAGTTCAAAAGATATCAACCACAATCTCTACTCGCGACATCGCCTCCTGTTGCCTGCACCCACTAGCCGCTTCTTAGACTCTGCGCCGGTTCACGGAAGTCTCCAATTCCCTGTCTGCGCCTCGACTTTCGTATGCAGTGCAAGGGATGTTTATTCCGTGAACATGTGACTGCTGGACTTTCACCATTCAGATGAAGTTTCCACCACCGCTGCAGCGGGACAGGCGCTGTCCAGCAGGCTGGCGCTTCTGGCAGTCGTCGATGAAGCCCTCAACCCACATGACACCACCGTACGACTGTTCGCGGTGGCTGTCGGCGTAGAAAGTTCCAGTCTGCTTGAACGAACCGGGGCATCCTTCCAACACACGACCAGACCTGCGAGTGGTGATGGGCTTAGTGATCATGACACCACAGTTGCCCTTGAAGATGGTCCTCTTGTTAGCGATGAGAGTCGACGAGGTGTAAGTGCGGCTGTAGTTGATGCCGAATTTGGCGCCAAGGACATCCTTGACGAATGTCAAGTTGATGTCAGCACTACCGCCGATCGTGTTTGCAACACTGTAACCCGAGGTGATGGTGATATCAGTGTCGCCGTTCGTAGCGCAGACAACAGGAGACATCTGGACGTCCCAGTCGACGAACTCCTGGGTTGTGTCCACAATGACAGACCTGGTCCAGCTGCAGCTGGCTTGGCGTTTCTCGAGGGGCACATCCTCCTCTGAGACCTCAACCTTGTCCGTGGCATCTGCGGCGGGGTCCAACACTTCGGTCCAGGAAGGGTCAAGGGCTGGGGCCTTGGTCGCGATTCCAAGAGCCTCCAACTTGGATTTGTATTCATCCGCAGTCAGGTACTCGGCTGCATAGATGTCAGTATAATGGATTCATTGTCCGATAATGCCATCGCAGGAGCGTCACGATGGCTTGGCTGAGACTCACTTGTTCCGTTGAGGCTAACAAGGCCTTTGTGCACGTCGGCAGTAGTGCCGGTGCCGTCGTTCGCTGGTGCGGCGTGCGAGGATGCTGCCAAGGCAGTCAGGCCGATGATGGTAGAGGCGAACTTCATGGTTCGGAAGCTTGGTTGGAAGGTGCTTGAACGAGTGTTGGTGAGTGTGTTTGATCGTGATGGTGAAGAGAATTGCTATGTCTTGGGGCTGCGAAGAGTCTTTATATAATCTTTCATGAACATGAGGCCATCACTTGCTGAATGCGAGTTCGGTTTGCCGCAGTTGTCCCTTGAACACGTGCGAAGGAGTCAGCCTTACTGCTTCATCAGAGTTCAAGTCATCCGAGCCCCAGACCTCCGGATTTCAGGATGATTGAAAGCCGATTACAATTACCCAGGGCTGAGCCGCGCCACCCTTTAATTGCCATTCGGATTCTCCCGCAACGTGCCTCTCGACATCGCGAAAAGACTCGTCGAAACCGCGATACACCTCATTTACACTACTATATCTGACTTTTAGGCCCCCATAATTCCAGACCGCTTGCAACCCAGGGACGATTAGCAAAGGTCATGCGCTCGTATCACGGCCTCACCCTGACGATTTGCGAGATATCGCTTGAGATGCCGACAACACACCGGGCTTGGATGGTTTCGTGGCAGTTTCGTTGTAGCATCACTGCAGCAGTATAATAGACCGTAGACTCTCCTTCCCATCAGTCTTGCCTTCATCAATCAACTCATCATCTCCACACCTATCATCCCTTCGTCAAACCAACAAATCATCACCAACAAGATGCAATTCACCATCTCCTCTGTCTTGCTTGTGGCCTCGGCCCTCGCTCCTCTGTATGTCACAACACTTGAATGCTCTGTCCGCCGCGCAGTGTACTGACTTTACCTCTCATCTAGGGTATCCGCCAAGCTGCACAGCTCAGCTGTCTGCGTTGACCACAGACACACTGCACCTGTCGGCGGTACTGGATGGAGCGTCAGCTACACTTGGTCCAAGGACTACGAGATCTTGCTCGATGCTACCAAGTGTGCTTGCGACTACTACCGTAACCGTAACACTGGCGGCAAGCAGTGGGACCAGTGCCCTGACTGCAACTTCGTGAGTGTTGATCACTGATCTCCATTACGAATGACATGCTGACAATCGCGATCCAGGATGGCATTCAATGCAACTCCAAGGACTGGCACATTGGTGGCGACGAGGTAAGGCTTGCAGTCCGGCGTTCGCGACTTAGACTTACTAACCAACCCTGCGACAGTTCACCTACTACTGCGAGAACAAGTGTGGTGCTGAGGGCGCTGAGGCCAACTAGAGTCGAGGCAATACGAAGAGCATGAGATCGGGTTGGGATAAAGGTGTTCACGGTTCTGGCATCCTGGTCTCTGATACAGTAGCTCAGTCAATCGATTCATAATTACCACCCTAGTAATCTTCAAACCTGTGGCCCGTACTGCCTTGATTGGTGTATGAAAATCGTTGCTTTGAACCTTGAGAATCCTAATGGATCTTCGAATGTCGATGCTAATTTCGCAATCTACGGTTAGGCAGTGGGGCAAGAATGGTGGGTCTGATATCGTATTGCAGAGTCGATCCTGGCGGTGTGAGGTAGGTACATGCAAGGTTCAAGGCGCAATGCAGGCCCCAGGAACGCATGGTCCCACGTGGGGACGTTATGCAGCTCGTTACAGAACTCTAACGATGTTTTAGAGTTAAGCTTTATTACGCTAGGCCTCGAGATAAGGTCTAAGCTTCCTGAGTCAACAGTCAAACTGTCGTCACACTTCAAAACGCTCTAGAAATTCCCGACTGCCCCCAAATGTCAATAAGTTTCATCCAGAAGAGCGGCGTACTTTGAGTTTGTTTGACTGGGGTCACGAGTTGCTGGCGATCACGCATCAGATTGGAGGAAGATTGTTCTCGAAGGGATCCTTCTTCGAAGATTGCGATCTTTGCTGGAAACCTTCTTCCGATGACTTGCCGACGGAGCTTGCGACATGCCAGGCCCAGCGGTTGCTTCTAAATACGTCCTTGGCATTGGGGAATAGTGTCATAGCGTGACCCTCCATACCTTGATGGCTTAGACTTGAAGTCTTCTGCGTGGCTATCATTAGGGTTCTAATTGATGGAAAAGATACATGTATTGAACCGACGGAAGCCGTTTGTTGCACCCTGCGCACGGCGGTGACTGGTGGCAATGCGCCATAATACACATGCGCGATTATGTTATCTGACTACTCGACGTACGGCGAATACGAGGCAGCAGACAAAGACAAAACGCTATCTCCGGTGCCGCAGGCGCCAAGCCACGACACTGATCCGAAGATCTCACGTTCTGATTGCGGAGGGCTGTGCGGAACATCTTTACCTAACAGTATCAATTGCGAGACTCTTGTGTGATGATCTTGATATCCAGGACCGGCTAAATGAACGTCTATGCATGGACCATACCTACTGGGCTCCTCAACAGGGTGCCACTCTCCAGGGGAGATCGCAATCTATTCAACGCCGCAAATATTCAAGAAGTCAAAACGACAGTATCGGCTCCACAACCAACATGACAGAAGCTTTGCTCATATCCCAAGATAGGCGCTCAGAGCGCAATGTTCAACGAACCTTCCACCTTTGGAACCTGCTTGAGGGATCTTCGCTGAAGCAACTTTTACCGCAGGTGTCATGGCGTGATCGAAAGCAACGTACTTCATGGAGGCAACGAGCGCCTTCGGACCGATTGATCATACGCCGATGCCGTCTGTGTTTGCGATGGCTTCAACGTGTTGACGATATTACGACACTTGATCCGAGCACATGCTTCCACATTGTCGTTGGCACTTCGGAGATCCTCGCACTTGCATTAACGAGGTCCATCACAAGATGAAGAGTGTAAGTCAGTCTGCACGAGACCACAGGAGCACGTCGCAAATGCCAGGAATAGGACAAACGAAGAAGAGACCCAATCCATTCAACGTGCTGTGGGAGCCTCCTTCACGAATGCTTGCCGCTCACTCAGCGTGGTAACCCTTGTCGATGCAGATTGACAACTCCACAATTTCATCGCGCTGCTCCGCTGGTTCTTCATAAAGATCGGGGTACAGTAAATGAAGCGTGCCGCTCGCTGCATGCTCCAGCTCAAGATCGGCAAGCCGATTGTACTCATCCCAGTGAATCTGGTTGCCGTATCCATCGTGAATCGACAGTGACGGAAGGGAGGCTTCTTCCTCGTCGATGATGCCTAGGTGTTCTTGCTTTTCGAGATCCGACGTCGAGCTGGTGAGAACTGTTCAGATCGTTGAATTGGATATCGCTGAGTTGTGATTTTCTGCACCAGCCTTCAACTCCGTCCTCCGTCAGCGAGGCGGCATAGGCTCAATCGTACAGATCAGTAATGTCCATGTCCGATGGCATGTTTCCGAATTGTACGCTTCCTCTGACTGGCCATTCCATAGCACAACACTGTGAGGAAATGGCACACATCCGTCGGAAATGCCAATTCACATCCAAATCCTTTTGACGTATGGCTGGCAATGCCAACAGCGCTTCCCTCTGTACGATTAAGAGATCCTAGACCCTTCCGTGTCTTGATCCATGTACTGTGGAGTAGTCCTCGGAATCGTGTCCGCGAAGTGGATCTCAGTTAGGCTGTCAGGTTGATGCAAAAAGCTTGGAAAGTTGAGCGGTCGGCCCGCTGCCCATGAAACCGGCAGAGCAAACGATGTTGAAGATCGTAGATCCTTTGCCCGGGCAGAATAGAAACCTTGGAGCAGGCAGGAAGAAGCGAAAGTCGCGGTTGATCCTGCTTGTGGAGAAAAAGTGGACCTGCCTTGTACAGGCTCCAAAAGTCAGTAAGCGATATCGGTGCGTTGTTACTGTATTTATCTTGATCAAGTTGCTGTGCCGCTTAACTCGAGTTGTGATGATTGGCTCTTACCGGAAATGGGTTCACCATGGCGACAGGACGCCTCTCTTGCCGTATCCTTCAAACAAATCGGTCCGACAAATTTTCCGACGGTTGCGCTGGACGACAACAACCCTTCCCGATCTGGAGAACGCTTGCTTTTCGTTGCGTTGTCGGGGCTCTTGGGCACATAAAAAGACAGTCCAGTAGTTGGCGTACACGTGGTCAATCTCCTCGAGGATCAGAAACTGTGTTGAGAAGGCGCGGACTCAACAACATCAGTGGAGAGTTAATCGCTTCGTGCGAGGCTTCGCGGTCTGATACTTTCAACGCGCGACTCTTAAGCTGGCAGCCAAGCTGCCGTATGCGGAATGCTACTCAATGAGAGGCATCTGGTGGAAATTCGGACTCGTACAGATGATGCAGGAGGAGGCAGCAAGCTTCTTCTTTCCCAGCGGCTCCCTTCACTCCTACAGGAAGCTGCATATATTCGTGCCACTCGGATTCGAGATTTTGCCAGATGTCGTAGATCGAGGAATTGCCCACTCCATTAAGCCACCAGAAGGAATCAGCCAGTTTTAAGAATGCAGCGTAATGTGCGAGGATGACCATGGCACGAGGTCTTTGCGAACGAGCAAGAGCCACGAAGCTCGCAGGCACCAGAGTGAACCATGTGGCGATTCGCATGATCATCATATTATCGATACCGTATTCGAAGAGATGATGATACAGAGAGCCCAGGCATCGCAGCGCCTCGTGGTATGTAAGTGTATCTGAGAACTCTTCGTCGTCTGCGGTCAAGCGTGACAACATCATTAGCAGTTCTTTGGGAACAGCAGCTGACGTGGCGTGAGGCTGAATATCAGGCCTCGAGAACAAAGCACTAAGCCCGCTGGTTGCGATACAATCGGAGCCGGTGATGGTGAACACGGAAGAAAGTCCACGCCACATCAACAACCAATCGATGAGCAGTAGTCTCGGCTCTCCTGTCCTGCGAAGTGTCGGAGATGCGAGAAGGGACAGTAGCAGTGCATTCGTGAGGAGGGCACCGTAAGTTTCCGGACGTGCCACTGTGATGGCTTTGCGGTGGCCCTCAAAAGCCATGCCACAGTAATGCAGAATCTTCTTTGCTCCTACATCCTGACCGAGACTTTTCATATGAAAGCTGGTCAGAGCCATGAGTGTGTTCATCAAGAAAGGCGACTCGAAAGCGGATTGCACGACCGCGTTCTGGAGTGTCTCTTGGAGAGGTAGTTGATCGGCACCTTCCCCAGAGAGCGATCTGCATGTGGCTGAGGTATAAAACCATAGGACTTTCATGTCTACGAAGTCAACGGGTCCAAAGTTTGGTGAGCTAAGGACGTCGACGCAGGGTTTGTTGATGCCACTGGCTGGTCTGCATGCCCTGATGTCGATTCTACTGACTGACAGTGACAGGTCTTCCGAAATACTCGGTTTTGCCTTACGCGAGTGAATGACAGCGGTGTTGGAGGGAGCATTTTGAACCAAGGGGTATTCACAATCGGCATTGCGTAGTTGACAGGTCCCACAGATAGGGCGAGTCTCGTCGCATTTCACCTTCCGTTTCTTACAGTTGGTGCAGCCCAGCCTAGATTTGTTGTGAGGCCGAAGAGTTCGGAATGGTCTGTCTGTACCAGGATGTTCTCGGGTATCATCCGCCATCTCACGTGCAGGTTTGAAAAGTGATGTCCTTTCGAGTGTATCAATATCATGAGGCTTACGAGACACGATGATCTTCGTGACACGATACCGCTGCGGTCACCGGCTGAACTTCGGGGGTTGGGGGCTGAATTGTACTTCGTCATGATTGCAAGGTAAACAAAGAACAGCGTGAATCACAACAATGAGTTTCTTGAATGTTTTACTTTAGCATCATATCATTGACGATATTTCCTGCGATCTTGGTCGTGCGTAAATATTACGAAGACTCCATCTAAGCCAAGGTGCATTACAGCTGGCTATGAGCAAAATCGCAACATGTGTTGATGGTCTCCAGAATCACACTTGCCACAATCGACTCGAATTCTGCTCGCGTTTGCAGAAGGTCGTACTACTGGGTCGATATAATTCAGAAATAGATGGATGCTTAGCCATGCTTGATTCCAACATTCAATTCAGTACTTGACGATTGTTCCTGGTCTCGCAGACGGAAGAACTGCCTCTTGTCAATCTTGATGTGGCCTGTGCTTCGGATTCGGATCCTTCGAATGTTTGAACGTCAGCATCATCTTCCTCGCTTTCGCATCCAATCCTCACCTTTTCATCGAATCAATGAACCGGCGTTATGGAGTTAGCGACTTGTTCATCTCGCATGGCTATGGAATTATGCTAAGTATATATTGGTAGCCTGTAGAGCACGATGGATCTTGTTTCTCTCAAACACTGCCCACGAGCTCGTCTGGCTAACAAATCCAACAACGTGTAAAGAAACCACACTCTGGTCCCTTGGAAGCTCTGCGCACTTTCCATCAACATGGTAAACATGGACAAAACCCACGCCGTCAATCAAGATCTCGTCAAACGCCAATCTCTGGTCGCCGTTTTTGCTGGTGGTTCTGGAGGCATCGGAGCATTGAGTCTCAAGGCACTGGCTTCCACAGTTGGCAAATTCGAAGGCAAAGGCTTACGAGCATATATCATCGGCCGCAATGCTTCAGATGCACAAGAAGTCATAGCTGAGTGCCGGGAGCTTTACCCAGCAGGACAGTACCACTTTATTGGCATCAACGACTACGCCCTCATCAATGATGTCGACGCAGCCTGCGAGGAGCTTGTTCAAGCAGAGACCCGGAATGCCGCCCTCGCAAACGAGCGTGCACGGATCGACTACTTGATGCTGTCACACGGCGGGCCTCTTTTCCTTCCTAGACAAGGTCTGTTCAGTTAGCCAACGGACTCAAGGTTCCAACTGACTGACTCTCACAGATACTGCGGAAGGCATCGATGGAACCATGGCCCGCTTCTACTACAGCCGCATGGCTTCCATCACGAAATTGCTACCACTCCTCCTCGAGTCCTCTCTCCCCGCAACGGTCGTCTCTGTTTATGCCGCGGGCATGGAAGCAAAGCTGTACACCAACGACTTGTCACTTAGACAGCCGTCTCATTACAGCTACTCACAAGCACGATCGCACATCGTGTACTTGCACACTTGCTTTTTCGAGGAGCTGGCCCAGAGACATCGCGAACAATTGCGCCTCGTCCACATCTTCCCAGGGCTCGTGGTGCACAAAGGCATGTACAGCACGGACAATCCTTGGTGGTTGCGCTTTGTCTTTACGAAAGTCTTGCCGTTCTTTGGCATGGACATGGACCTCAATGAGGTCGGGCACAGAATGATCGCACTGGCTTCAATAAGCAATTACCCAGCGCTATCACGCGAAGAGACTGCGACCTCGAAGAGTGCCGTCAAAGGGACTGATGGCGAGCCTGGAAGTGGCGCATATGCACTCAACGAGAAAGGCGAGAGCGTATACCCTGTGAAGCGCTATGACTGTTTGGACAAGCAGAATCTGAGAGAGAAAATATGGAATCACACCAATTTAGCGCTGCAGCAGATTCGAGCTGGAGGTGTATTCGAAGGCTGAGAAACTTTGCCTGCCATCGCATGTCATCTTTCCTAGGCACTCTTCTTTCCTTTGTCTTCGCCGCCCAGGCGACCATCGCTTAATCTCATTCCAGCTTGCGCTCGCACACTTCCTAGCACTTCGCTTTGCCATGAGCTCCAAGCGTTCTCCTCTGTTGATAGACTCAGTTGTTATTCTGGTGGTCGCTTATCAATGCGACACTGGCTTGTGACCAACATGCGGGTGGGACGTACCGCTCATAGGACAAAAATCCTCACATTTGCTTCCAATCATTGTTCTCGAAAGAGCGACGAGCCAAGTAGAAAAGCCGGTTGACACGAGAGTATTGTTCCCCCACAAGGTCCCAGGGCTTCCTGCTCGGGTCTCGAGTCACCTGGACGACCGCGCAAAGAATCGATGTCTTTTTACTTCCAAATTCCTTCTCCGTCTCCCAGTCAGTATCTCCGTGCAACACTTCGACCTGAGTATCCCGCAGCCAGTACATCTCACGTTGCCACATGGCAAATTTGGGAACGCCAGTCTCCAGAGCGGACGCGCTGATCATAGTCTCAGGTCGAGAGAATAGACGCAAGAGCTTGCATTCCCAGTACAAGATCTCAGCCTCGTCGAAGCTGTACCCAAATCACACGACCTTGCACGGGCGTCTCAAACAGAACACTTCCTTAGCTTCGCGCCTGATCTCCATGCAGACCAACAGCAAAGTAGGCTCACACGTGCCGTACTCGGCTGTGAAGGTCACTGTGTACTCGAGTGCGAGCTCCTGGCTGCTCAACCTGGGCGTGCGCAAGGACGCGACGCGCGGTTTGCATTCGATGGCGAATTCGTAGATGCGGTTGCGGAGCTCGGCAGGGAGTTTGAGGAGTGGTGAGTTGTGTTCCGGCTCAGTGGTGGCGGGCGACATCATGAGGTTTCCCGAGTAAGTCTGGTGTTTGAGTTGCTCGGTTGAGTCGATCGTACCCATCTTGGGAATGGTTGGTCGCAATGTGGTTCGCTTGGTGAGGTAGTGAGGAAAGTTGAATGTGGTGAAGGGTTATGACGGCTCAGTGAAAAGGCTCAGCAAGACCGAGGCAAGTGAGCGGGCAGTGAGTGAGTACCCAGTGAACTTTGCCTTACTTTGAAGCTGAGGAGTGAAATTTGAAGTCTGAACACGATACATGTACTTTGCGAGCCCTCTGGTGTTTTGGGAAAAATGGATATGACAGAGAGAGAACGCTTGTGCCCATGTCACCTTGCGAAAACTCCAGCCACGATCGCAGTCAGGGCGACATACCAGCAACCCCACGCCTAGTCAATACCACACCTCAAACCAGCCGAAAATGACACTTCAACCCCCATTCAGCCTCGCGCAATGCTCCCAAGTTCTGTACATCGCAGCAATCGCGTCATCAAACGCCCTCGACGACATCCCCGGGCAACTCTCCGCCATATCAAACAAGCCTTCCAGCAGAGTATGCTCAGCAGGAATCGCACTAAGAGAAGGCCTCCAAGCAGGGTCAACCCAATGGAAAAGCGAAGGCACTTTCCCTTCACGGCACATGTGAAGCCACCAGACCAAGTCATCCCAAGTGTCGTAGCCAATCACCCTCTGGATATTCTGGATGCGGATGCCCATCGGGTGCTCGTCGAACGGCATGTCGAGCTTGTCTCGTAAGAGCAGCACGGGACCTGGGTCGTAGTTGGCGACGTAGCAGACGAAGGGGTTTTCGCGGTAGAAGATTGGCGAGGCTCGCGAGCGGATGAATTTGTTGGTTAACAGGAGGTGCGGCTCCCGGATCCCATAGTCTTTGTGCACGACGACAGGGTTGGTGATCACGCTGCCGTCGTCGTCGATGCGTTGGTCGATGAGCACGAGGCGATAGATCCTGTTGCGCACTAGCGCGGACAATTTGTATAGAGGTGATTGCGCGTCGCTGGCAGGGAATCGGGCCTCTTCGCCTGATGTGTCGCAGGGCACGGGAGTGTCGCGCCTGGCAAAGATTTCGACGGGCATTTCGTGGTGTAGGCGCTGTGCGATTCGATGGCAGGGTCAATTGCTGCGATGTGATGGCTAATGCAGCGGAGGAATGTAATCAGGCAATAGATGTGTTTTTCAAGCCGATGCTGTACTGTGCGATTGCGCTGGAATAGATGTTCCAGCAGAACGGAGTAGTGCTGTAGTGTATTCGGCGGTAATGCAAATGTCATGGTCGAAGTAAACATTAGTATGTTCAGTGATGTCGTTGAGGCAGTCGAGCTGCAGGTGTTGCTTCCAGCTGGGTTTGCCACTTCAACCTTGCGCCACAAAGCAGGTGCCTACGTCGCAAGCCTTGAAAAATAAATCAGATATGTGTACATGTATTGTACAGGTCCACCTATGCTACAGTGCCCGCCTCTACTTATCCGACCGATGCACCGGCACCCGGTGCCAGCCATTCGCCAAATTTCCTCTGAAATTATAGTACGGCTCGAAGCCCTCGGGCTGTGTGTTATAAGACTCATCCACCGCTTTGACACAGAAGTAGCCTCGCGCTTTGCGTGCAGGAATTGCAAGCTCCCACTGCTGCCAGCTCCAGGACTTGCTGCCTTTGCTCTCGTGCGGCTTGAGCTGCGCTTGGGTCCAGGTTCTGCCATCATCGGTGCTGACGTCGACACGAATGATGCCACGTCCTCCGCCGGAGAAAGCGTAGCCTTGCAGCACGATTGATTCTTCTTCGAGCCCGTATGCGCGCGCCAAGTCGTTGTCGCGCAGCCTGTCGGCGGTCAGCCAGCGCACCGAAGTGATGGCGGACTGCACCGGGGTTTCTTGAATCGCTGGCGCTGCATCCCAGTTTGGCTTGTCGCCTTCGTTCGGTCCAAAGCACTTGTAGTCGCGTCGCTGCCATTGAGAGGTCGACTCATCTTCAGAGAGGATGATTTTGTTGATCCATTTGACGCTGCGAGCGGCGACAGTTCCAGGGACTAGTACGCGGAGAGGGTAGCCGTGGTCGCGAGGGATGTCTTTTCCGTTCATGGTGTGCACGAGCATAACGTCGCCGTTCTTGTCGCAAGCCTTGTCGATGGGGATTGAGGCGCCGTAGGCTTCCATGCCGACGAACTGTGCATGCTTGACGTCGTCTGGAATATCCGTGGTTGCGAAGCCACTGTCAGCAAGCACATCACGGAGCTTGACGCCAGTCCATTCTGCATTACTGATTGCGCCAACGCCCCATTGCAAGCCATTGGTGGAGCGAGAACCTTGGGTCATGTGTAGGCGGCGGTTACCAGAGCATTGTAGTGTCGCATTGATGGTATGTTGCTTGAACTGTGTGCGTAGGTCTTCCAGGCTGTATGAAGCTTCTTCGCCATCTGGGAGCTCGATGGTGAGGCGATAGCTGTCTGGATCCGACACGCTGGGCACCCAGAGATGGTTTCGGACGTAGAATTTCTCAGTCGGTGTCACGTAGGGCCCAAGATCTTGGTCGGGCGTTTCGGCATTACACGGTTTCGGCGTGTGGACTACCAAAGCAGGATCTCTCATCGGATCTGATTTGAACGGATCGTCGATTTTGTCCTGCGGAGCATGGCCATCTACAAGATCGCGAGGGTCAATCTTGCCGATGAAGTACTGCTCGAGTATTTGGTAAACATCCTTGTTCTGGTGGATGGTGAAGATGTTCCCTACAAATCTAGGTCAGATACACCGCATCATTGATTCAGCGTGATAGGGGATGTCTCGGCAGCTGCAAGACTTGTGAAAGGGTTGATCCCGTGATAGGAAGAAGACAGAGGATAGGGTGGAACTTACTGCAAACGATGTTAGTGCACTGACAATAACAGAAGGGCGTCTTCCCTAGATTTCGTACCAGTAAGGCTCCACGCTGCCACCAACAGCACGCAAGATCACATCACCGCCTGGATGATTCGGAACCCAGTCTGTGATATCATAGACTCGATCACCACGGTAGACCCAGTAACCCTTGGTTTCACGGTTGTGGCGGTTGATCTCGTCCAGCCTGAACAGCCGGTGTTCGGGCTTCTCGTCGTTGTCCTTCTGTGGCGCTTCAGCGAGAGTGTCGCGGCCGAGCTGTGCGAGCGTGAAGCATCCCGCCAGTCCAGCGGCGATGCCTATAGCCAGTGTGCGCGCATTGGTTCCAGAACTCGAGTTGCTAGCCGTTGAGCGTGCTGTGATCGAACGCGCGTTGACGGGCAAGGAAATGCGTGTACTTTTACCTGCGGAGTCGAGTCTGCGCGTTGTTGTTCTCGCCGCAGCGCTCAGTGCGTGCCTCACTGTGTGGCCTCGCATGACTGAGGCCGTGGTAATTAATAGCACGCGAAGTGAAGACTGGAGGCAACAGACGGAAGGTCGTGAGTATCCAATGGTTCAAATGTTTGCTCCACAAGGTTCAGCGAGCCCGGAACGCCACATGAACAGTGCGGCGGGGCGCTGCGTGATTCGCCATACTTCAACGAGGGAGAAATGACGGCCTGTTACGTTTCGGCCACACCAACAGACACTCACATTTTGTGATTCAGGTGAACATTAGAATACTCTTTTGATATACATGATCTTCTTCACTACCTGTAGCTATCACGCTTGGCCTTCGCCTGAGCCTTGCGCTTCTCAAGCGCACTCGCCTGAGCACACGTCTTAATGTCCTCGTACACAAGGCTCGCTGGGCAACTAGCACCCGTCAAACAACCTGCCACCTTGACTGCAGTCTCTTTGCCATCTTCCCAAGCACCCTGAACGTATCCGAACATCTCGCGCGAATTGCTCTCTCCAGTAAACCACACCTTATTGTTACCAACAGGCTGCTTAAGATTCCAATGATGCTGGTCAAGCTGACCCAGAGGCCAGTTCGAGTAGCTGCCCATGAACAGAGGATCCTGATCCCAGCGAGGAACCAGAATGTCAAGCGGCTCGGGGATATCGTCGCCGTAGATCTCACGCAGCTTGATCATGGCTTCTTCCTGGACAACAGCGTCATCCATGCGGCCAACACGCCGCGCCTGGGCCTCGACGTGAGTGTTGAAAAGGACATAGCCCTGCGTCGAGCCGTTGAAGAAGCCTGGGGCGTTGAGGTTCTGCCACACGGGATATCTCCCGCGGACTTCTGGATCGGAGTAGTAGATGAACTGCTCGTCGTTCCAGAACTGGCGGTCGAACAGCAGGAAAATCTTCTGGTAGACTGCCATGGCGAAGCTGAAGATGGCTTCCTGCTTCCAGTCGGGGAGGGAGGGCTTCCAGATGACGCGGTCGTCCTGCAGCACGCCTATGCTCAATGTCGAGACGACGTGCTTGCGCGCGACGAAAGTGCCTTTGTCTGTGTGGACGCGCGGGCTGCTGGACGACCAGTCGATTTCCTGGACTGTGGTGTTGACGTGCAGTCTTTTGCTCTGTTTAGATGGCGTTGCGAGAGCAGCGTTCAATTCTTCCACGAAAATGTGTCTGTAGCCTCTCTGGTCGACTACCAATTGCTCCGGTTCATCCGAGCCTTCGTAATCTTCTTGCTCAAAAGCATTGTACAAGGAGCATACTTCTGGCGACTGAGCGGTCGTAAAATCAACGTTGACCCATTCGTAAAGTCTCTCGAGAGCAGTCTTTGGCCTCCAGCCCAGCATGCTCAGGCCAGTGCGTGCGGTCAAGTCGACTTCCATGTCGTCGAGGCGGTTCTGAATGAAGTCCAAGATCCTCTCCGAAACGTCATCGTACAGCTTTACAAAGCTGTACGAGCTGATATTGACAAAGTTGCCAGGCGCAACGTCAACATCGGTTGCATCCAGTCCTCGACGCCCATCGAACCAAACTCGGTCCTCATAGTCTTGCGCTGCGGTCTTCAGACCGTATTTCTTTGCGAGCTTCGTGATGTTGGCTCGCCTCGGACCTTGAATCCAGTTGCATCCTTTCTCCACCTTCGTGACATGGCCAGTCTTCGGGTTCGTGAGACTCTCGGAGTAGGCTCGTCCACCAACAATAGGTCTTGCTTCGAGGATCAAGAAGTCGGTAATGTTGTGCTCAAGAGCGAGCTCCCTAGCCACAGCAATTCCAGAGATACCGGCTCCGATGATGATCACGTCGGCGGTCGCAACGGGCTCTAGCTCAGAGCGAACCGCAGCAGCCCATGTCGTTCCAATAGCCGCAACGGCATACAGCAAAGTTGATAGACGAGGCATGGGGCCAGAATGTTAGACGAATAAAGAGTTTGATCGTAATACGAGATCCCGTCGTTAGATTTCCCCAGCAAGAAGTATAGGTTCTCTCTCTCGCGAGCAGCACACGAAACGAAGTTCTCCGCGCTTAAACACACAAGTCTCCCAACATTCCTCAAGCGTCCGAAGAGACGCCATCTTATATAGTCTACTGTACGTCGTCCTACATCCTCTGCGACACCAGTGTACGTAATAGTCCTCGCCGTAAACGCACGCTCTGCAAGCGGTAAGTCCAACCCAGCCAACTATCTGAACAGGACCGAGACGCCACCGCGACCATCGTGTGATCCTGTCCTATCTTTGCGAGCGATTAACCTATCGTATCGCATCGCAACAAGTAGGGCAGGTTGTACGGCCAACAAAGTACACTACGGTACAACATTGCTCCACAAGTGTGCATGAGTACCCCGCAGATAAGTGGTTCGAGCAAAGCTTGTTGTCGACGCTTTCGGGCAGCGCAATTCCTTTGCGCGATACCATGAGGTCACAGACGTTTGGCGGTGTTGTGTTGCACGACCGCGATGGGAACCGTGTGATCATTCTAAGAGGAGGGTGAGATGCATGTGCCGTGTGACTCCTAGGAGCCGAAAGTTCATGCCGATGACGACATGGGTGTTTGCGAGCTTTGTTTGAAAAAGACTCGAAGTAGGGTGGGAGGGCGGTGGGTTCAAATGTTCCTGATAAGAATCCTCCAGAAGCCGAGGGTCTGAAGGATCACGTACACGCGAGAGACGGTACCTCCTTTCTCGTCATTGCCTGGATTTGACGATACGGTCATCATCGTTCTTCTGAGAACGCGTGCGACGAATCCCTCTCCGCTGGTCCTGGTCCTAAACATGAAGTGACACCTTTCTCTCTATCTCGCAGTTTCCTTGTGGCCAAGTTGTGGCCAACGATCCTTCCTCTTCAGGACGACGATGCGCGAAACTCTAAACACGATGCTCGAAACTGAATCAGGCAAGCGCATGCGACACACAAGTACGACGTTCGACAGCTCGAGCACCCTTCACACAGCAAGTATGTAAAATAACGGAGTACGAACAAATGGATACAGCAACCGCAACATAACCGCCTACCTAATTCACCTTGTACCAACCTCCAGGAACCGAAAATATACACTCAAAAAGCGTTAAAAAGATGACGGAACACGACGCACGTCGCGCAACACCTAGTGATACACAAACCCAGCCCTAAGAGAGAGAGAGCTTCAAGATACTGCACTCGCCTGTGCCATCAAGAGTCATTCCGCGGAGGCGATCGACATGTAGGAGGCGCTTGGCGGTATGAGCAACATTCTCCGGGTGTACCACGTTGGCACTTCTTTGTCAATCCTGCTGGGCAGAAGCATTAGAACTTTGCCGGCCTTGGCCTTCGAGCAACTATTGAAGCATCACCATGATTACCAGCGAGATGCCATGCATAGACTCTGGGCACTTGATGGAGACAGCCACGGGATCTAACATACTCTGCTTTGTCCACTGTGCAGGGTGCCCCAGGAAATCGAATCCCGGTCTTGCTGTACAAGCCTACATGCTAGAACAAGCCATGATCGAAGCCCTCGCTTGGAAGATGGTGTCCAAGTCCTAGCAAGCAATGGATTCTCGCAGCAGAGCAGTATGAAGAAGCACTTGGTGAAAAATGATCTCGATCTGTAGTAGGGTATACAATAAATCTAGATTTGTGATCTTTCGTGTGTAGCGTCGTCGTCGCCGCCGTCTTCCCAAAAATGAAGCCGAGTGGTGTATTCTGTAAGGCATCGCAACCCCAAAGTCTATAACAAGCGTGCAGTGTATCCTTCGAAGCACGCCCGCTCGCTCGCGAATGTATAGAAAAGCAAAAAGTCCGCTTTTAGCTTTTGGTAGGCCTTTCACTCCAAGAGTGGTATTCCAGGCCGAATGAGTGAAAGAAATCATCAAGCAAAAACCAACGCCGCCTCATGCCCGCTCGCTCAAAACGCAGACATAAAGTTTTTATCACAAAGTGTATCATTGCCCACGTGGGTGGGTATTCGCTCAAAGCGCCGCCTTCTGCTGCCTCCTCTGCTCCGCGAAGACTTCGCGAGAAATGGCGAGCACCCTCTCGAAGCCCTCGCGGCCCTTAGCCGCGTTCTTGCTGAACCTGTCAACGGTGACTTCCTCGATGCTGTTCTTGATCTTTTGCCAGCCGCCGCACATCGCGATGACCTTGGCGGTCTGGTCGAAGATGGTCTTGCCAGGCGCGGTGGCGGCAGTGTAGCGGACAGTCTCTTGCACGGAGAGGAGCTCGCTCCAGGTCAGGTTCTGGGAGCACATTGTGACGGACTTTTCGCGCGGGTTGACGTAGGAGACTTCGTAGACGAGGCTGGTGTCGTTGGAGCCGAAGAATGATTTAAGCCAGGTGGGCAGAGCCTGTTTGCATGTGATGAGGCGCTCGGTGCGGAGCTGTGGCGGGATATTAGTGTGAGTTCGAAGGACTCGGCGGGTACAAATTCATGCAACTCACAATTCCGGTCTCGTGGTCAAGCGAGCGGTTCAGTACATCCACTCCGATGACATGCTCGGCCTTGTCGTTCCAAGGGCAGTACTTGCGCCAGTTGTTTGTGGACACTTCTTCCCATGAGTAGTTGTACTCGTGGCGGGCGGAGAAGAGCTTCATTTTGAAGGCGGGCTGCAAGAATGCTATAGGCGCGAGAGCTGTTTGTCGTCACCGGCGCTAGATGTCTGGTCGCAGGAGATGGTCGGCGCGAGGCCTGGGGCGGAGTGTCGCGTGATCAGGGTGCGGTGGTGGCGAGAGTATGCGTGGGCCGCAATCGGCGTGTGTGTTCGCTTTGAATGCTGGGGTGCGCGTGGCGGTTCGTGTGGAGTCGTGACGGCGTGGGTATGGATGGCGGTTGATGGTGAACAGGCGATACGCAGGAAACAAGGGAGGTAAATGAGTGAGTGAGTGTTGCGAGAATCTCTAAGCGAGCACCGTGCCCCGACTCCGCCCGCTGAAACTCTATTTGCTTTTCACATGCTGAATACACCCGCCGAAATCCTCTCTCTTTTCGCGCCTGCGCCCGTTGGCCCGAGGCAGTTGTTATAGCATGTGCCAAACTGCCATAGATGTTGCTAAAAGAGAAAGAAAAATCATCTCTAGCGGCTGTTAGAATACGACCTCCGTGCTGAGACGGTCCGAAATGCGCAATGTGCGTGCTGCCTCCTAGTACAGGCGTTGTTTTGTACCTATTTATTAGCCGCCTGTTAAGTCCCGAACAATGTCAGGGTCCTAGCCTGCACTTGATGGAAATTGCTCCACGGCTCGCGGCTTCTGGACGGGAATAACGACTGTAAGTCACGCGACATACCATCTTCCGCTTCATCTCCGTTGAAGAGGCGTCCAACGCAGGATAAGGCCTTGTCTACTGTATGTTTTGCACTGGATCAGTTTCGGAGGCAAAAGAAAATAAAAATCTGTGACAAACTCGCGTGGTATCTTGAAACAACGGCAACGGAGATTGATGGTCTTGGTGAAGTAAAAGTGTTTAGTTTCCATGATACGTAAGAGTAAATTATGTAGGTAAAGAGTAAAGTTAAAGTATGAACTGCAATATTGCTATGCAGTAGCAGTGGTAGTAGTAGTGACAGGAGCGAGTGATCGCCTGCATGAATCCACGCGCGGAGGATGTGATGAGTCCAATCGCGGACAGCAGCAGTAGAAAATGCATAGAAGGAGAAGATGTGAGGCGCCGGCTATCCGTGCCTGTGCGTGTCTCTTGCTGAAGGGCTGTCTGCCAGGACGTTGCACGAGTAGGAGATGTTCTCAGTCGGGTGGGTGGCGAATAGATGGCCACAGAGTTGGGTATTGCAAATTGAACGATCGACCTTCCAAATGGAAGTCACGCACAGTGCAGTAATGAAGTGGAGTGCAGGCGGTACTGTCGCCTTCCTAGATCCTTGGGGAGGAGGAGGCCAGTCCTGCTGTGCCTCGCAACATTCGAGCTTGGGTGGAGTGGTGAGATAGTGATGTAGCATTGACTAGGTCTGCATCATCGTCACTTCAGGTGTTGCGCACCTGCTCGATAGGCTGGAGCCACGGTGCTGTCGCAGAGTCCTTCCTCATGGCGCGAACAGACAAAGTAGGCAAAGGCTGAGCAGGTGGTGGCGGTGCTTGCTTGGTGTTGGATTGACCGATGACGAACGCGGCAAGACTCATCTGCAGTTCACTCATGACCTGGGCTTGTGGGATGGTTGAGAGACGAGTCTGGATGCTCAACTTAGGTCGGCAAGATTGCTTGTCGGCCTTCTCAGTGCGTGAAGAAGCCTTGGACGATGTGCGTGAAGACGACTTGGGCGATGTGCGTGGAGACTTGGGCGGGACCGGGAAGACCATGGATTGGATGAAGTTGGTGCTCTTGGTGGCTCTGATAGTGGTAGGTGTGGTGACGGGAGTAGAAGCTGGCGATCCTGAGAGGCAGGACATGCAAGGTGCCAGAGGGAAGGAGAGACGAGGGCAAAGGTGATCCATTGCGTCTGTGATGCTGATGCTAGATGTGTAGAGTGATAATCGTGTTCGTGGTCGCTTTCAATGTCGTAGTCGTGGATTGATGCAACTCTTGTCGTCTTGTTCGCTATGTGGTTGATGTAGTAGCGGAGTCGATGTCGTTTGATATGTTGTAGTCGAGGTGGTAGTTGAGTGTGGTGAGTTAATTGATAGATAGACTTTGTTGGCGGTTATAAGGAGTGGATGTTTGCTGAAGGAGCGTGATGGTCAGAGAGCGTTGTGCTTCGAATGTCGTCAGATGGTAAGAAAAACCAGGAACTCACGACTGACGAGGGTCTGCCTCATGATATACACTCACGCCGTCCAAGCACCCAGCACATTTAAGACATGTCGGGATGACCCTAGCACAACGCGCGCCGGTACCCAGTATGCCATCAGGCTGGCATGGCCCCGGCTCTGGGCTCAGGTTGACAGGTACGCTGCATGGAGCATGGGTCGAGGGCACTGCCGAGCATGATCCTGACCTGTTATGACCAAGGCAGGCATAACAGAAAAACAAACGGCGCCCAATCGGAAATCACGGCAAAGGCTGGAGCTGGTCAGCGAAAGGCTGGCGCCTCGATGGCTTGCTCTGGAAGCTGCTTGTCCAGATGCGATCATGAGCCAGACAGCCGCAGGAGCCTGAGACACGGCGGGAGAGGCGTCAAGATGCGAACGCCTGCTCGGGGAGCCCGTTGGCTGGGTGGGCGCTGTGGATAGAGCTGGCAGTACCTTTCTGCCAACTCTGAAGCGCGCACGTGGCCGCCCGTCCGGATAGCTGGCGCGCGCACGGATGGCGAGATGATGAGTGAGTGAGAGCTCGAGAGCTGCCCTGTCTCGAGGTGTCTCAAGATCTGAGACGCCGCCGGCAGCCTGTGAAAAAAAGGGAAAATCGCGGCCAATGCGTGTACGGCGGCGCTATACTGCGCACTGTGCCTGGAATTTTAACGGTCCGCTAGACCTCACCATCGAGGATCAGAGATGGCTGTGAATAGGGCGGGCGACCTGCGACCTTGGGCTCCTTGCTCCCTCGTCGCTTCGTCGCCCGCCCAGCGCAAAAACCAATATACTCGACATAGCAACGCGAGGCAGCGCGGCGTGCCCGACGTGCGGTACCGTGGCTGGCTGTATGCGCTGCCTCGAGTCAGCAGTGGCTTGCAGTGGTAGCGAAATCCTGCGGATCATGTCCCCGATAACCCATTTTCACTCTCATGATCGCTACCAGGAAGTGCCCAGAGGTACCAGGTGACAGGAACGGGAAATGCCACGCCTCCACGCCCAGGCACCAAAACCGCTCCCAGCAGGGTTACGAGAGAGGGTACGAGCCTACGAGGCAGCGGTACCTTCGCTTGGTGCACGCCAAAGGGGCATAGCGCACCGTTTCCCATCTACGCGGCTGCGCGGGATGGATTCGCAAGAGCAAACGCAGGCAGAAGGGTTGCGACTCTTTTCGACTGCGCTGGCGGCGCGCCTGATCGAAAGCGGAAATTGGCAGTTGGCGTGCGATGGGCGAGGTGAGGTCTTGCACTGGTGCACTCCCCTGTCTCAGCCTGTCAGGTACAGCGCTTCGACCGGCGACATCCGTTTGTGCCCTCGCCCCACCGCGCCCACGAGGTTGCGCAACCACCACCCGCCGCCCGAGGAGCAGACGCCGTCCCAGAATAGGAGCAGGCTGGGACCCGGTAACCAAAAGCATCAACACAATCAAACTGCCTCCTGCGCATGTCTCAGACAGGCGAACGACGTCTTCGCTGTGTTTGTGATGGGGCACGAGGGTGACGAGGCTACATGCTCTCTCGCGTACGCTCCCCAATCAGGCTTGCGCGATAGAACGACAACGCTCGGTCTGGAAGGCATCGAAGATGATAATGGGCTTTGCTATTGCATCTCGGTACCTGAGTACTCTTCCAAATCCCGACCGTCCTCAGTCGTGCTGCTGCCTTGCTGGGCAGCGGCATATGTGTCGATCGTCTCGGACTTTTTGTCCGGCCTTCACTCTTGCGGGTTCGTGCCACCGGTGTTTAACTGATGCCATCAATTTTGTTCTTTCGAGTCAGCCCCCCAAGCCTTAGGTAAGCCAGCTAAGGGACCCTTTGTTTTCGCAAGAAACGACTACCTGATTGCGCTGACTCCTGGGTTGCTGTCTGAAACAACGATGACCCTTTCACTGGCAATAATGACTGTACCTCCTAATGCCGCGAGGGCCAGGGATAGAACAAAGACCCTGGCATGTGTTTTCTTTTTTCTCTTCCAAGGATCCTCTATTTCTTCCATCATCGTTCGACGTCACAGGTCTACCCTTGAATCGTTGTTATTGCGATACACGCTCCTGGATCTTACTTGGGGACGTGTGTTAGGGGGTCTGAGGGTAGGCTGTCATTGTTTCGTTTTGATGCATTGCTGCTGGGAAGATCTGTTGCCACAGTGAATATGTACAACGCATTTGCCAGATCTCTCATGAAATAGGTCGGCTGGCCCAATGGCAAGGCGCTTGACTACGAATCAAGAGATTGCAGGTTCGATCCCTGCGTCGATCAAAACATCATCACCTCTCAAGGTGCATCTCTTTTGTATTTTTGCTGGATATCTATGACGG
Organism: Cladosporium sp. SL-16; assembly: GCA_002921095.1. Classification (NCBI taxonomy): domain Eukaryota; kingdom Fungi; phylum Ascomycota; class Dothideomycetes; order Cladosporiales; family Cladosporiaceae; genus Cladosporium; species Cladosporium sp. SL-16. The sequence continues at coordinate 816,387 of PEGC01000012.1, forward strand.
TCTCAAGTTTGAATCTCGTAGACAATGCTGTGAGCATTTGTTACAGGCTGAGACTCTCGTTCAACGTTTTGTGGTGACGTCGAACGATCAGCCTCGTCATCTGAATGATCTTGCGCGTGGCTCTTTTGAGTGATTTCGAATGGGTCGATGCAGTGGACTGGTGTTTTTGCTGCAGTTGATCATATGTGTGCTCCAGTATAATTAGAACTAATCATTTTGCTATCGTGTCGAATAAATCGTCCTGATGTTCTCAGGTCCCACGTTGTCGGCATGCTTACGCGTACTTGTTGATATGGAAATTTAGGAATGAAACAACAAAGCACGTCAACGGTTTTAATACACGCGATAATGCATTAATAGTATATTCAAAGATACGACAAGGTCGATGTAATGATACAAGATCCTTTGATGCGTCAATCTAGTAGCGCAATAAGCACATTTCGTGTTTCTTGGACACAAAGACGATTGATGCATAACCCCAGACCCTAACCCTATGATCACCATCTGCAAACTTGAGAGTGCATGGAAGACCATTCAATGGCCGCAACCACATGAGCCCTAGCTCGAAGGCCCCTTGGACACTTCGATCGGTCTGGCGGTCATCTTGTCGCGCATGGAGCCATTGTCGAGTATCAACGTGTATGTGGCCCGATGAGTCGACGTTCAATTGAAACGGAGTCTTTGTTCCGAGTCCGCTCGGCACTACTGTGCCTTTGCTGTCTCTAGAAAAAGCGGATGCTAGGCAAACAATGAAACGAGTACAGGCAGATGTGTGTGCTATGTGCTGAAAATCTGCTATAGTTGTCCGAGTCCGATTGGACCGAAATCCGTGCGCGGAACATCGACGTCCCCGAAGGCTGCGTCAGGAAAGAGGCTCTCATCGCCGAACTCCAAAAGGCAGACAACGAGGTCAAGTTCACGAAGTTCTCAGAGCTGCCTGCGGAGCTGCGCACCATCAGCTACAGCAAGTATTTCGAGAGCCTCGGGGACTTGCCCCTGCTCCCTCACCAGCCGCCGCTGCTCCTTGCTTCGAGCAAGACCCGGAGCGAGGCCTTGCCAGAGTACTACTCGCACTCGACGTTCACGCTAGGCTTCGTCACGAAATTCACCACCCCCGCCATCCTCTCCGGCGGAAGCTGTAGACACTTGAGAACCACTGTCCACAGGAAGACCCTCGCCCTGCTGGGGCGCATCAGCGACCAGGACTTCGCCGGCATCAAGCACCTCAAGGTTCAGGTGTGGAAGCCGGAGCTGGACACCGGGGAGACCATCGTGTCTTTCGCGACCTGGACTGCGGACTTGAGCGGACCGACTGGGTCGGTGATCATCCACGAGCACCAGGACTACAGGTCCTATGTCTGGGCTCCGGTGTTCAAGGCTGTGGGAGAGGCGTTGGAGCCTGCTCTCAAGGAGATCAGGAAGCGCCCTGCGGCTCAGAAGCTGAGCAAGGCGGACGTCTACGCGTTGATGGACGTCATCCATGCGGCGATGTCGTGAGCGGTGAATGCGAAGAGCGATTGCGAGATTGGATCATGGAGGAAATGATTTGTGGCACGCGTTCTAAGGCGCGCCAGATGGGACAGGAATTCATCGTTTCTGGAGTGCGAGGATCTGGGTGTTTGAGGTCGCTGGAACCTCGTCGGCGTTCTGGGAGTTTTCATTGTGGGTCATCAGTTTTATCAGTCATGTCAGCGTCGGATAGACCGTACCCCCGCGGGACGAGTCAAGCACAATGACTGGAACATGGGCGTCTGAACGGAGTTTGTTTGGACGGCGCCGACATGGGAATTTTCATTTCATACTCAAGATAGAGGGCGAGAAAGTGTGCCGACACCGTATGAAGTCTCCTCTGTAACGATCATCCATAGACCAACAAAGTTTCCGTTCTTGTAAGTTTCAGCTTTGGCACTTTGCCTTTTCCAAGTTCCTCACTACCTTCGCCTGTGCTTTCTGGTTTACCCGAAGGTCACGGGTGTCTGCGCGCAAAGCCAACAGCTGCTGTGATGGCTTGTGTTTGTCTGTTTTGGCGGGATGGGCCGTTCGCCATTAGACGTGATTGGAGTAGGTCGGTTGTCTTGAGATGTCAGTACCGTTGGCTAGAAATAGGCGGTCGTAGCTTACTCGTGAGAAGACTGGTTGCTAGTTTGCCCAGTTAGGATTCAGCGCAACCAAACCGTGCCGGAGCATCTGAAGTGTTTCCTCAACAACGTCCCATTCCTTGTCGTCCATTGACCTCGCCACGTTGGTCATCCCTTGAATGAATTCTGCTTGTCCACTGAAATTGGGGCTATCTCGTGGACCGACAGCCACGAACAGCTGATGGCCACTGTGAACCAACTGGAGAGTGCGCTTCAGATTGCTCCAACTTCGAAACCCAGTGCGAGTCAAACCTTGTCCAGGAGCGCTCAAGTTGTAGTCTCGTTTCAAGTGCGCCTTCTTCGCGTTCCACAGTAACATCACCGCCGGATCAAAGGAGTGAACGATGAAGTGGAATCGGGTCTTACCATAGAACAGCGGCACCGCCTCGTCTCGGATAGCTTTGCATGTGAGCAGAAGTGTCGGCTCCGGGATCCCTCTTTCTTTGGTGACTCTGATGCCGTTTTTTCCACTGCGTGTGGTGGTGTACAGACTGCAGAATGAGTACTCGTAGATGTAGTCGCGGAGCTCTCAAGGAAGCTTGAACAGAGGCGAGTCAGCGACAGAAGAGGGGGATGTTGCGCTGCTTACTTGGATCGTTCCCACGTCCGGAGCCGCCATCTGGGGTCTGGTGGCATCCATTGCTGGTAAATGAAGCGTAGATGTTCAGTGGCTGGTGTAGTCTGCGTGATTGTGTCCTGGTAGACCAGCGACGACCGGTGCGGTTTGCGTGGGTGCGATGTGGGAGAGTGGCGGCACGATCATGAAAAAGTTGTAGGGGTTGGAGCAAACGCAGCGGCGCAAAGTGACGTCGCGGTAATCGAAGCAGTCAGTCGTTATGTGCCACCATGCCACTTCAACTTCGACTGCTCGGCCAATGATAGTGCGCCTGATTGTACCTTCGCGCAATTCTGCGGAGCGTGCGTGCATGCAAGACACAGAAGACCCTAGAAGTGCACGGGAAGTGAAGTTGAGGGTAGTAGTAGTAGGGATTTGGAAGGCGTTGTTCGACCTAAGCGCATTAATCCGCTATGTTCATGTATCTTCTATCGTTAATGCCGAACCCTTCAAAGTATCGGTTCCCAACCTTGTTCATTTACTCATCCAGTGTCCAAACCTTGACCTCACCATCGTCGCCAGTCGTCACAATGACCTCCTCGCCGTCGAAGCGCTTGTCCTTGTCTGCGCGAGGAGCCCATATCGCATGATTGACTTCGAAAACATCATGAGCGTTCTCCGCCACCGCCACTGCGACCCACTCGGTCACAGGTGATTCCGCCTTCTCTCCGCCTTCAGATGCGTCTTTCATCTCCACATCGGCATTGGCACCTGTCAACCATCGCTCCTCGTACACCACAATCTTTCCATCACTGCCTGTGCTCACGATCTTGCCCGTCTTCTTGCTCCAGCTGAGAGCGTACACTGCTCTCTCATGAACTTGTGGCAACTTCACTTCTTGCACCCACTCCTCGTCGAAGTCCTTGTTCTTCCAGATGGTCGGCATTTTGCCCTGGCCCGTAGGCTCTGCAGGCTTGTCTTTAGGGATTCTCCTCCAGATTCGGATTGTCGTGTCATCTGAGCAGCTTGCCAATCGGGGTCCAGCTTGTTCTCTTGAACCGAGCAGTGCTTTTTGTGCGTCGTTGAGACCTTCTGTCTTCGACAGGGCGCCCACTGTCTCCGCACCCTCGAACTCAACCCACCACACTGTGCCTCCGTGTCCCTTGAGCACTGCACAACACGCCCAGTCGTCCACGTCTTCTCTCCAAAGCCGGATCTCATCATCGTAGCTCCCACTTGCAAGCAGTTCTTCTAAAGGACTCCACGCAACGCACTTCACATCGCCCTCATGCTCCTGCAGCACAGCAACAGTCTCAAAATTGTCGTCTTCCAATTCCTCCCAAATCCACACGCTCTTGTCGCGACTGCAAGTAGCAAGCAACGGAGCCGTAGGCGCAAAGCCCAAACTCTTGATCTCCGAGTCGTGTCCGTCCAAAACCACAGCAAATCTCCACTCCTCGTCTTCCTCCTCGCCAGCGCCATCACCGCCCGCCAACCCACTAGTAAAATCGACCTCCCTCGCAGCCTCGCCCCTCCCAGCGCCTTCTTCCCATCGCCGCCAGATGCCCGCGCTCGCGTCGAAGCTGCCTGTTGCTAGCACGCTCTCACCGACGCTGTTAGGTTTCCAGGCGCATGAGCGGATGGAACGCTTGTGGCCGCCGGCGATGGTGGACTGCTGTGCGAAGTTGGTGAGCGAGTAGACGCGCACGGTCTTGTCTGAGCAGGCGGTGGCGACGATGGGGAGGTGCGGGTGCGGTTGGCTCGACCAGGCGCGTGAGTTGGAGGGTGGGGTGAGGGTTGCTAGTGGGGAGATGGAGGGCATCTTTGCTTGTGTTGGCGCGTTGGCGCGGGATGTTTTGGAGGTTGTATTTATGTTCTTGGTATAGAGAGCTTGAATGAGCAGTCGGCGTGTAGTTTATTCTTGCTCGGTGTATTGTTTGTCAGTATGCCATTGGATTACGTCTCGTGACGACTCTGGAGGCATACATGTAGAAATCTCGAGATTCGAGATGTGACGTGCGTGGGGTTCAGCCAGGCGACTTCGGCGGCCATGCCCAACCACTCTGGCCACATCATTTACTCATCAAATCGACAGTACTTATTGATGTTGGCTTTGACTGTTGATAAGCATCTTTGCGTCGTCTGAAGAGGGTCGACTGTGAAGTGAATATGTTTGCACGCATCCAGCGACTCAATCTTACGGACGCTCAACAAAGAGGTACCCTTAAGAATGTAGTGATCAATCATCGCTATCGCTGGTCCGCTGAGCGAAACTATCGCTCGGTGGCACTCTACGCGGTCTACCTTAGACAAAGGCTTCGTTCCAGTGATCATCGTAACCCTCACTCAGTGGTCAAGGCAGTGTATAAAGTCGGGAACAGTGCCGTGCTGGAACCATTCATGTACAGCACTGGCGAAAAGCTCGGCATTGACGATAGGCCAAGCATGTGTCAGATCCACGCTCCCGTACGCAGTAGTCTGCGGATTGTTCTGCCGACCTATTGAACATAGGCGAAGTGCAACTGCAGGACTGTCTCCAAATTGTGGAAAGCCTGGACGTCCCACGGCTACTATCAATGTTCTTGCCGGCCAAGGTGAAGGCATCTCATCATTGCATAAAGTTTCGGCAATGCAATGCCATGCAGCGAATGAAGTGTCTGGTGGCCGTGTCGAAGGAGGTTTTGTTGTGTGGGAAGAGGCAATACGAGACACTGTAGCTTGACACCAGTGCTGGAACCAGAACAAGCTTGCCAAAACTCGTGCATTCATAGATGGAAACACATTGTAACCGGTCAAGAACACATCCAGGATAAGTTCAGGATGACGAGGCACGAAGTGCGTCGCGACATGGGCCCCAAGACTGAAGGCTACGATGTGAGCTCGTCCAGCTTTGGCTTTCTTGCGGATGAGAAGGCTGAGCGTCGCAGCGGCTGCGTCAAGTGAGAAAGTGGAAATTGAAGGATGAGCATCAGGTTGGCGAGCAGAGCCGTGGCCAGGGAGGTCTGGTACTAGCAGATGATAGTCGGTCAGGTATGGGATGGCGTCTTTCCAGTCGTCGTGGCCGCAAGACATGCCGCCGTGGACGAGGACTATTGTGGCGGTTGCGTGCGGATGATGCTCGCTATGGGGAGGCATACCGATGTTATCATCGTTGCATGCTGGGGAAGACATAACGGAAAATACAAATTTAGCAGTACACGTCACACAATAATGTTCAAAGGACACCTCAGCATATGCTTCGTTCTACGGACAAATAACAGCCTGCGGGGATAAGCTGCTTTAAAGCCGAAGCAATAGTCGATTTGACAATGCATTGCTTCCGTTAGCCGGACCTACATGTTTGATGTTTGAGGTGGGAGATATACATTGCGTCGCATCCAAACAAGACGATATGGGAGGATGTAGAACCAATCACTACTGAAAATACTTCAGCAACACAGAGCCGGAATCGACAGTCGGAAGCGCCTATTGAGAGCACAGAGAAAAGAAAGTACAAAATCCATTCTATAAAGTATATCAAATGCTAGAGATCAATCATGAATATCCGGAAGAACAAACAACCTCCAGTACTCATACAAGTCCAGCGTCTGCGTTGCACCGACACTTCCCGCCTTCATCTCACGCCTCGAAAAGCCATTGCCGAGGTAAGCAAACCTGTTAGATCTGGCATCCTCAGTCCTCGTGATGTGGAAATCTTCCCAGCGAGGATTCTTGATAGCCTCCATGAAGTGGAATGAAGTACCACCATAGATAGCGACGACTGGCCCGTCGACCGTGCCGCGCTTGTACCAGCTCCGACAGCCCTTCGTCCAGACGGTGCGCTCGAGGTACTTCTGCATGTGCTGGTTGTACTCCTCGTTGACATCGTGTCGCACTTCGAAGCTCTTCATCGACTCAGTCTGTAGTTTCTCGAGCCATTTGTAGATGTAAACCGCAGTTGCTTGGATGCCGAGAACCAGCGAGCCGTTGCTGATGGGGCTGTTGGGGCCGATGAAGGTGAAGTAGTTGGGCATGTCGGGAACTATGAAGCCGAAGTAGGCTTTGGGCTGGTCGAAGCTCCACTTCTCTGCAAGGTTGACGCCGTTGCGGCCGATGAGGGGGAATGAAGGCTTGAAGGAGGTGTCGAAGCCGGTGGCGCAGACGATAACGTCGTACTCTCTCACCTCTCCTGATCTTGTGACAATGCCGTTGGACGTGATCGACTGGACGTCATCCCACAACATCTCGACGTTCTCTTGTGTCAGGGACTCGAGGAAGCCGGGGCCAGGCGTTTGTCGACGGCATCCGACAGGAAAGCTGGGGAGAAGGAGTTCCGCAGCCCTGCGCCCTTTCTCACTGTCTCCGAGTCTCTCTGTCATGCTCTTGCGGAAAAGCTCTTGTGCAATCTTCTGCACGTCACTGTCTGCGAGAGCTCGCTTGAAGTTCTCAATACGGCGATCCATGATCGCGGCCCGGTAGTCACGTAGAACAACAGGGTCTTTGAAGATCTCAAGCGACTTTTCTGTGAAGTTGTAGTTGGCGTCCATCTCGGGGTCGTTGGCTGTAGGCTCATTGATACCAGGAGCGGGAGAAATCCATGTCTGGGTGCGGACGTGGACGTCCATGCGTTTGCAGACCGCCGACAGCTTAGGCACGATCTGAATACCGGACGATCCAATTCCAATCACGGCGACGCGCTTGTCGGTGAAATCGTAGTCCTGATCCCAACGTGCTGAGTGAATGAGTTTTCCCTTGAAGGAGTGAATGCCTTCGATGTTGGGCCATTTCCAGTTGCTGAGAACAGAAAAAGTTAGTCCTTGTGTCCGACACTGTGAGAGTTATGATACGAAGACTTACTTCAGGACGCCACCAGCATTGACAAAGACATCAGCCTCCTCATGGATCGGCTTGTTATTACCATCTGAGACTTGGATGTCCCATTTGCCTTTGGACTCGTTCCACGTCGCACCGTTGATGGAATGCTTATATTTGATGTACTTATTGCAGTCGTATTTCTCGGCAACATCGTGCATGTAGGAGTGTATTTGCTCCGAGGTAGCGTAGTAATTGGGCCACTCCGGATTAGGTGCAAAGCTGAAAGCATAATTGTGAGCTGGAATATCGCATTTGCACTGGAAGTTGTTAGAATTGCAATTCTCAAACGATGAATCGACGTGGTATTACCCCGGGGTACCTGTTCAGCAGCCATGTTCCCCCCAGATCTTCGTTTCGCTCGTAGATGACCAGCTCGGCGTTCTTGCCCTGCATCTGTTGACTGAACATGATGGCCATCATCAGTCCGGAGTACCCAGCGCCCATGCACACGACACGAATGGGCCTCCTTGTACCGATAGGCTCCTCTTTCAAGGTGTAAGCAGGGTCCAAGGCGGCAGCTGCACCTGTCGCTGGAATTGCTTGAACAAAGGCTGAAATACTTGCTGCCGCCGCCTCATGTTTACAGGTCTTCTTGAAGTCGTTCGCCCCAAATATGGGCTCTATAGGGATTGCCGAAGGCGCCATGATTGTTGTTTAGATAGTGAGTCGGTTAATGCAAGGAGAACACGAGTTGAAAAGTTGCTGCTCTGGAAACATTATCGCTCTCCAATATACGGTCATATATAGATACATAAGGTGCATATCTGCTTGTGGGTATGTTGCCATGATTGGACCTCTGCTGGCGATCGTTTGTGTGAGCTGTGTGTTCAGGTCAGTACAGTATCAGGTCGGGGGTGCATGTCCGAAGAATACCTTCGGACATCGTTCTCCGAAACCCACAACGTGCTCCTGGCTCTAACGTGGAGGGGTTTAGCGTTTAATGATGGCGCAGCCCTCGGAAGCGATCATGCGTGCGTGAGAGAACTTGCGGGGTTTGGATGTATGGAGACAGAGTACCATGTTACCTTGGTCATGTACAGGTTGAGACGGCAGGATCTGGGTAGCTAGTATCCACATGGCATCACTCATGAACATCTCACATGAGTGCCCTGCACCACTGGGGTGTCAATTGAGCACACAATGCCAGCCCGCACTGCTCGCAAGACGGGCAACATAGCCCATACACAAGCACCAAAGTCAGCTACAACGTGCAAAACGTGCTCAACTTGCCGTCGCAAGAAGATCAAGTGCAGTGGTTCACGCCCACAATGCGTGGCTTGTTCGGAGAGCCACCAGCCATGTGTCTATCCTCGAGACGCAAGGACGGATACACGCCCGTCACGAGTGCGTCTATTGGACCTTGAGGCAACCATGGCGGCGATGATCGAACAAATTCGCGACGCCGGGGCCATGGCCAATACAGAGTCTCACGACATGGTGGAGGACGAGCACGAAAGACCCGACTTGACCAATGTCGATACACCTGAGTGGACTGGCCCTGAGCTCCCCTTTCCTACGCCTACAGCATCGTCGACGACTACCCACGATCGTTACCTACAGCCCGGCGCCGGGTCTCCAGAAGAGAGTTTTGAGCTACAGCATGTGACCTCGCATCTGGAACCTACACCACGCAACATCTCTAATGAGAACGAGTCTCAACAACGCAGTCTTACTCGGCCGGATGCTGCTGCTCCACGCGACGAGCAACCTGGTGGCTTGTCTCCATGTGAGGCTCGGGTTGCAGGAGTATACCACGAAGACGGCTGCGTATCATCTGTCCATGGCCTAGCTGGCATCATGAATCCAACGAGAAGAGCTTTTCACAAGGAAAACATTTCTAAGGTTTCTCGGAAAGGCGAGGCAGCAGTGGCGGGCTCAAAAGCACGACTGATCAGCAACGCCATCCTGCAAAAGCAGCGTGAGGGACGTATTTTCAAGCAGCCACAACAATCGATTGATCTCGATGGCTGCGACTCTGAGCTCGCCCGGCATCTGATCGACGTACATTTCAGTGGGCACTATCATGCCTGTATGGCAACGTATCGTCCCGCTATCCTCGAGAGCATCGCGAGCAATGGACCGTGGGTCAACAAACTGCTGCTGAATGCAATCTTCTACAGCAGCAGCTTGCAAAGCGACCGCAAATCTATCCTTGGATCTTCGGATGACCCTCAAAGTTTGCGCAGTCGCTTCTACGGTCGCTTCTCTCAGCTCCTTGGTCAAGCCTTAGGCCATTCCAGTATCCCGTCAGCGACTGCTCTTCTCCTTATCAGCTCCACGCTTTTGTCCGAAGGAAAGTCCAGCGCAGCGTGGAACCTCTCAGGTACCGCATACCGCATGGTTGTCGACCTCGGTTGCCACATGATGCTGGGTCCTGACTATGAAGAGGTGAAGTTCCAGAGTAGCTCACAGATGCTACACAAGGACATCGAGCAGGAATCGCGAAAACGGCTTTACTGGACTGCATATGTCGCCGACGTCACACAGTCACTGTGTCTCGGTAGACAATGCAGCTTTGCGACGACTGAAGCGCGAGTTCCTTTGATGTTGCTGGATACATTCGAAGAGCTTAATGAATGGGAGCCTTACCATGACCCGACTGAGCCAGCGCCGACATCTGAAGCCTATGTATCGCAACCGGCGTATGCTGTATCAAGTTTCATGTCTCTGGTGAAACTGATGCGGATTGGTGCCCAGGTGACCAGACTTTACGGGATCGAGACTGTGGCCCAAACGACTGAAACTATCATGCGAGAGAAGGACAGTATTGAGTCTCAAATTGCTCACTGGTTGGGGACGCTCTCAGAAGAGCTAGTATTCGATCCGGCTGAGAACAGTGATGCACCTCCGCCTCACCAGATCGTACCCTAGTAAGTTCCGTCTTTTCCCGCGTGTTTGAACCTGTGGACTGATACAAACCCACAGCACAACATACCATACCTTCCGTATTCTGTTGTATCGTGCCTTGACCGAGGAGGGCCATCTCCGCCGCCACACTGACCTGGATGCGAAACGTGTGAGCGAGCAAGAATGCATCGCCAGTGCCCTCGCAATTGAGCGCTATGTCCGGGCCTACCGCAGGACTTTCAGCCTCCGGAGAGCACCCTTTCTTCTTTGCTACGCGGTCTATTCCGCCGTCGCCATAATCCTGCCTCAAGAGCGCCACGATCGAGGTAATTTCACAAGCATCATCGCCTTCTTCTGGACTTGCCTTGGAGAAATGCAACATGGCTGCAATATTGGACTGAAGAAGCCGCTGTCGGTCTTACAGGACATGGCTAGAGAGTTCGAACTCAGCTCCAAGGAGCTCGGTGGCTCAGCTGTTGCAGGACCTGCACGCGCACAGCAAGAGCAATTGCCGAGACTTGAAATGGGCACTCTGGATGGAAGATATTTCCCTCAGCTACCGCTGACAACGCAAAATTTGGAGCAGCAGCCCTTTGCGGACTCGCAATACCTTACCGACTTCAACATTCAAAATGGAACGGGCCAGTTCGGAACCGAGGCAGCTTTTGGACTTCCCGATTCATCTGATTTCCTGAACGACCAAGAATGGGGCATATCTCAAAACACTCTCTACGGGCTGTTTGCGCCGTTTCCTCAATGAATTTAGATGATAAGGATACTCACGAATATACTTGTATTACTGTGTACACGTCTACTTTAATCTATGCATGCTCAATTTTCCAAACTCGCCTGATGTTAGGCTTCTCATGGTTGCCCCGGACACGCTGCGTCCACTCAGTGTCGGTACTTGCTTTCCACTCTAGCCCCCCAAGGCCGTTGCGCTCGTCGTAGTAGTTGAAACCATAGAAACTTGCAGTCTCAACATCGCCGTAACTCTTCTCCAGGCGATAACGTTGGTTCTCGTTCCAACCGGGGACCAGGGACAACATTGGTCCATGTTCCTCGCTGTACCAGCCATGGTAGTCATGTTCCTTATCCGGTCGCGGGCTCGAACCATTGATCACCAATTTGGATCCTTCAGCGGGTTTGTGCGAAAGGAGGTGCGTCAAGTTCGCTTTGGTGTCGTCTTTGCTGCGGCCATTGATGAAGCTGCAGACAACCCATGCGAGAGAGGTTTTCTCGCCGTGCGACACGACATCTTTGTCGTACAGATCTGAGAATGCTAGTAGTGGTCTCACGTCGCTCAAATGGTAAAGCGTGACTTGATGTGGGGCTCTCCCGTCGTCTGCAACCGCGGTCCAGACTTGTAAAATGTTGGAACAAGGTGTCTGTGGTGATTGGGGTGCGCTTGTGCTTGACTGTGCAAGACGCATGAGGAGTCCCGGGATCGCCGTCTCTGATTTCTCTTCTGCCATGGTGGAACACTTAGGTTTTGTGGAATTAGGCAAGGTAAACTTAAAATCTATTGATTTCAGCGATCCAGAATCTTGCAACGGTAATGCTATCTCTTACATATATGTAACATGGTAATGTTGGTGTAGTAGTGAGCTCGGGTGCGGTTGACCGAGAGGGGAGAGACTCGCTTCATGGGGCGGACATCTACTGCCGAGCCAATAATCATATCCCGCTCTTCCATTACCGACCACAACACTTCTCCGAGCCGCTAAGGAACTTCTGAATGAGATGTGATAAGAGCTACCGACCTTGTCCTAAAGATTAGATCGTTGGAAATCTGATCACTACCGGCATTGACCACTTGCATACATTGTGACCATGGCCACTCGAAAGACTCCACTGCCAGAATTTGTGCATCTTCCTCTGAATGATAAAGATCCTCCACACTCAGCCTGGGGACTTTGGAACGACTCGAAAAATGCATCGCTCGGATCGCTAAATTATCTCACGGACGATGTCGTCTTGAAGACTACGCGCGAAGAAGTCAGAACGGGCGAACGAGTGGGATTAGAGTACGGGTCGAATATATTGTGGACTAAAAGAACAGGCGCTAAAAGTGAACAGTCTCCCGCTTGACTTCTTCAAGCCGCCTTTGCTGGGAAGAGCTGCGTTCGAACAGAGGGTCATTGATAAGAGTCCGTTTGTGGTCAACGATGATGTCGTAAGCTCTCGCTCTTTGATCTGTTCTTGAGATCTTCCAAGGAAACTGATCAGAGGCTAGATCTCGTTCAACACCCAAGGCAGTTCTCAGTGGGACAGCCTACGGCACTTCGCGTATCAGCAGCAGGGAAAGTTTTACAATGGGTAAGTGTTCAAACTTCTTCGGCAAGATCCTAGCTGACGCTCTTCGAAGTGCTACACAGGAGGACGTGCACTCAGCAGCGCAGACCGCGGTAAACGGTCTGCAGCCCTGGACCAAACGGGGCTTAATGGGACGAGGAGTGCTGATCGACTTTGCGTCGTATGCGAAAATGAACGGTATTCACATCTCACAGTTTGAAGGATCTGCGATCACCCTGGATCAAGTTCTAGCCATTGCTGCAGAGCAAAAGTTGGAGCTTCGTACTGGCGACATCCTCTTCCTTCGTACCGGATTTACGACCGCATATAAGACACTTAACGAGGATCAACGTCGTGATGTGGCCTCTCGGAAAGAGTGGTGTGGGCTTGGTCAGAGCCAGGAAACCACAGAGTGGTTCTGGAAGCGACAATTCGCAGCCGTGGCCAGCGACTCGCCAGGATTCGAAGTCAAGCGTGAGTCCAGCGAATCGTAAACAGTTTGTCATGAATCGGAGTGAGATGCTGACTTGTCGTAGCACCTGTTGAGAAAGCATTTCATTTGCATCCGATACTGCTTGCTGGCTGGGGCACTCCCATCGGTGAGCTCTTCGACCTTGATGGGCTAGCAGAGCTCTGTAAGAAGAACCAACGATGGTCTTTCTTGATCATGTCCGCGCCGCTGAACTACACTGGAGCAGTTGCATCGCCACCGAATGCGATTGCTGTCTTTTGATGGGCTTTGCGTTTTCTCAGACGGTCATATCTGCATGAATGCAATTGGCGGGCTTGTTGATGAGCAGAATGCCCAAGAACCACAAAGCTCAGACTGACACTGTACTGTGGCTTGCTTGTGCTTGCCATAGCATAGTGTTGGTTCGTTTGAAGATCTAAGATGCAGGAAGGCACATCCGTGAGCTTGGTTCTGTTTCTTCGGTGCGGAGATCTTTAAGATTAGACTGTAATTTGCGGCGGCAACGTGCACTGATTGGTTCAGTTCCCTATGGAGATGTTGAGCAATGAAGACAAGTTCCCTGATCATTTCCCAAGAAATCCAATGCCAGCTTCCTCCCAAATTGTTGTCCTTCTTTTCACAGCCAGCTGACTGACCACGTCCCACTCCATTCGAGAAGTGGTTCTTTTGTAAATCTCGTACGATGCTCTGGTCCGGAACCTCAACAACACATATACTTCATTCTCACCAGTCCCTGAACTGTGATCATCTGCCTCCCTGTTAAGGACCCAACATGTCTCAACACTTGGCTCCCTATTGGCAGTCTCAGCAATCTTCCGTAGCTGCTCAAGTAACACGTTCATACTCGTGGTAGGTACGACTAATTCGTCGGTCACGATATATTGTAGCTCTTCGTTCACCTCCTTGGGGGAGAATACTGATAGGCTGTTCTTGGTAAGAAACCCGATGCCGGTAGATCGCCAGAATTCCAAGTCGCTTGGACTCTCCAGGAGCGCCTCCGTGCCCACTGCGTGTCGAAACTTTTTGTATTGTTCACTTGCACGGTGAGCGACTCTGCTCGCTTCAGAGCTTGCATACCTGTCTAGGAGTTAGCATTGAAGTATGGAATACTCGATTAACCTACACCTCGAACCCACGACACCAATGCAAAGGTATAGTGTCATTGTCTTTAGTGCTGCGGAACCAAGCGTAGCCGATGCAATCAGGTTCGTTCTCGCATGCTACTGGGGCAATGTCGGCGATGTAGCTGAGGAACTTGATATTGTTATTCTGATTGTGCTATGCTTCATCTTGGAACGGGTCTGATCATAAATAAGCCGAACATACCCTATCCCTCTTTTCCAAGCTGGCGCATCGAGATAAAGGAGATACAATGTACATGTACATGATGCCGGTCAGACAAAGACTTCAGGAGAGACCAACCCAGAAAGAATGGTGTGCTAACACGCGAAAAGATGAAGATACACTCCTGCCATTACTGCCTTCCAAACATGGTCAGTAACGAGATGCCGAAAAGCGCCGGATATCGATGTCCGGTGACCGCACCAGCCCTCTCTAATAATTGTGGGACAAATGGCTGTAGCCGTTCCTCCTTGGGTTAGTATTCATCCTGAGTACGACTTGCGGAACTATTACATCCGAGGTGTTTGGAGTCGCTTAACGCTTAGTCATGGAAAGATCCAACGGAATGTCTACAATTACACATGGAGATCACCAGCCACGCAACTGAATTGCGCCCATCAGAATATTGTATTCTTAGCCAATCTCGAGCTATGTCTGCACCTGAAACTCCATCATTGCCAAAGGATTTCCTCGATCAGGTCCTCCAGCTGGAAGATGTAGCCTATCGTGTCCGATGGTACATGTGTGCGGTGGTGAATCTTTCCTCGATGGGCTATCCGGACGTCATCCCTCAAGTCTACGAACATTTAGATGAGAATCTGCTTTCAAGATTGCCGTCAACTGAAGCACGCGCAAAAGTCCACAACCAGGTCCGTGAAGCACTCATCAAGTCGACAGGAATTGTTGGAGCGGGAAGGACTGGTAACGCGATGCGAACTCTTTCCGGCTGCATACCTGAAGGCTTTCGGGAGACCGAATCACCTAGAGCGATGGAGGATGATCACACAGCAAGAGAGAGAGGAAAGAAGTTCTGGACCAACATCTATGCGAGAAACCCAGCCTTCGATCCTGAAGCATCTGTTCGTGCGAGTCCAGATTACGCATTTGTTGTCAGAGGTACGTGGCATTACCAATGTGATAAGGAGAGCCTGGCTGATAAGAGGCTCCGCCCTAGATGTCTTATACGCCCGTGTGTTCTCATACGATGGTATCTTGGATGACCTCACCACGGGCTTCGTCATGGTCTCGGGTCTATATGGGCTAGACTGCCAGAACCAGCTGCAACACCACATGAAGGGCATGCTTTGGAACGGCGCAACTAGGCAAGACTTGGTGGATCTACAAAAGCTCTGCTTGGGAGTTGCAGAGACCTTGGGTGTAAAGCTCCGACATGCTCCGGCACCTATTCCTGTGCTACCAGAGTAGGTACATCATTCTATAACTCAAGGCGGCTCTTTGTCATATTCAATATCCTGGTATATTGACTACCATGCGTGACGAGACATGATGCTCATTGGTAAGGATCGTTTAAGAGACCAACGAGGCTACTCCTAAACGTAATCGCATGCTTTCAAGGCTTCAAATGAGCCACGAGAATATTTAAGCGCCATAAGTCACAGCGAAGGCAAAATTGTGGCGATTATGCGAACTTTGGCCTCCAGGATGACATGTAGTAGCTTGCGAGTGATGGATATGAGCATGACCCTGCACCATTGTGTCTACAGTAAAAGTTGGCATCGCTCATTTCTGCGCGACACATGTCGAATCATTATTAAAAGTCTCGGCCAAGAGTTCTTCGAAAGTATCATGATCATTCTATTGCATGTATCTGGTCGATCGATCTCAGCCCGTCCTTGCTTCTTCCGAAGGTACAGTCCGTAATATCGTGTGAATAGGGTAGTTGCCCTCTTTGCCGCAATGAGAGCATGGCAAAAGCTATACACGATACCTAGAGTGTATAGCGGAACAGTGGACTGCGGTCACCAAGCCTCTGCAGATCCTCTTCGGTGTACTGCTCCCTCACCTCCGCCTCGGAGATACGATCTCTTCGCTTGTTGATCCACAGGTACGCAGCTTCCATTGATGAGGCAGCCAAGATGCCGCCAATAATAAAGCCCAGAGCGGTACCCCAACCTGTCTGGTATCGCGGTTTCTCAGCATCGAGGAAGATGAAGCTGCCGATGATTCCGCCACAGTTTCCTAGTCCGATCATGAGTGCAATACCTTGCGCCCGTTTCTCGGGGGAGCCCATGTTGTTGACGAGCCATGTGTTCCCGCCAGGGATGACCGGATAGACACTAATGGTCGCCACGTGCACGAAAGTGTAACACAGGGCCACGTGCGAGGATATGGTAGCGCTGTAGGTGAACAGAACTGCATAGGCGATCATGAGGCTCAGTAGAGGTCCAACGATGAACGGCACACGCCACCGGAATTTGTCTGCAAATGTGGCCACAGTGATGGCGGAGATAGCGCCAGCGATATATGGAGGTGCCGATAAGAGCTGAGCATCCGTGCTGCTGAAGCCCATGTTCACCATGATCTGCGGCAAGGTGAACTTCAGGGCGTATGTCGGCACTGAGCTCGCCATGAAAATGAGGGAGGTCGTGTAGACTTGCCAATCGGTACAAACGGAGGCCAATATCTTCCAGCTCTGTTTCCTGTGCGCAGCCTTTGCTTCTGGCTCTGTAATCTTTGGGCGATCCTCGATGCGGATTCCTCGGTGTTTGCGGTAGAGTAGGTTGAGGTATTTCACTTCCGCCTGTTGGAGCCAGCGTCCCGAACGGCTTGGGGAGTCGGGCGTGAGAAAGAATGTCGCCACGCCAAGAGCAACGGTGAGGATACCTTCAATGACGAAGATCCATGCCCAGCCTATCGATCTATCGTTAGGTCATGTCACTAAGTGATGTGTTTTGACAGAAGATGCTTACCGTTCAAGCCACCGATACCGCGCATCTTTGCGATGCCAGCAGCGAGGAGACCAGAGAACGCACCAGACATTGCTGCAGCGCAGTAAAGAAGAGCCATGCGTAGCTGAAGCATGTTCGGAGGGTACCACTGTGACAGTAGAAAGACGGCACCGGGGAAGAAGCCGGCTCTGTTCAAGTGTTAGCCTGCGAGCTACGTCTCAATCACAACGCATGAACTTACTCAAAGACTCCAAGAAGGACACGACAGATCAGAAGGCCAGTCCAGTTCTTCACAAATCCGGTGCCAGTCATGACAATACCCCAAGCAGTCACGATGAACCCGATCCAAAGAGAAGGCCGCTTGAACTTCATGAGAATCGTGTTGGCCGGGACCTCGAGCAAGATGTAGGGAATGAAGAACATCATGTTGGCCACGTTGTAATCCGTCCCGCTCATCTTGAGATCCTTCTCAAGACCCTCGATCATTGCATTTCCCAAATTGGCACTGTAATCAATGAGATTAGCTGTGGCCATGATCATATAAGAGATTGACCGACCGATCAATGTTGGCGATCAGATAAAGCGACATGAGCATTGGCATAAGTCGCCAATCGATCTTGCGGAACACTTTCTTGTGTTCAGCTCCGGAGAAGTCACGCACAAAGATAGCATCGTCTTGTGAGAGACCGCTACCGAGCGAGTGCTCAAGATGCATTGAATCCACCGATGGCACCTTCTCATCCGCTATCTTGCTGGCCGAGAGATGATCTGCCATGGCTGGTTGCAACAAAGGTGTAACGAATGTTTTGGTCGCAAAGAATGGAGAAGCTAGCTCAGCTGGACTTGTGTCTCACAAAATCTTCTGATGCTGTGTCATATTTGAAGCATGGCAGAGCTTCTAAATACCATTGACATCACCCAGTGTACTTGTGGCTTTCTTGTACATGGTGACTGTATGGTCACGAGGCGGATATGCAACACCGATAGTGTTTCTCCACCCCCAGCCTGGGGTCTCCGCATGTTCGCCAACCTTGTAAACCTTAGCAGCATCTGTATGGAGCCTCGCCTCTGGACATCAAAGTCCGGGAACCCCGACGAGGTAACCGCAACGCTGGTTGAGGTCCACAATCCGCGCGCCACTCGGTAAATTGCGCCGAAGGCCAAGGTGCTGCCCACTTGTATCTCCTTGAGAGCATTGAGGGCGGGAACTTCCATAAAGCGATGGCCGGATGTCTAGGAGCGCCGGCATGGTCACAACTTCCGCGCAGAGATGTCAAGATCGACCGGAGGAACAACTGTACGGATCGAAGGGGATTGCTGATACCAACGTGGATCGTACGATAACACCCGAGATACAGCTTTTTCCCACTCAATCCCTATGATACATGTCATGTTGCCTACATACACAAACCATGGACTTCTCTGCATACGGTCACTATTCATCTGAATGGCTCTCGTTTTTAGAGACCAACCCATCTGCTGCAAGAGACGGCTTTACATCAAACCACCCAGATCAAGCGGCTGCTCTGCGTGATATCTCAAACAAGACTCGGAGTGAGGTGTCCGCGAGTATTATAGCCAATGAGCACTTGGATCAACAGGTCAATGTTACCACAGTCCCCGCCAACTCGAGCCAACAACACACTATACCTCTTCGTATATACAGGCCGAAAGCTTGCCCAGACGGTGGGCCAACGGGTATTGTGGTCTACTTCCATGGCGGAGGATTTCTGCTCGGGGACGAGACAACGGACGATCTGTTGTGTTGCCGCATGGCTGCTCTGGCCGAAATCGTTGTTGTCAGTGTTATCTACCGGCATACTGACAAGCACAAACATCCAGCGCAAGTCGACGATGCTTGGGGTGCCTTCCGGTATATCTGCCATCATGCAAACAGCCTCGAACTTCCAATCGAGGAAAACCTCGTTTTGATGGGAATTTCTGCTGGATGCACTCTCGCCGCCAGTGTCATACTTCGAGAACTCGAAGAGTCCCGCAAGCTCAGTAATGTCAGGCCACTCATCACCGGCGCTCTGATCAGCATCCCTTGGCTGATACACATCGACAACTACCCAATGGAACTCTTCAATTCGCCAGAAGTCTCAGCGAAACATCAAAAAGCAGAAGCACCCGTGATACCCACGCAGCGCCTGAAGCTTTTCAGCGATCTTCTTGGGGCTTCAGACGTCACAGATAGACTGCTGAATATCCCTCTTCTGCCAGAGGTCGAGCTGAACGGCTGGCCTCGAACGGTTTTCCAGGTTGCTGGTGCAGATCCCTTGAGAGACGATGCATTACTCTTTGCTACCAAACTCAGCAACATGCAGTGAGATATCCACTCCAATCCGTAGAAGTGCCGTGCTAACAGAACCGTGCGTGTTAGTGTCTCTACAAGAGTACATATTTATTCTGGGTTGCCTCATGGGTTCCGCCGATGGACAAAACTCAATGCAGCGGAGGCTTTTGACTCTGACATTGTCAAGAGTATTAATGCCCTTATGGAAAGTCCCGGAAGGTCTCAAGAATGGGAAAAGCCATGGGAAATCTACTCTGGCAAGAGTCAAGAGGAGCACAAGGACAAGTCCTAAGCTGAACACATGATGTCGAGCGTCAGCGCGCGTCACAGCAGAGCAATTACTATAATTGATATCTGTCACCTTTCCGCACTCCATGCGGACTCATCACACAAACTATCCAGCAGTCAACGCATGCGTACCAGCCGATCTGAAGTCATACGTCACCAATTCAGACGGTTGAGCGACCACTGCGCCAACTTTCTTGCGACGCATAGATTGTTGATATTCCTGCAACAGGTCCATCCCATCCCATCTATAAACACACCCGTACATGCACGGCCGCAGCATAAATGGCGTGACGAAGCTTCAACCCGAATTCCCACCTCCTAACCCTCTTGACCCTCTCCCAGCCAGCCTATATCAAACCTCACATATACAGTTTTTCCCCAGACCGTCCCTGACGATCAGCATCCTCCGCACCACATCCAAATAACCTGTCTCGGTCGGAAACACAGCAACTTCCTCACACTGCCCCAAGCGCATGGTCAAAACCGAGACATCCCACCGGCTTTGCTATATCCAAGCTCAGACCTTTCCAGTGCTTGTCACCAACAAGCCCGAAATTGCGAACCACTCCTTACCGCAATGGTCACGAGGGTCGCTGCTTCGCCCTCTTTTGCCAGGTGTTCGGCAGCCGTGCGTGCTGGTGCTGGTCCTAGGTCCGAATGTCGCGCAACGGCTGATCGTAATGCAGCGTGTCTTGGAATAGCAACCTTTCTCCTGCGGTCGCTCGTGTGGCAGGCTTGCATGTTGTGGGTTGACTAACGCGTAGCTCCTGAGCGAGTGTGTCAGGGTTTTGGTATAAGATGGCCATGTCTGCGGAAGTCTGCTTGGCTTCTGTTCTCACTCCTTCATCCGCAGTCGAACACAAGTTCTACAGTCGTTCCTTACTGACACCCGACGCTCTTTTTGTACATCCTTTCCGCGTTAGATCCCAGGACGTTCCTTTCGGACAACAATAAACCCCAAATCACCAGATTACAGCGTAAAGCAAACCACAAACATGAAGTTCAGCTCTTTCATCATCTTCACGGCCGCTGGTCTGGCCATCGCCGCGCCCATCACCCCGGTCAGCCCTTCCGACCTCGAGAAGAAGCTCACCGTCGAGCCGGTCGAGGTCGTCAAGCGTCAAACTCCCAGCGTGAGCTCTCTGGGAGCCCTCACTGGCGCTGTCCCCGGCGGTCTCCCTGTCAAGCGTGACACTCCCAGCGTCAGCTCTCTCGGAGCTCTCACTGGCGCTGTCCCGGGCGGCCTTCCCGTCAAGCGCCAGCTCGGCGGCCTGATTCCCTCCAGCTCGTCCACGGACGACGACAGCAGCGAAAGCGCCGACCAGAAAGAGCCCAAGGTACCCAAGGAGCCGAAGGAGCCTTCCTCCGTCACCGACGGCACCACCGAGATCGATGACGGCACCGAGGAGGACTCTACCAGCTCTGCCGCCAGCGCGCTCGGCGGTCTTCCCATCGGCAAGCGCCAGAACATCGACGACATCACCGGCCTGCTCTCTCCCAAGCCCGCAGCCGACGCCGAGCCCGCGACCGAGGAACCCGCCAAAGAGGAACCCGCCGCCGAGGGCCCTGCAGACGATGCCGGCGACGCGGTGTCCGAAGGTGGCGCTCCTGCCGACGAAGAAGCCGAAGCCGCTCCTCCTGCTGAGGAAGAGTCCGCCCTCGCCGGAATCCTCAAGCGTCAAGGTCTCGGCGGCCTGACCAACGGTCTTTTCCCTACCCCTGACCCTGCCCCCGCCGCCGAAGAGGCTGAGGAGGACACCACCACGATCAAGGGCCAGACCAACAAAGCCGACGACGGCACCAACGGTGCTAACTCTTTCGACGCCGCCGAGAAGGCTGCCGCAGAGCCCGCCGCCGAAGAGGCCGCACCCGCTGAGGCTGCACCCGCCGTTGAGACCAAGACTGCTGAGGAGGCCGCTGCGCCTGCGGCGAAGAACGCGACTGAGCCTGCGACTACGCCTGCTAAAAAGCAGGGTCTTGCTGGTCTTTTGGGAATGTAAATGCACGTTCCTTGCCTAGAGTTGAGAATGTGGTGGTTTGGTCAGATGTGTTGGTGGGAAGCTGGACTTTCGATTAGTGGTATTGGTAACATTTGGTCGTTTCTTCTATTCCTCCTGTTCTATTACTAATAGGTGCGACCCAATCTGGTAAACCAAATGATATTGGCGTTTGTCGAATTCCAATCTTATTACACTAGTTCGCATGTTGCCTTCCTGATGTTGTGAGTCCCATAGACAATCGATGTAGGTTACCCTACCCTTCACACTTCAAACAATTGCTTCGCGGTTCTGTGAGTATCAGATCGAATGTAAAATAAAGTCTTCGCTATACAAAAATGTGTCGTCAGCCCGCTCAAAAAATGCTCACATGCAAGGATAGAAGCGCACGCGCAATATTCAACCAAAAACAAACAAATGCCGCCGTCATTTACCCAAGAAAGCGACTAGTTAATACGGTAGCCCCAGCCCTGAAGCTTTTTACACGCAGGCATGGCCATATCTTCCGCAGCTTGCCACTTGACCTGATCTCTGCTCCAGAAGCCTTGCGCTTCTTGGTACGCCCGTTGCTTCAGCGTTCGTTCCCATTCGCATTGCGTTCCGAGTTTCTGGACGTAGCTGGTTTCGACGTAGCTGGAGAGGTCTCTCCAGTTTCGGGGCGAGTAGTCGGCGGTGTCTTTGGGGTTGACGTAGTAATCTACTTTGAGTTTTGTCGTGACGTGTTTTTGAGTTTGCGGTGCAGCGTTTTCGAAACGAACGGTTGGGTATGTTGGTGCGGCACCGGAGAAGAGTGATGATAGGAGAGGAATGATGAACAGGAGAAGCAGTGGCAGGAGAGATTGTAGTGCGGCCATAGGTGATGCTGGTGGTTGGTTGGCATGGTTGTGTGGTCTTCTCCGGGGAGCGCCGCCGCCCATTTGGTGTACTCTGACTCCAGGGCCGCCGCCCATGTTGAAGACGAAGCCGTTGCCGCCTGTTCGCGCATGTTAGTCGCTTGGTGGGTGTTGTGAGACTGTCACTTTTGTACATACCAAACCCGCCAAAGGGTCCGCCGCCGAAACCTCCACCGCCCATGCCACCTCCGAAGAACTGTCGGAACAGCTCTTCGGGGCTTATCTCTTCCTCGAACATGGAGCCTCCTCCACCACGAGGACCGCGCTGCGAAGCAAATCCAGAGAATGGCGATGCACCTGACGAGGCCGCCGAGGCACCAGAGAATCGCGATTCAGGATCACCGCCGTATTTGTCAAACTTGGACTTCTTGTCTGGATCAGATAACACCTGGAACGCTCTTGAGACCTCTTTGAGATTGTCAGCCTGCATGTTCACCCCGGAACGCCTTTCAGCGACTACTTCGAACACATACTCTTGAAGGCTTCATCCGCGCCTGTGTAGCCATTCTTATCCGGATGTGTCAACAGACTCAATTTCCTGTACGCCTTCTTGATCTCTGAGTCGGTGCAGACTGCCTTCTTCTCCTCGAGCCCGAGAATGTCGTAGTAGTCCGTGGTACCGCATTTCCGCACTCGTAGCACGGCAGCCTTCTGCTCTACGGTATATGCGCGGGTCGAAGATCCATCGTTGTGAGCGTGGGGGTCGGATTTGGAGGCCATGGCCGGCCCGGGGATTTAATGTGTGGTGTTGGTCGTGCCAGTCGCTTCCCAGGTGTCGCGACAAGAGTGCACGTATGTACGGCGTGCCTAGGAGTATTTGTTGGTAGCGGGCGACAAATGTGGTTCGGAACGGCGTGGTGATTGTTGCGCGTGGTGGACTGAGTAGTGGAGTGGACAGCAATGCGCTCCAAAGATCCAAAGATCAAGGGTCCCGCTGTCGTGCTCGGGAGTGGCACTTTCTTGACTGTCCGACAATCCGACAGGCGATAAGTGGAAGCCACATTTCCTCAAGCATTTGTTCGCGTTCGCGATAAGTGCAATATTCATTTTCACTTTGGCATACTCGACACATTACCATGATGAGTTTGTGATGCCCTCTTCTTACAATAAGCTGTTGCAACACTCCAATGCCATTTGCATCAGCCGTTCTGCGTCAAAAGGTCATCTGTACTTGCGAAACATGCGCTGCCAGACAATCTAGACTCCTTGACGATATACTTGTTAAATTACACCGCGGACCGAAAGTGAGCAGTGTATAGGAAAACCTTATGTGTCAATCATGCTCTCGAACACATCCACAGCCGTCAGCCTATTTCGAGTATAATACCTAAACACATGTAGCAGATATAGTAGAGCATTCGATACAGAAATGCCAAGGCAGACAAGATCGTCACGACGTCACTTTGAAGCACGCGACAAGGTTCACGTTAGAGGACATCAAGACGATCATTGTTGGCATTCACTCTCACCACCCCATTGATACACCCTCCCAGTCCAAACCAACAAAATCAAACTCTCAACTCAAAATGCCGATGCCAGGAAAGACTCCCGAAGAGCAGGCCAAGCAGGGCGCCCTGCAATACGCCAAAGCATGGGGCGGTACGTCCATCTCCATCTTCCACTCTCACATGCTCAAACAAACCTCCAAATAACTAACATCCACCACCAGAAAAC
This sequence comes from Cladosporium sp. SL-16, assembly GCA_002921095.1. NCBI lineage: Eukaryota > Fungi > Ascomycota > Dothideomycetes > Cladosporiales > Cladosporiaceae > Cladosporium > Cladosporium sp. SL-16. The sequence continues at coordinate 840,728 of PEGC01000012.1, forward strand.
CCCCTCCCCTCGACCCTCCTCGCAACCCTCGTCGTCGCCCAGCACATGCGCCCTTTCCAGACACTGCCCATGCTCTTCCCGCCCGTCCTCCTCTTCAGCTCCTACCTCAACATCAACGGCTTCAAGACCGACAGCGCGGGTCTGACAGCTGCCTGGAGCGCAGCGTACCTGGTGCTTGCTGGAAGGAGGAAGCAGGGCTTTGGTAGCAAGTTTGGCGCGAGAGGTTTGGTGAGGGGTGCGACTGTTGGTCTTTGTGTTGCGAATGTGGTTAGTGGTGGGTTGGCGTATACTTTTGGGAAGAGGGAGAAGGATGATGCGTAGATGGATACTGAGTGGGAATGGGGATATGTGAGGGTGGGGTGTGTAATGTATTTTTTGTGTATGGGACTGGAACTGGGAATGGGAGGGGAAAAGGCGGCGAGCCAGCCACGCGACCTGTAAGATACAATTTTGCAGATGCTATGTACATAACGATTTTCACAGCAGTCTACACAAACGCCGTTTTACGCGCTTCAAGTTCAACAGCGTGTATATTCAGCAAAACAGTCCCTGAAACCCATTCAAGCAGCGAATTAGAATCAACGAAGAGCATAGTCACTGAGGTGCAGCGATTGTATCCAGCATCGCGCCGCCTGGCTTCAACCGGGACCGAGTCGAAGTAAAAGTGAGTTGGATCGAGCTCAAGTGAAATCCAGATCAGTGGCAAGCACTCAGCCACGTGCCAGAAGCTTGACTACAAAAATCCAGCGCTCGATTCCTGCTCACGCGCCACCCACTCCTCCATCACATCGCAATCACCACAACACACACGAGCAACCGCCATGCCTACCACCCGCAGCCAAGGCCTACCGAAGGACGACTCTCTGGTACTGACGCACACGCCTCGCACTCGCAAGAAGAAAGCCGACAAGCGTCACGAAGCACCAGAAAAGACCAAAGTCTCCCGCCCTCGCAGAAAAAACCCCGACGAGGGCCACGAAGCGACGAATGCGTCGGAAAACTTCCTCCCGAGCAGTGTCGCCCAGTCACCTCTCTTCAAACTACCGGCCGAACTCCGCACCATGATCTATCGCTTCGCACTGCTTGCCGACGAAGACATAGAGATCACCGAGGCCAACGGTATCCCGGAGCCCGCACTATTGTCAGTCAGCAAGGTCTTACGGTCAGAAACCTACAAAGTGTTCTACTTCGAGAACAACTTCGCCTGTATGATCGAGCATTACAATCCCGCCACACTACTCCTGGCACAAAGCAAATCGTCAAAGGCAGATCCAAAACTTGGTATCCGTGCGCCCAAGCTGATGATCTACCATGATCAGCGTCACTGGGGCAATCTGGTTCGGTGGCTCCACCTGTGCCTTCAGGGGAAATTTTACTCCTGGCGCGCGATCCCCGACGACGAGCTTCCCAAGTGCGGCTTCGTGTATACGGCCGAGGAGAGGCTCCTTGGTGGTTTGTTCAGGTTCATTGTGAGCGACAAACCATAGACACCACAGAGGCTGAACTTGTTGCTCGAGTGCATGCGTCCTGCGCTGATAGCTACCGACAAGGCCTGGGGCAAAGATTAGTCGTTCTCGATAACCAGCTTCCTCGCTCGGTGCACAAGATCGGCCACAAATTTACTCGTTGTCTTGGCGCTTTCAACTCGAGCCACTGCTTAGGAAATATGATGTTGGCAGAAGGAGGGTTTTTTATGGACTGTTGGATGACTTCGGAGTTCGGACGCTGGAATCGGGGTTGCACAAGGCTGCTAGGGAGAAGCGATGCATGATGACTGCTTGTTTGAGCCTAGTCACGAAGTGGGAACGACACAGCGCGATGACGGCGGTTCACCTTTCGTTCATGGTATGTTATGCTGAAGAAAGAAATAGCTTCGAGAATTAATCCCTTCTATAACGCCACCTTTTCGCGTGCATTACACCCTCTTATTCTCGATCAGCCCAATCTACTCAGCCTCGATCTCATTACATGCTTGATACATCTGAGACCCTTTACGTGATTGTCCGATCGGTTCGAAGCCTCATATGGTAGTAGGCTCGCTCTTTACCGCCCTACCATTCGACTTCAAGACTTGACTGAGAGGAAGTCAATACGTCAGGTTGCAGCTAAGTTATGTCGACCCTCGCTGTCTCTCGTACTCGGAGGTTAGAGCCGGAATCGACGGACTCGGAGAATAACATCGAGTCGGAGCGAATGCCCATTCTCTGAGAGATTAGAAGGTCGTAGCCATCCATGAGCTTGCAAGTCTGACCACTAGGATACTACTGGGTCGCTGGGTGACTGCTGTAACGGCCTTTGCTGTCCGAGATTCCTTGGATCGAGTATGGAGAACTTAAATTTAGGCATAACGACGAGCTTACAGCTATGATTGACGTTCTATCGTAGAGGTAGTAACAGCCGTCGAGCTGCGTACTTCTGCCTCTCGGCGCAGTCGTGCAGTCTCACGACCACATTGCCAAAAAATCACTGATTCGTATTAGAAGTGAATGGGGTCCTGTACGCGAAAAGCGTCAGATCCTCGGGGCCTTATGACGGACGAGCGCGCCTGCGTAAGTGACGGGTGTTGAGTCGCGAGCTGTCGTGAGCTGTCACTAGCAGGAACTGGACTACCTCATAATCTATGTTTCCTCTCTCACACTCTCTCACGTTCCCCACCGACACCAGCACACAGCAGTATGGACAACGACCTCAGCCCCGAAGAAAGCCCTCAGCAAGAGCCTCTGCCTAGCAGCGTTGCGAACTCTCTTCTCTTCAAGCTCCCACCCGAACTTCGCATTATGATCTATCGCTACGCCACCCCCAGCAACTGAAGTCTCAACATCACCAAGTCTCACGGCATCCCAGAGGCTCCTCTGCTATCAGTCAACAAGCTCGTCCGCTCCGAAGCCTATGAACTATTCTATCTCGAAAACAAATTCAGGTACATTGTGTACCAGTATGACCTTGCTACTCTCGTGCTCGCCCATCGCAAGTTCTGGAACGACCCTCAGCTCGATGGCCTCGTATTGGAAGGCGACTTGGCTATCAACATCGTTCACCGCGGCACCCGATCCTGGAAGAACCTGGTATCCTAGGTCCATTTTCCTGATCAGGGCGACTGCTCTGGTCTATCTGTTGGGTAAAAAGACGATGCCGAAGCGAATCTGATAGCAGGCTTGTTTGAGATGGTTATCAGTGGTCCCGCAGTAACGTCAAGCGCGTTGAACTTCTTGCTCGAGTCGATGCGCCCGGCTTTCGTGAAACTTCATCAGGACTGGGGCAAGGATTGATGTCCGTCAATGATGACAGATACAGTCGTGAGACTCGTGGCTCGAGGATTGAAGCTCAAGCCTGGTCGTGCGGTCTTGGGATACCTGGTTACGGTTGGTTATCGTCACAGTCTATGAAGTCTTCGGGGGAGAACGTTGTACGGAGTCGATCGATTTTCTTCACTACATGGATATCGGATTGCTGGGAAGCTCTTGGAGAGGAGTGATGGGTTTTTTTAGTGTAAAAGTCTGGCTGCTCGGGTCATCAGAGGCTGTTGGACATTGCGAGGAGGTCGTTGGCCTTTCTTTCTTTCTTTCTTTCGAACCAGTTCAGTGGCGGACGAGTATTATTGACTTATCGTTCTGTTGTAACTTGCGTCGTGTTAGAACACCGGTTGGCAGTGCGGTTGACTAAGACTCGCTACTATAGTCCGGAATCAAAGCCTGAGTTGTTGTAGCTTGCTTCTTCTATTGATGCGTGATGAACTCGCTAGTGTAAAGTATCGATTCCGCAAGTTTCTCACTTTAGAAAAGGCCTTAGTATCTCGTGGACTTAGCTAGCTATACCGATGCGCCCAATGACAACTGACAACTGCGTTCGAACTCTACTTAAACCAACACGAGCATCAAGACGCTCTGTGGAACACCAAAGCCACGCACTAAAACAAAATCATCCCAAACGTCGAACGCCAAACCCCTCAACGCGCTCGTCCTATGCAGGTCCCTCGGGACACTTCTCCCTGCCAGTAGCATCAATGACCATCTCAAATCCGTTGCCCAGCCCTTCCACCCAAAATGCCTGTGCACGTCAGCCATAGAGCAAAGCCAGCGCCCTCAATGTCACCACGTCGAAACTTCATCGGCCCCTCTCGTGCCCAGATACCCAGTAAGAGTCGGTTGATCGCAGCCCGAAGTCTCTCGTGACGAACGGCCTGCAAGCGCTCACTGTCGCAATTCAGTCGTCCTTCGCGTACCAGCAGGCCTTCTTTACGGCCCAGATCAATGTCCTAGCTGCCGCTGTCGTTTATGCAATCCCAGTAAGTGTAGTGGAGGTGCAGGTGGATGCGAGTGATGCGAGACAGCTTACTCGCGGACAGTGCGCCGCTGGTCAGGAGATCTGGATCGTAACGATCGTTGTAGGTGGGGATGGCGAGTGGTGTCCTGAAACGAGAGTTGTCCAAGACGTTTTCATGGAGGCGGAGAATGAAGGTGGACTCGGCGTAGAAGATTGGCAAGGCTTCTGCACGGATGTCCTTTGATGTGAGCGTTAGAGGCGGCTCGTGAGGCAGGGTTGGTAGTTCGAAATCTTCGTAGTACTTCTGGTAGACAATTTTGCGTAGCTCTGGGGCCAGTTCGAGGAATCTGACGAACACATCCGCATCGTCGGCTTTGCGAAGAATGGCAACGTAGTCTTTCTTGTTCGACTCATCGAAGGGCAATGCCAGACTCGTCAAGGCGAAGAGTGTCTCCTGTCGACAGCTCTGACAGTGCGGTGATGGGCATGTTGAGACCTCTTGATTGGATGAAGGACACAAGCTCGGCGGTAGTACACTTTTCGTAGTCGAGCAGGCCACGCTGTTTGCGGTTGATACGGTCACGGCGAGGAGGCGTACGCGATTCGGGGTCCACCACATAGGTGATCTTCCCGGCCTTTCGCTGCTTGCGAACTGCAGTTGCCGACGCACTTCCCACTGCCCAGTGCGTGTCGTCCGGCTTGTCTTTGCGCGGGCGAGGCAGATTGCACTTGAGTTGGACCATGTCATTTGGAGGTGGTGGTTAACTCTGTTGTGTAATAGTTGTGGCTTCTCGGTGATAGTGTCGATCAAGTGTATAGAGTCATATGGCTCGGTCGTTACTGGGGGCGGAGTGGTGCGGTATGTCAAAAGCGAAGGAGGGGACGATAGGGAGAAGGAGAAGGATAAAGAGAAGGATAAGATGTTGATCTTGACAGGGCGAGTCGAGTGTCGCGCTGTGGTGGTAACGCGATATTGCAAGCTGCTTCAGTGTTGTAAGTGAGCCAAGTAACTCCCCGATCCCGTCCCCATTGGTCGACACCCGCCGACAGTGACTATTACATCGAAGCCAACAAGACATTATCGCCTCCGCTGGCAGCAGTGTAGCATATACCCATCACTCTCCCAATTACAATTGAATGAATCCTAAACGCCCAACATCATGAACAAACGTGTCTCTCCCTCAAAGCCACGGACTCGGCAGTAACAATGACATGAATCCCAAACGCCGACCTCATGAATGTCCTGCCTCTCCCTTGCAAGTCCCTCGGAACAACTCTCCACGTGATGGCGCAATACCAAAGACCATTCCCATTGCAATGATCTGATCCGCCGTCCGATCTGCCCCGTGATTTACTCATTCACGCGTTCCTTGGCGGATTCAGCGCCTCGCGCACCGCACCGAGCAAAGCCTTGAGATTATCACGCCTCAGCTTGTGAGCCTTCGGACGCGCCCAGACGTCCTGCAACACCCGCATGATGGCAGGCTCCAACCTCTCGCAGCAAAGATCCCAGTGAGGGTCCAACAAGCCGTCAAGGGCTCCCTTTTTGCCAAGGACCGGGCCCGTCTTGCCATTGAGATCGATGTCCCAGCTCACAATCACCGAGCGGACGTGGCGGTGACCCCAAGTGTTTGCGCGGTGCGTGTGGCGGTGCAAGAGGCGTAGGCGGATGCGGGAAATGCGCGACAGGGCGCTGGGGGATAGGTTGGCGCTTGTGAGGAGATCCGGGTCTTCGGCGCTGTCGTAGAGGAAGACTCGGTTTGGTCTCGCTAGGTGATGAGTGTGGCGGCCAGCCCGGGTGAGTACGTTGAAGCGCAGCACGAAGGTTGAGCCTTCGTAGAAGGAGGGCAGGGCTTCTTTGCGGAGATCCCTTGATGCGAGGGTAAGGGGAGACTGGTAGGGGAGTTCTGGCAGTGTTGCTGGCAATCCTCTTGGCGGTGTTGAGAGGTCGTTGTGGTACATCTTGAACAAGATTGTGCGTAACTCCGCAGGGAGCTCGTCGAACCTGTCGAAGACGGCTGCGTCGTCGGCTTCGTGGAGGACTGCGATGTAGGCTGCTTTCTTTGCCTTGGCGCGTGTGGCCTTGAGTCTCTTGGCTCGCTCTTGAGATCAATTCGGCCGATCGCGTGTGTTTCGAAGCTCGAAGACTCTTGTCGGGTCTGGGACGTAGTAGTATCCTCACCAGGCAGGTTGAGTCGTCTCGCTTTGATGGAGGTCTCGAGCTCTGCGATGGTGCAGCGCTCGTAGTTGAGTAAGCCACGGTCCTGGAGATTGAAACGATCTGTGACAACGCGTGCGGTCACACGTTCGGAGATCTGGTCGACCCAGTTCTTCTTCTTGAAGCCTTGCTCCATGTTTTGCACGCTCCACAGTCTGTCTCCCACATCCCAGTAAGTGTTTTCTGGCTTGCCGCTCGTAGGGTCAGGAAGGTCGCGCTTGAGTTGGACCATCTTGCTTGGTGTTGACGTATACTACTTTGCGATGTTACTGAACCTCCAACGTGGTGTTAGCAGAGTGTAACAAGACGTTAAAGTAGTAGAGCGTACCAAGTTGTGAGATCAGTAGAGTATACGGAGTAGTTGGACTCAATTCTTTGTTTGAAGTTAACGTGTACAGCTTGTGCGTTGTTGTGGAGCCTTCAATGTGGTGTTAGCAGAGTGTAACGAGCTATGGAGCCAGTAGAGCGTACCAAGTTGTGGATCAGTGCAGCTTATCAAGTGGTAGGACTCGATGTACTTGTAGATGCGGAGTCGCGTCGTGTGTCGAAAGATGAGGAGGAGGAGAGGGGGAGGAAGGAGGGGGGGTGGTTCAGTACGGGGCAAGCTGGGCGACCCGTTGTGGTGGTAACGCCGGCTAGCGTTGCTGCCTGGAGATTGTAAGTGAAGTTCCCAGCCTCTGGTTCTTATTGGCTGACACCCGCCGTCGCCGCCTTTCCAAAAGCCGTCAAGTGCTATCCAGAGTGACGGGTACGCGCCATCTCGAAGCCGACCAGAGCTCGCCTCCGTCACTGGCGACGTTGTCAGTCACTGTCGTCCAGAGTGTTGTTCCGCAGCTACCCCGGAGGCCGCCGTCTTGGACAGACCTTGCAGACACGTCCATCGTAAACCAACGCCTGAGATTGAGAGGCAGTGCTAAAACCGGAGGGTATATTCATCTTGGGCCTTCAAGTACAGGATTCGCACAGCCAACGCCACTCCATGGAAGGACGCCAGTGACCAAGAAGATGTGAAGGACGAACGACAAGATCCAGCACGCAAAGCATCATGTGGGTCGCCAGATTATCATCTTGCCCTGTGAAGGAGGTAGTAGCCTCAGGTCAAGACCCGTGCAGCGACCAGGAAGGACGACAAAGATTCCTTCCACCGGTCCGGACGCATTAGTAACGACATCAGCCTCCGCGAAGTCCAGGTTGCAAAACACAACCAACACATCATCAACAGGAATCAGCGCTCTGCCTAGAAAATCATAAGCAGTCCAGAGAGCGACAGCCAGAATACACCTCGCAGCTGGAAGGCCATCAACTTACCAAGTCCCTACAGCGATGCTTGAATCCACTCAACCGACAAAAAATTGAGCGTCCAGATCGAACTTGCTGGGACAGCTGAGATGTCCACATGGTCGCCAACAGTGTAAATCGCTTGTCCTAAGGACTCATAAGCAGTGGAGGAAGTTGATAACCGTCCGGATGGTCGTACCATTCTGTTCCATCGGTTGCCAGCTCACCACCAAGTCCTTGCGCGTCAAATCTGTTGCCCAGTATATCGGCGACAACGATCCTGTCGTCAGAAGTACGCACGCTGTCTCGGAGAATTCGGAAGTAATTGAAAGTCGACAGCCCAAGGATTCCGCTGCGCAACTTGACGAATATCGGCCTTACCAAATGCCGGCCGCGATGGTCTCTTTCATCTCATCAACACAAAGGAGTCGAGCTTCGAAGTTCGTCGCCGTGTCGTCGCGTACATTCAACCATAGCACCATGTCTCGGCGCCAACGCGGAGAGCTTTCTTGACCTTCGAGTCCAGGATCGATCATCATCGACCACCAGAACGTCGCGATCCTGAGACAAACGTCAGCGTGCATCATATTCAAAAGCACCCCGACGCCCAGTGTTGCATTCGCAACAGACAAAGAGAGAAAAACCCCGAGCTCCAAGCCTGTTGCTCAAAGTCAGTTCCTCCTCACTCAACACACGAAACGGTCACCGGCACTCGACATAGGAAGGGTATCAATGTTTTGGGTTTGTTTTTTTCACAATTTCCAGTGCAGTATGCAAACTTTGGTCTATCTTGTCTTTCTTTTCCTTCCGCTCCGCCGGCAAAATCGTACACACATCTAAAGGAAAGGAACAGGAAAAGAGAAACAGCACCTCAGGAAAGTAGTCCTGCACGATCGCGGCCGCCCCAGCGTGAGGTGGGTATATGCATCGGATTCCAGACATGCAAACGGCCGAGGTATTCGCAGGCTAGTCCAATTATTCCTTTGTTCTCCTGACTCGCTCTTTCTTTCTTCAACCCCAGAATCTGTCTGGGGTCGCAATCCTCGCTGGTGTATCGGGAGCTCTGGGACTTATTTCAAAGCAATATAAAAAGGTCGTGAGGGAGATCAGGTCTCTACTTGTTGGCGGGAGACTCCTTGCCGATGGCCGGGTTGTTGTCGGACACGGCGTCTTGGGAGATAGGTGGGTTACGGCCGGCGATCATGCGGGAGTCGCTCTCGAGGAGCTCGCTGGGCTGGTCTGTGGAAAACGTTAGCGGGAAATCCGTAAGAATTTTCAGTGTCGTCAGGTTCTTACCGTGACGGGCGTAGAGGCCCTCGTCGTTGTAGCCGCCAACACGACCGCTCTCGACATCGGCGCGAGTGAGAGTGAGCTTGTGCTGGGGAAGACCCATGGTGCCGAGGAACTTGACGGTGTCCTCCCACTCGACGCTCTTGCGCTTCTCAGACCAGTTCTTCTCCTCAGCCATCAAGTCAATGACCTTGGGCAGAGCCTCGAGGGCAGCCTGGGCGTTGAGGAAAGAGAGACGGGTGCGGCGGGCGATGGCATCGGTGGCGGTCTCGGCGTATTCGTGACGGCATGCGTAGCGAATCTCGCCATCGACGAAGGGGTAGAGAGGAGAGATGCGCTCGCCACGGACGGGGAAGCCACGCTCGGTAGGAGCGCAGAGAGCAGCGACGGTCCAGGCGCGGTCACCGTAAGCCTCAGTCAAGTGCTTGGCGACCTCAGTCTCGACGCCGTAGTGCTGGATCAGGTTGATGTAGAGAGTGTTGGAGAAACCGTGAGCGCCAACAAGCTTGAGCTTGGAGGTTGGGCAGGAGCCGTCGAGCTTGACGTTCTCCATGAAGCCCTCGACACCGCTGACAAGAGGCGGGTTGGAGATGCCCTGAGGCTTGAGTCCGAAGTGAGCGATAGCCTCGTCAACAGCCTCCTCGGCCATCTGGCGGTAGGTAGTCCACTTGCCACCGGAGATGGTGAGAAGACCAGATTCAGAGACAGTGGTAAGGTGGTTGCGGACAAGACCCTCAGAGGCGCTCTTGTTGGGGTCGCGGACGAGAGGACGAATACCAGACCAGGCGGCGAGGACATCACCACGGCGGACCTTGATCTCGGGCTGGAGGTAGCCCTGGACCTCGTTGAGAATCCAGCTGATCTCGTTCTCAGAAGGAGTAGGATTGTGCTCGACGGCGCAAGGAGAGTCAGTGGTACCGGCGATGGTGTTTCCCTGCCAAGGCAAGAAGAAAATCACACGTCCGTCAGAGGTGTTGGGATCAATGAGACCCATGTCGCGAGGAGCGTAGTAGCCAGGGAGAATGACGTGAGTGCCGGAAGAGGGAGCAACAATCTCCTGGACCTTCTGATCGTCGAGCTTGCGGATAGAGTCAGTGAAAGGACCAGTAGCGTTGATGATACCCTTGGCCTTGATGTTGAAGACGTCGCCGGTCTTGCCATCACGCTCCTGGGTGAGATCCTTGACAGTGGCACCGCAGAGCTGGCCATTGGCGTCCTTCTCGAGGGCGGTAACCTCGCAGTGGTTGACAACAGTAGCACCGTAGAGAGCGGCGGTTGCGGCAAGAGACATGTTCATGCGGGAATCGTTGTGAGCACCATCGTAGTAGACCAGAGCGCCGAAAAGGCCCTCCTTCTTGAGCATAGGGAATGCATCAAGAGCCTTGCTGCGGGTCAAGAAGTAGGAGCTTTCGATGTTCTCAGAACCAGCGAGGAAGTCGTAGAACTTGGTGCCAGCCCAGAAGTAGGGAGCCTGCCACCACTTCTGGATGGGAATCATGATAGGGAGCCAAGACGAGAGATGAGGAGCGGTATCCAAGAAGTAGCGACGCTCGCGGAGAGCCTCCACGACGAGCGCATACTGGTTGTAGTCGAGTTGCCAGACAGCCTTTTCCAAGTAACGAACACCACCGTGCACAAGCTTGGTGGACTTTGAAGATGTACCAGATGCGAAATCGTCTCTTTCCACGAGCGCGACCTTGAGACCTCTACTAGCAGCGTCGAGCGCAACACCAGTACCGGTGGCACCGCCGCCAATGACAAGTAGGTCATAGGGCTCGTCGTTCTTGACCTGTTGTTGGCTAGTGACAGCTCCAAGGACCTTGTCCTTTGCGTTCTTGAAGGCGTCGGTGATGACGCCGGCGCTGGCCTTCAAGTCGGCGATCTGCTCCTCACGAGGCTTGAGGCGAGGGAATGACGGTGGGCGGAAGATTCCACCCTCACCGTAGGTAGGTGGAGGGACCTGTGCGGACTCGAGACCGGGGACATCGCGAGGACGGTAGACAAAGTAGAGAGCACCACCGGCAGCGACTGAGCCCGCGGTGACGTAGCCAAGGCCACGCAAGATGCGTCCAGACGCACGACCAACAGGCATGGTATAGAGATATTAGGTGGTGGTGGTGGTAGAAGGAAAGGACGAGCAGAGAGGCCCAACGAGGCTCAAAAGGCAGACTCAGGCTGGCGCATGGGATGCCGAGCGCAGTGGAAGGGTTGTCCAATGCACGTCCGCGGCTCCACCAAAATGTTCGCAGTATGATGCCGATCTTGCGGCGTACGGGCGAGCGTGATCGCTGCACGGTGGAATGCCCAGGGCGGAGGAGACTTGCGGCGACGATCCGAGAGCCGTTGGGGTGCTAAAATGCACTACCCAACATTTAAAAGAGCAATACTAGTCAGAAGGAAGGGTTACGGCATGCTGACGCTGCTGCTCTCGCCCTGTTGTTGGCGGCATTAAATCTTCCGCGCGTGTAAGCAAGCCACTCTTAGATATTCCGTACGCAAGCCTCAAGCCACTCCCGCCTGCAGGGCATTGTATTGCTGTGATACTACTATCATTTCTGTTTACTCTCCCTTCAGCCTTACATAGCATGCAGCTAGCCGACCAGTGAACCATTGGTGAACCATTCCAAGCAACCTCTCTCTCTTTGTCTGCCGATCGCCGCAAGAATTTTGTTTCGTGATCCCTTCTTTGAACCCTTGCACGTGACTTCCATTCTCTCTCTGCCTCCTGATTGATCCGTTTCATCAATAGTCCATCCCTCGATTCCCTCGCCTCTGCCTCCTTATCACAGCTTCGCACAGCACATCTCAACGACATGCCCCGTCCTCCTTCGCCCCACTCTCCAACACCACAGCGAATACCCGACCATCGTCTCCACACGTGACACCCTGTCTCCTTCCCTCTGACAAGCCAAACAACCCTCTTTCCACCACCGTTCGCCACCCGAACTCCACCTCACATTTGAAATCGACACGCGTGTCCCTTCATATCACTGCTGCTCTGCTGGTCCGACCACCAAACTTCCTCTTGGCTGCCATGAATTCACATCCGAACGGCTCCACTCCATCTCCAAGTCGGATACACCATGACGTGCCTCTGTCTACACCACATCCGGCTTCAAGTCGGCCCTTCCTCCAAATTCCACTCCATGTTCAATCGCACGCCCTCCACAGCTCCACACGATTGTGCGATCTTAGCGGTAAAACTGGTTTCGCTATCTCAAGCCCCATGGGGCCAGGAAGCTGTCTTTTCGCAAGCATCTTCTACAGTACCTGTGGACTCCGCCTCGAAAGCAGATACAATTGACTTTGATCTGTTGAACTACAAACGTCTTCGCGCAAAACGATAGTGGAGACAGACTGCCACCTGAGACCCCCGTACGACTCGCCCACATACCTCCTCGATACTAGTCATGCATCCGAACTCCGCGAAATTCGTGTCGCGTCGATCTGGCGGTGCTTGAGATGTGAATACGCCACTCCATTGAACAGTCCGGTCAACGTCCGGTCTCGACTTTCGAGACACGTGTATGGTATTATTCTCATGCTTTGCTAACAGTCTGGTCTTCCACCTCCTGAACAATTCCTCCTTCTGGAGTGGCATCTTCTAGCTCCACCGTCTGTTCCACCGACCGCTCCTCCTTACTGTGCACAACCTCACGCGCATCCTCACCCCGACTTCCATCCGACTCCCTCGACAACCTCTTCTTCTCCCTCTTCAACCCCACCTCCTCCGCAGGAGCCCTCCACGTATCCCCCTCCTGCACAACCCCCAGCCCATAATACAAAGCCTCACACCTCTCCTCATGCCTCTTCCACAAAAGCCCCGATTTCCTCCTCGCCTCCTTCAAGCTCTTCTGTTGCCTACTCAAAAACAACTTCGGAATCCTCGGCACGCTCTCCTTCTCGCTAATCCCCAGCGCAGCCTCCAAATCGCGCACTTGTTTAAACGTCGCTGCCTGGTCTTCCAAGCAGCATGAGAATTTGCAGCAGAAGTTCCGGTACTCGTCTGCGGTGGGGCCAGGGGGAGTGAGGGTGTGTTTGGTGACGAAGGCTCCGCAGGGCTGTTTGCTGCGTTCGGTTACGCTGGGGGTGCGCGAGGGCGCGGTGGCGTCGCGGCAGTATTCCCAGATGTTTTGCTTGTGCTTGCAGCGCCATTCCACGTGTAGGAGGCGGCACATTGTGGCGACGAGGCGCTGGTGGGTGTCGACTGCGAGAGACTTCTGTCGCAACGACTTGCTGTTTCGTGGTGTGACTTTGTGCCCACGGTTTTGAACATACTCTCTGTGTGAAGTCCACGGCTGGGTGACTTCTTTGTTGTGAGATTTTACAGCCAAGTCCGGCGCGTGTGAACAAAGAGATGCGGTAAGTCTAATGTGTATTGTGAGCCTTCATGGGCTTGTAAGACGCAATCTCGAGAAATTGCGTTCTCTTGCCATGGTGATAGTGTTGTTGGGTTGCATCGAATCGCAACATGCGTCGGCTTCGCAGGTTGGGAAACCGGCTATGAGCGGCGGATTGACTACTGCCTTTGGCCATGTAATCATGTGAATTGTTGTGTAGTGACTGGTCCAGCTTCCATACTTTGGCAACAATACGTACGTCTTTGAATCACAACATCGTCGTGTCAGCCTTGACCAGAAACATCAAGGCAAATTGTGAAAAGACGTCAGGAAATTGCAAAGAGTTCAAACGATTTAAAACCATCTTGAAAGGTCTGATTGATACGACCCGCTAACGGGAGCGAAATATGCATTTCACTCATATCTACATGTACATAGTAGTAAGGCCGTGACGGTGACTGGAATGCTCTTGTGTCAACATATGTCGTCGTCCTTAGAGGTCTGAACCCGAACCCTTAATACGCGGGATCAGAGCAGTTCCTGACCACAATACTGCGACTTCGACTCATGGTGTCTCGAGCAGATATCACCTTTTGCAACACTACCTCCTGTCGTGTTTCGGGCTTCTATACAGCTAGCCAGACAACGAGCTGTCGACCTATCGAACTGACGAGCCTTGTTGCTTGCAAAACCATGTGCCCAATCAGTTCCCCGATAGCCCCAATCACGACCTCGACGTTAATTATTGACCACCCTGCTGTGGCCATTAGAGGAGGATGGCCGTTCACGTTGTGTTCTTGCAGATACCCGATGAACCCCGTTTTGCGAGGGTTTCCTGGCCGATTGTAGTCGGGCGCGTATCTAGCTGCGTGAACACAGTCTTGACAGCTGAGCTCGACGCCGATACGCTCAATGCGGAACATACAGAGGAACCATTGGACAGGCACTGCTATTTTTTGGATTCGCAAACACTCTCTCCAAAGGAGAGGAGGCTGCAATGCGATCTTTTATTTCCTCATGCGACGGCCTAACGCGAATTCCCACATTGCGAATCTCAGTAGCACAGATTATCACCTCACTTGACACTGTCCACCACGATCACGAACCAACCGCTATTCTATCATGCTTGCTCAATGCCCCGAAGAGCTCATCGACCTCCGCCGGACTGCTCTCTTCAAGCCGACGACCGGACGCATCGTTGTCGGCAATGATACGATCGACCTCTTCATCCGCGAGCAGCCGGTATCCTCGCCCTTCGACCTCCACAGGCCCTCGCACCACCCTCGTGTTGCCCCGCTCCAGCTCCTTGCTTAACCTCAAAGCTTCCTGCTCCCATTCGCGAGCCAGTTCCGTAGCTTGTGCGACTGGTTCGTGGACTTGTGCGAAGTCTGGAGCACTCAGTACTTGGGTGTTGCCTTCGGAGTCGAGAGTCGCGAAGCCATATCGCAATCTGAGGGGATGTTCACGGTCGACGTCCCAGTTGTGCTCGTAGAAGATGACGATGGTGTACTGGTCCTGCTTCAAGGGCAACGTGGAAGCAAAAGGGCTGGGGGACATGCCTGCCATGCGTTTGGCGAATGCTGTGAGTTCTCCGGGCGTGGATTCGACTGTTAGGTCGTCCTGTTGGGTGTCAGCAGCGATTGTAGAAATTGACAAAGACATCGTCTTCCGAGAGAGGTGTTCTGCCAATCTACGCTCTCATTCGTTTGCTGGGATGCTTCCACGGGACCATAAGCTACGACGAATGGCGCGATACCTTGCATTGAAGCGCAGAGCAGACGTCTCGTATTCTCAACACACGTTCTGTCCGACAACATACCCAATGAAGTTACATGACCGACTCACCTTGAGCGCGACACGCCGCAAGATCCCCAAAACAGCAGAGCCCACCAACAGATCCCCCCCGTGAGAATTCGGGCGTGCCAGCTGTGCAAGGAACTTCGGCAGTGTCTTGATCCACCGGCCAGCAGAGATGAAGTAGTCGCTCATCGGCAGCGAGAGGAGCATAGCATCCGTATCCGCTCGACTCTCTGCCTCAGAGTCAAGAAGTTCAGACCACGGTGGAACCCAATCCTTACGCAGTTGGGCTGGTGGAGTTCTCGTAGCAGGCCACTCGATGAATATGAGCTGTGTTACGGGGAACTGCTTTGGGCGGGGCAGCGAGGGTACAGGTGATTTCCACAGCCTGCACATGCCGAACTGCTCGAGCTCCTCTCGCGTTCTTGCATGGCTGAAATCGACGGGGGCGAAACTGCGAGGGTATAATTCGGGTGCGTTGAAGCTGGTGACACTTGTTCCATCTATGGCTTTGAGACACTGCCCGAGATCACCAATCTGGTGTTTTCCTAGATGCAGTTCGCGAATCAGGTCATTGGACAACAATTCGCGAAAGCCAGTAGCTGTGAGATCTTCGAGGTCGGGTAGGGCCAGGCTGAACGCAACTCCGCTGCTGGCTACAGTTCCGACGACTGCCAGGATATCGTCGAAAGAGAGATGCTCGAAGGAGCTCAGGTCGACAAAGGCGCAATTCTTGTGTACGTGACCCAGGAGTATACCGAGTGGTCTACCTTGGACGTCTTGTGAGTTGGCGATGAAGTGGGCGCGAAGTGATTCGGTGAAGGCTGGGACCTGCTCCGCTTCAGCAAGCAAGTCGACATTAGAGGGATCGTCTTGTACGGTCCGCTCGATCACCGCGCGCATCGATGCTGCTGTGAGTGACTTCACGGGATTTGTTGGGGAGTCTTCTTTCTCGGTGTTGGCAGTATCATTCGAATTCTTTCGGGCTCGGAAATCGCCATGTGGCCATGCGCTATTGAGAGCAGCGACGTCGATCTGCGGCAGACCGTCCAGCAAGCGAGCTTGAGTTTTGTCGGAATCATTGGAGGATTCACGCCAGTAACGAAGCAAATAGTCGCTTGCGTTGAGGACAGTATTTGGCTCGAAGGCGTCAGAAGTGGTGTCAAGCTCGACGTTAATTTCGCCGTCTTCGTCCCAATCATCTCCGAAGTCCTCGTACTTGGTAAGCTGAGTCATGGCGTATCTCGGTTTGCCGGGGATGGTCACATCGAAGACTGAAATGCCATCATCATTGTCGACGCCGTCGTACTTTGCATCAATGCTGATCTCCGTGAATCTTGAGGGTATGTAATTGTCCTGTCGGTCCGGTTTGATACAGCAACCTAGTGTCAAGCACATCGTTACGAAAGGGAAGTCGATTTCCTGAGACAAATTTCAGTACGCTTGTGTTACATCCTTCGGATCTGAAAGCATGGGTTGTGCAGTGAACGTCATCGAAACCTGTCGATTTTGAAGTTCCCTAGCCCAATATTTGTGCCAACCACAATGCATCGTTTGGACAGAGCTCGCATGGCAAATTGCTTTTGAGCCAGCATTGGAACATGCGCTTGTACATACGTATTCCGCGTGCACAGAACCTTTCCATGAAATGCGAAGAAGAACTCACGCCATCCTGATCATCACCACGTGCTCTTGGTTTTGCCTCCCAGAAACTCTCAGGCCTTGACTCGGCAAGCTTCAGATCTCTCCTGATGTTCTGCAGGTTCCCGGTGGCGCTCAAGATCCGCATAGTACTGAGGCATTGTCGCACAGCACTGCGGCCATAGAGCCATTGGTTGTGTACAACTGCTAACGTGCGGTAGCGGTTGTTGATCCCGGCGATGGCGAAGAATTGATGGCGTTGGCCCATAATGGTGCTGATGACGGAGGGCGAGTTGGGATTATTGAGTGCATTGGAAGATGATTCGTACTTATCACTGTCTGATGAACTTGGGCCCTGCAGCGGCTGGTGCCTACACGCTTGTCGCACATGTTGCAGTGTGGCGTGTAACACGACAAGCGATGTTGGAGTTGCTGTCGAATTCGCTGGCTGCCTGGGATCTTCTTCAAAGTGTTTCAGGTCTACTGCGGGGCGCTACTTGCACCACCACTCCACCACCGCCAGCCACTCTTCAACCCTTCAAAACCCAAGGAGAGACCACTGCAATTCCATCATTGCTTTCAAGACTCTTAAAATCTCAGAGTGTCGCGCGTTAAGATGGCTGCGCAGCGATGTGAAGTCGTCGAGACCGACGAAGCTGGCAATGTTACCGCCACGTATGTGCAAACTGCCGGGTCGAAAGAGAGCCTGAGCCGCGTCGATGTCATTCAGCCACATGATAATAAAGCGATATGGCAGAAGTCGCTGGACATCTTTTTGCCGTCCGGGTATCCCCATAGCGTGACTGACGATTACCTAGAGTGAGTGCAATGCGCAGTCACTAGCACGAGGTAAGGCGTTGCTGACGGGTGGACAGGTATCAGATTTATGTGAGTCGAGTTGACCCGACCAACTACAACCTTCTGTGCTGACCGCGACAAGGACTCTCTGCAAGCATTCTCAAGCTCCATCGCCGGGCTTCTCTCGTCGCGCGCTGTGCTGTCAAGCGTGGGTGTTGGTGACTCCTCCGCCTCGCCCACTGCAGCACTGATCCTCTCTATCATCCAAGAATCAGCCGGGCGCATTGCTACAATCATATTCGCTTGGAGATTCGGAACGTCCCTCGAGCCAGAGTGCAAAATGTACCGCTTGCTCGCCGACATCCTGAACGACTTTGCATTTGTGCTGGATTGCCTTTCACCTGCATTCCCGAAGCCTGTGAGGGTTCTCATCCTCAGCTTCAGCAGCGTCCTCAGGGCTCTTTGCGGCGTTGCAGCTGGCTCAGCCAAAGCAAGCTTGAGTGCGCACTTTGCTCGCTGGGGCAATCTAGGCGAGCTGAATGCGAAAGACTCGAGTCAGGAGACTGTCATTTCTCTGCTGGGCATGCTTGTCGGCAGCGTTGTTGTGCAATGGGTTACCTCACCTTTCGCAACCTGGACGACTTTGATATTACTACTTTCCATCCATCTCGAGACCAATCGCCGCGCTGTGCGAGCTGTGAGTATGCGAACACTCAACCGGCAACGAGCAAACTTGGTGTATCATCATCTCCGCCGAGGCCACGTGCCGTCACCAAAAGAAGTGTCAACTCAAGAGCGCATCTTCGAACAGCCTGGCGTGCTTCGTGGTGCAAACGGCGAGACGCTCGGAGTCTGTCAATTAGGAGCGTCGATGTCCACCTTCCTCAAAAGTGTTGCATCACCACATCCTACCACAAAGTCCACAAGCGTACCAGGCACTGCTCTGACAAAGTTGCTGAAGCCTTTCCACGATGCGAACTATGTAATGTGGTACGACCCGCTCTCGTTCAGCAGGAAAGTCAGCATGCACATCGCACTGAAGAAAGATGCCACGGGGGTGGATCAGATTGCGGCTTGGTGGCATGCAGTAGCTTTGGCGGAAGCATCACATCAACAAGACAAGCCTGCAGGCGAGAAGGCTGAGAATGACAGCTCAACTCTGCTGGAGCGTTCAATGGCAGCATCCTCAACGCTTCTCAAGAAACACGAAAGCGCCCTGCGGGAACTCGGCTGGGACCTCGACACAGGAGCGCTAGAGACGGGCTCGAACACAAGATTGACCATCAAATAGAAATCACTACTTTTCCGCTCACGACTCAACGAGAAACGCATTGTAACCAGTCTCCAACATTCCCTCTTCGCCGGGTATGTCCTTGTGATACATACGATCCGAAGTCGGACGGCAGACATTTCTGCAGGATCACCAATAGTGCAAAACCGATGTGCAACTACTGCCAGACGGGCTCGTGATTTTCACGCATTTAGCACAATAGCGGTGACCCTGAAAGCCCTGATGCCATATCAGGGCAGTGTGGAGTCCACGATGATCTCGGGGAAGAAAGGCGGCTTAGGGACGGCTTGAGTAAGCGTAGACATCGAACCTAATTGTCTTCTGTATGGCTGCTTCATGCAGGGGGTTTGCACGAATTCACAACAATGGCAAGTTGTGAGTTGAAGCACCTGTCAGCCCGGGGTATGATTTTTTCGAACATCTTCCAGCGACCTTATCGCTATGACGTCTTGTCGTAATATATTATGCTTTTGGACACAATGGAACTCGAAAGAAAAAAAGTCAATTCCATCATTTCCATTAATTGATTGATTGATTGAAAGTGGGACCTGCAGACGTCAAGTTTTTCAAGCAGAGCCGCGATCGCCGCTGGGGTTCAAATCACACGCAGACTCATGAAAAAACGGCAAAGTCAGGTATCAACTCTACCCACCGCGACCCCATAATCTCCTTATCAGCGATTGGCCATCGGCCCATCGCTCAGCTGCCTCACAGCTTGCTTGCAGCGAAGATCTGCTTTGCGGTGAGGATATCGTCCCCGGATCTAGAAACTCCGAGAAAGTGTCACGACTCGAAGCATGGAGCCACATCGTGCGCGTTTGCTCTAAAGATCGTGAAGCGACAACGGCCTCACAACGGTCACGGGACTTGCAGCAGCGTCCCAAGCCACCAAGTGGTTACGCGATCAGTGGAGGCGCGCGCCCCCGTGGGGTAGGCCAGAACCCTTGTCCATCTGCCACCAGGAAGAGGAGTTGGAGGCGCGAAGGAACAAGCCGGGATGGTGCCACAGGTGCCTTGACGACTGGGCGCGCGGCTTCCTCTTCAGAACAGCAGATCGGCGGGTCGGCGCTCGTGTTGGGCGGGCCAGACAGAGAGACGCGCCATAGGGAGGCGAGGACAGGCCGGTGGTACTCCGGTATGCGCGGCTGTTGGTAGGAAAAGACGCAGGAAAGCGGTCGAGGCCGTCTGGCTGGGATTGGCTCTTGGCTAGATGGTGGTAGTCTCGCTGCGGATATGGGCGTATCCGGAGAGACTGAATGGAACGGAACAGGCAAGAAACAGGTCCGCCAGGCAAGAAGCCAAGAGTCCTTCTGCCCTATACTCTCTAGAGAATGTTCAGGCAGTAGTCATGCGACACACCTGATACACACGGCTGTCAAGAATCGGCTGCTGCATATAGTTATACTGTTACATATCGTCGGCGATTGCAAAGAGTTTGCAAAAGAAAAAGCTCCGCCGAATTGCGGGGACTTGCATGCATGCGAGCTGCATGGATGGCGGCGATGGCTGTGATGAAGCACACGTCAGATGGCAGATGAACAGCGGTCGGTGCGCGGCGCAAAGCTCAGCAAGGTTCGAGGACTCGCCTTTTAGTGACTCGTCGACCGGTACGTTCCCTGAGATTCCCTACCGGCGGCAAATCAGGATCGAAAGCGCTGTCTTTTGCCTTTGCTTTGCCCCAGGTCGTGGGCAACTGTCCTTCAGCCATGCTGGCCCGCCCGCCTTCGTGCCTCGTGGTGGACCCACACCGTGAACTTACCTTTGCCTCCTCTGTTCCGACTGATATCGTCGTCTTGTCCTCGTCCTGCCCCCTTGGTATCCGCATACATACATCTCACCATCCTTCGGGCGCAGAGCGACTTACTGGAAAGGGCGATATCTCGAGAGCAGCAGCAACAGCAGCAGTGCTGACCACCCACTGCAAAGCCGAGACTGGCTGAGGGAATTATCGACCACAGCAGCTCCCAGAGAGGCATGGCGTTGTTGCGAAGACCGCCTGGTATTACGGGTGGGTGAAACTGTGCGAAAACTCGCAGGAGCGACTGGACTCCATACTACTCTCATATCTCATACGGCGCGACATGGACCTGAACCACAATGACTTCCAAGGTCGAGCAGCGCCGGTGCTGGCCGTCAGCATCGCACTCCTGGTCTTGGCGACTGTCTTTGTCTTCATGCGCATGATCTCGCGCGCGGCGATTGTCAAAAAGGTCGCCTTAGACGACTACTTCATGGTGATTGCATGGATCATCGCATTCGGCTTGACCTTCTCTGTCATCTGGGGTACGCGCTATGGACTTGGCCGACATGCTCAGGACATACCTTTACAATGGAGGTCGACCTTGAAAAAGAGCAACTACGTCTTCAGCGTGCTCTACAATCCTGCGCTGATGATGTCCAAAACATCCATCCTCATCTTTTACCTGACACTCTCGAAGAGCAACCACGTTTTCCGCTGGGCTACCATAGCGACTCTCGTCGTGGTGAATGCTGGAGGTTTCGCCTTGACAATGCTCAACGTCTGGCAATGCACACCTGTAAATGCTGTGTTTAAATCGCCAATCCCTAACTCGGCACAATGTACGGACATTGTCACAATCTATCTCTCATCAGCACCACTCAATATCATTACGGATCTGGCCATACTATTTCTACCAATGCCTATTCTCACAACCATGAGGCTGCCGAAGAAACAGAAGATCATCCTCATTGTCACCTTCAGCTTTGGAATCTTTGTTACCGCGATCGACGTCGTGCGCATTGCGTACTTGCAGTCTGCAGCAGAGACCCGGATTGCCAACATTCACAGCAATGCGAACGAAGACAACAATCTCACCGCAGAGAGCACGGATTTCAACTGGTACGCATCACTCAGCTTTATGTGGTCAGTGGTTGAAGTCAACATCGGCATCATGTGTGCTTGTGTCCCTGCGATCAAACCTTTGGTATCTCGATTCCTGCCACGTATGCTCCGTGATGTCGGAGATGTAACGGAAAAAGACTCGTCAAATTCAGGGCCCAGATATACTTACAACTCTGAAATGGCCACTGCGCATCAGGTGCCGTCTCTTGAAGAAACACCTGCATCCCCGCAACGAGCATTCACGGAACCACATGAAGACGAGGGTCCAATGGGTATGATGGATTTCCTGACCACTCCCGACATGAACGGCTCCAGTTATCCAGGAGGCGCAAGACTCGACCGGACAACGACCATGTTAACGAATTCTACCCGAAACACTGGACCCGAATCTCCGACCTTTTTCGATTTTGTCAACATGAACAAGAAAAAGAGCATGGTGCACATGACAGGCCGCGAGTCTGTCTTCCCATTTACCATGGTTTCTCTGCTCTTTTTCATCTGGGGATTTGAGTACGGCTTGCTTGATGTCCTCAACAGCCAATTCCAGCAAGTTGCGCGGATGACACCTGGTCAGACCACAAGCATCCACAGCGCATACTTTGTTGGCTACTTGCTTGGTCCGTGGCTTGTTGGCCGTTGGGTCCTCAATAATTGGGGATTCAAGGCGTGCTATTCAGTCGGCCTGAGCATATACGCCTGCGGAACTTTGATCTTCTGGCCGTCTGCCGTACTTACATCATACCCAGCATACCTCATCACTAACATCTTCGTTGGCTTTGGTTTGTCGATTCTTGAGGTCGCGGCAAACCCATTCATTGCACTTTGCGGACCACCGCAGTACGCCGAAGTGCGACTGCTTCTCAGCCAGGCCATTCAAGCCGTGGGCACTGTAATCGCGCCTCTGATCGCAAATCGCGCATTCTTCACCAAGCACTATGACACAGATATCCCCTCACTGGTTGACACTCAGTATGCCTACCTCGGAATCGCACTGTTCACTGTCTTGCTGGCCGTGGTCTACCACTATGTGCCTCTACCCGAAGCAACCACAGCAGAACTGGAGGATGCCTCTGAACGCATGGACGGCGCCAACAAGGCGAACATCAAGAACATACCTGTGATCTGGATCATCCTTGGCCTCGCGGCATTTAGCCAATTCTGCTACGTCGGTGCCCAAGAAGTCAACGGCACAGTCTTCGACAATTATCTGGCAGCAGTCGTTGGCACGGATTGGAATGCTTCAAACTACATGGCCGTCGCCCACACATGCTTCGCCGTCTCTCGCTTCGCCGCCGCTGGCCTGGGCCTATTCATCCGACCTCGCTATCTGACCATGTTCTTCTTTACCGGAGCCGTCGTATTCCAAGCCCTGGCCATGCACCTACACGGCCGCGCCGGGCTCGCGATGATCCTCATGGTCTTCTTCATGGAAGGCCCACTATTCCCACTCATCTTCGCCCAAGCGCTTCGCGGCATGGGCAGACACACGAAATTCGCCAGCGTGGTCATGACGTCATCAATCTCCGGCGGTGCCGTCTTCTCCCCGATCAGCAGCCATCTTGTGTATCACGAACAAATGCCCCAGTTCGCCCTGATCGTGGGAGCAGTGGCGTTTGGTGTTGGCCTGGTGATGCCTATCGGAGTCACCGTGCTCGGCAAAGTAAGGCGCGTGATCGATCCGATGTCCTGGTCTGAGGCAGCAAACGATGGTAGCAGGCCTAGCTCGACCAGCAGCGTGGCCAGCCGAGCGCTGAGCATTGTCATGTTGGGCAAACGCCCGAGCAAAGAGAACGGGGCCGCCGAATACAGAGAGCGGTCCAGCAATGGAGGGATGGCGACGTAGTATGCGTGCGCCATCGGAGGCGAATTTTTGTACAGCACAGGCGTTTTCCGGAGACAATTTTTTGTTATTTTTTGGATATTATACTCATGGCTATGAGTCTTTTCATTTTGGGATGATACCACGACGTTTCTACGATTTGGGTGGAAATCTGCTTTTGTTTTTGGTAGCATGGCGCTGCAAGGGAAAGACGAAAAAATAACACCATTAGTCTATTTGACATTTGCATAGTTGTTCGCAAGATGCCTATGAGCGCGCGCCTGTATGATTTGTATATATGTGAACAACAGTTTCTTCTAAAAGATCTTGAAACATATCCCTGGCCCTATTTGACAGTGTATCGATCACTCCATGGCTTTCTCAGTGTGAGTCTTCCTGGCTCAATCTCTTAAGGAAATCCTAACCGAACAGCTTGAACCCACCAGGGACCTGCTTCTGGAACACGCCCTTAGGATCATACTTCTTGCTCACAGCCTGCAGTTTCGCTTTCTGCGCAGCGCCGTACCCGCTCAAAGGATCCTGCCACGACGCCGCGTAGTTGAGGTACAGGTACTTGTTGTACAATCCTAACTTCTTCGCCTCGTTTTCGCTCTGCTGGAAGAGATCCTTCGCGTGCTGCTCGATGCGCGCGTCGTCGGCGACACTATCCCACGACACTGTCAGCAGGAGGTTGAACAGGTTGCCGTCCGCGGCGCTCAAGCCGAGAGAATTTCCGCCTCGAGAGGCTGCTTTGGAAGTGATTGCTGTGGGCATGGGTTGGAAGCTGAGGCTGTATGCCAAGTTTGGCACGGCGAGGCCTTGCACCGTGCGATTCGAGATGTCGAAGATGGTGGACATCATCTCCGCGCTATTGCCATACGTCCCCGTAACGAACAACTGGCGGCGCCTAGCGGTGGGTGCGCCGGCGAGTTCGAGGGTGAAGTCGGTGAGGTTGGAGACGCGCATTGTGCTGAAAGTCTGCGGGAGGGAAGTGAAATTCTCGAAGACCGGAGGGTTGGCTACGCCTCCGTCTTTCGTATATTCGAAATTGCTGGCGGTGTACCAGGAGTTTGTGGCGGCAGTGTAGACGTAATTGTTGATGAGGGCGGCGTAGGGGTCGTAGGGGCTGCTGGCCGTGAGGGCTTCGAAGGCGGCGAATTGGGCGTCTTTGGTGGTGATGGGGTTGCCGATGAAACCGCCCCTGTGGGAGGAAGGATTAGGTCAGTCATCTTTACGAGAGTTTCACGGCTTGGGTGGGTGGGCGGAATGTACGTACCAGAACTTGCCTTGCTTGAAAGCGGTTGATTCGAATGCGGTGACGATGCCGAAGTTGTTGGAGCCGCCTCGGAGAGCTAGCCATAGGTCTGGGTATGAGCGCTGTGTGGCATTGACGATGGCTCCAGATGGTAGGACGACCTGCGGAAAGATGTCAGTGTGAGCTCAATGGGCAGAAACGGGGCTACGGACCTCGAACCGGACAACACTGTCGCAGACGAATCCATAGCGAGGCGAGAAGAACGAGACACCACCTGTGTCGACTGGTCAGCAACATTCTTGATTGAATTGAGGTCTTGCATGAAACCATACCTCCGAGAGTCAAACCACCAGCACCGACTGTTGCCACTCTGCCGCCTCCAATAGCGATTCCGATGGCGTCCAGCTTCAGGTACACATTCGCCCATCGATTGCCAGGTCCGATGGTCACTGTCGAAAGGTCGCGTGAAGGCGTGACCTGGTTCAGGCGGCTTAGATCGATCGTGATACCTTGTTCTGCATTTGCTGCTCCAGCGAAGGGAGTATGGCTGGAAGGAGCCAGTCAATAAGAGACCTGGAGAATCGCCATGGATGGAGACTCACCCTCCGCTTCTCACGGCAAAGTCACATCCGCCTGGAAGCGCTGAGCCACCGATGTTCAGCAGAGAGACCGCAAGGGCTACATCACGACTAGTGGTCGGCGTGATGACACAAGTTGGGTGTATGGACTCTTCCTGCTCGCTCCAATAGGAGGACAAGGATTCGTTGTAGGCAGCATTCCCAGGGTAAGAGACCTTGTCGGGCAGAGCGAGCTTCAGGGCAGCACACTGGAAGAGACATGCGGTCAGTACTCCTGCATAGTTTCGTGTGTGATAAGCGACCCTCGCAGGACTCCAACATACGCAGGTCTTTCCCGTTGACAAATATTGATTTGCTTTCAACACTGACATCGCAGGCGTTTCAGCCGACGACACCAGCACGGCATTCCAACCAACCAGGAGAGTGAGAAGCATATCGTTTGTCTTTAACATCGTGACGGCTGATGAGTACTACAGAAAGAGTAGGCAAACAGTGCAATCAAAGAAAAATCAATGGAAAGCATACTGATGGTTCGCATAATTTATGCCATTGGTCTGCAGAGGCAATCTATCAGCTCCTACCGAGGCGTGTTGGCGGTTCGCTAACATCGTTTGTATGTCGTATGCAGGGGAACTTCTAACCGATGTCACGACGACCAATCGCGCCATTTCGAGGTCTCTGGAAGAGCGGGCTAGTGCTCTCAGATAAACTTGTGGTGAACACGAGGTTGACCACAACTCAGCTGGCTATCGCTTGAAGGCCACGGTATGGGTGCTCAGTGGAGCTAGACTAGATTGAAATTGACCCTCTGACACTCAAGTCATGATGGACGCTTTCTTCCAACGAATGGGATAGACCTCGCGACTGTAGGAAAAGGAACCTTGATATGCGGAGGATCCAGGATGCCGGGAGCCGCACTTTAAATTGAGGTGGCACGAGCGCCATGGCTTAGAATTGTGGTCCTGGCTCGCCTGGACTGCGGCAGCCACCTGCTCCGTTTCAAGTCCGTCTTGAGCTCGTCTCGCTCGTCTACATGGCAAAAGAGCAGGTTGTTGTCCTGCTTGTTTAGGACTAAGTCGCGATGACATCTTGCACCGCTATATTGCGGCTTGGATTCACCAGTCTGCAGGTGAGGAGGGTGTGACGGCAGGGAGAGGGTTATATTTGAACATGTGTCGCTGCGCACCTGGTGGCAAGGCTCGAATGGATGGCCTTCAAAGACCGTTCTACTCATGTAATTAGTGATGGCTTCGAAATCTATACAGGGATACGACCAACCTGTCGCAAAAATCTCACGGTCAGCATTACTGGTGAGCTTGTTTGATCAGTTGTGGAAATGCCGAATGTGCTGATCGAGCGATAGGCCACAACATGGGCTCTGGTGGTGGTCGCACTGCTCTGCCTCATAGGCCGAGTCACGATTAGTCTCTATGCCTTCCGACGACTGCAAGTTGCTGATGGGTTTGCCTTGCTCGCCTTCGCGCTGTTGGTGTCGAATGGGGTATGTCTGCCAGAAACCTTCCGTCGCGGATCACATAATCCCCAGCCTAGCGTCTTACCATGTCAGGACTTGAGCATAGCACTGATTCTCAAAGGCTCTTGTTACCGCCATGTCCCCAGCCATGTACGAACTCCTCGCTGTCAGCGTCGGTCGAGAACAGCCAACGCCGGCATTTCTTGAGCGAGGGTCATATTACCTCAAATGTCAGTTCGCATCGACGGTTGTTTTCTGGGCTTGCTTGTGGAGCGTCAAGGCATCATTTCTGGCCTTCTTCTTCCAGCTCACGAAACGCCTGACCTGGCCCCGTAGAGCATGGTGGGCGATCACTGCAATTACCGCCCTAGCGTTCACCGGCAGCATCATCTCGTATCCGTTGTCGTGTACATCCTTCACGATTGGTGAGTACACACGGAATTGTCTCTGTGCTTATGCTGACTGCCGCAGGTGCATGTTCATCCCCGGAGAACGCTCGAATGTCCCTGATCAGCCTCCGCGTGAGCACTGCAGTCGACATCATCACTGATATGTGTAGTCAGTCTAGACAACGGCACATTGTCTTGCTCAAAGCTAACCCAATCCTAGTAATCGCCTTACCAATCTCGATAGTCGCACGCGTCAAGGTGTCCC
This sequence comes from Cladosporium sp. SL-16, assembly GCA_002921095.1. Lineage (NCBI taxonomy): Eukaryota > Fungi > Ascomycota > Dothideomycetes > Cladosporiales > Cladosporiaceae > Cladosporium > Cladosporium sp. SL-16. The sequence continues at coordinate 868,287 of PEGC01000012.1, forward strand.
CTAAGCAAAAGTTCGGCCTGCTCGCCGTGATGAGCTTGGGCGTGTTCATCATTGGCGTCGCCATCGCTCGTGTCATCGTCACTGACACGCAAGGTGTTCATCCCGAGATCTCTTGGCTTGCTTTATGGAGCGTGGTCGAGAGCAGTGTTGCAGTGCTTGTTTGCTGCCTCGCCAGTTTCAAAGCCATGACCAATGCGCAGCACGACCGGCCCAGGTCCAGAACTTACCATGCTCACGCCTATGGAACGGATCTTGAGACAGTCAGGTCCAACCAGCATGGCGCCATCGTGCTCTCCCCTACCAAGGTATCGCGATTAGTCGCTGTCAGGGAGTCTTGGGATTGTGATTCATCATCGCAAGTGGAGATCCTTGGCACAACTGCTGACATGGGTGTACATAAACTCGACGGCACACCAAAATTGTAAGGCGCAAGCTCACTCGCCTTCGAAGATACCCTTGCTGGAAGCCATAATGCTCTGAGTCCTTGTGGTCCATCTCCTTCGATGTCAACCCGACACGGCCGCATATTTTTACGCTTGCTCCTCCTCCGTGATGATTTCTGCTATTCTGCGGCAAACACAATCGCCTCGTTAGCTCCAAACTTACATGATGACGTAAACGCTCCGCATACGACGAGTCTGAATATCAAATAGTGTTTTTCCGTCCAGTAGAACTATCGATTTGTACTGTACTCCCGCGGCTGTATGTAAGCTTCTTGGACAACGACTTGAAGCTTTCGAGCTCTGCGTTAAATTACATAGCACACGACACCATGGTTCATGAACACCCCTCAGTATTGTGAGCAGATATTCTTGCTTCAATCATTGACCGTAGTTTCAGTGCAGAGTCTTTGGGCGTTCTCTCGAGTGTCTCGAAATCTGTGTGTGTTACACCGAACCTTGGGCCATATCCATCGGACCATTCTAGAAGCATTGTCAGAACCTGACTTTAGCGGTCATGTTAAAAATCTTAGTACACTCAACTAAGTTGTCAAGCAGAGACTATGCAAAGTAACCGTTCACTTCTGCTCTGTCCTGTATCGCTCCAACAATGGCATCCAGATGATCTGAGAAGTATTTCTGGCAGTACCTATGGTCTACCGATTCCGCTCGGCTCATCTTGTCCTCTCCTGGACAGGGACACCCGTTCTCGGTGACGTAGATAGGCTTTTTGTACTTGTTGTAGATCCTGACCAAGTGACTTCGGAAGCAATCTAGGGCAGAGTGCAACCAATCAATGTCGCTTGGCTCTCCGACGAGTGTCCCGTTATTGTTCTCTTTGCACTGGTCGACATTGCCCATGAAGTCGATACGCGACGGACCAGACGTGCGATGGCGAGCGAATTGCGAAGTGTAGTAGTTCATGCCATTAAAGTCGAGCTCGGCTTCCCGAAGTAGGTCGAAGTCGGCTTCGTGAAGGTCGGAAGGCGATCCTTGAGCTGTTCACGCATGGCAGCTGGGTAATACTTGGCGAGTCTGGAACGTAATCTCAATAGCCAATCTTCCTTGAACAAACTCCTCAGTTGGTGAGCATATCATTCCGTAAGGTCTAACTTACAGCATGGGGTTGGCGAACCAACCAATCCAGAACTCCATCCTCCGTTCGGCTGCTTCGCAATCTTTCGGGTCGGCAGCGTCCCACGGTAGGAAGAAATCACCATTTATAGCTGCTCCGATTAGCCCTTTCTGCTTTGGTTTGAACTCCTTGTTATACAATCTTGCAGCTTTGGCATGCGCCAAAATCAAACAGTGACCAACGATCCACGGCTCAGTCGCCGAGTCACCTTCTGTAGAGATGCCATTGGTACTGCTCCGCCCAGGCGCATCGCAACCGAGGAAGTATCCCTGCTTTATGGTTAGCAAGCAATACTTTGCATTTGGTAAGCTGTTACCAAAACGGGTCTTGCTGCTCTCAAACCCGTGATCTGCAGATGATTCGGCTGGACGGACTGGGCACTCACTTTGATGGCAGTGTTCCATGCTTCATGAAAAGTGTTCCACCGCTTGACACGATCACCAAACCGCTCAAAGCAGATCCGGGCATAGTGCTCGTAATCTTTGGTGGACTCTTCGATATTGAGCCAACCTTTGTACCTGTCCTCAAGGCCTTGTGGTAGGTCCCAATGGTACAGTGTCATCCCAGGTTGTATTCCCCGAGACACGAGCGAATCGATTAATCTGTTGTAGAAAGCGATACCAGCTTCGTTGATGGGATCCTCTCGACCTCCAAGGGGAATAATCCTCGACCAAGCAATGGAGAAGCGGTAAGCTTTCGCACCGTACCTGGAGAGGAGGTCAAAATCTGCCTCATAACGGTGGTAGTGATCGCATGCGATATCGCCGTTTGCTCCAAGGGTGCGAGATGGCTCGAGATGGGTGAACTTATCCCAAATCGAAGGACCTTTGCCGTCTTCACTGATAGCGCCTTCGATCTGGTAAGAAGCCGTAGCAAACCCCACTCAAAATTTGATGGTAGCGCTGACGGTGCTATGGTGAAAAGCTCGTCGAAGGAGGCGAAGGAATGATCTCGAGGTTCCGTAAGTTGAGTGATGTGACAAGCACAAATTAGTGCAAGTAAGGCTGAGGCTGGTGGCGCCAAAAGCACTCGAAAACTGCAAACAAGACGCAGAATAAAGTAGAGACTGGACGAAGAGTGATGATAAGGGTAGAGAAATGCTCTCTTATCAACCGTCTGCTAAAGGGTTTCCCTCTCCTTGAATCGTGCTTTCGTGAACAAAATGTGGATGCAAGCTACAATCTCTCGACCGCCATTAACCGAAGAAGTTTACTCTCATGACCAGTCCTAACAGACGTTGCCATATCAGAAGTGGACAGTACAAACGTATCGGATGAGTCCACTCAAACGGGAAATGCTAGTACGTGGCTCGGCTAATTTGTACGACACTTTACGTCCGCCGTTTTCAGCACGATGTTAGGACTTGACAGAGATTGGATCTCTGCACCCACAAGCGTCTTTGGCCATAATTAATTTAGGCATCAAGACGATGTGGAGGCAGTAATCACGAAGCACATCCGCCGCAACAGCTTGAGAGTCTGGAAGCAAGAAAGTGGTAGGGCACAACAGAGGGTCGGGCACAGCTCCTTCTAACAGGGTCCGTCACGATGACAATCTGGGGGTTCCTTTTCACCGAGATCTACCGATTGAGATCCACCGAACGCGCCAGAAACGTCGACCTATATAAGCAGATCGAGGCCCGCAAATGACTCGTGTGTACATTCGGTGCTGCTTGAGGCGAAGCAGGGCAACATGCTTGTTACGCTCGGGTGCCCACGTGCGCCAAAGGCCCTTCTGCAAGTGCAACGTGCATCGTTGAATGAGTTCCGAAGCATAGGAGACTTGGCTCGCATCGGCCTCGCTTGTTTCGCTTGTCTCGCACCTGGGCTACCAGAGGCTTGCAACCGAGATGTACCCAGATTGTCAACGAATGGATGGGCAGAGATGCGAATGGCAGTTTGCATTCTGAAAACATTTTGGACGAGTCCTCGTTTGTACACATTCATCGATAGCATCTGTTCGTTTCAATTACCAAGATTTATCGAGGACTACATGGTTCCCAGCAGTTTTGCGAGTCGTGGTCGACTATCTGAGTTACCATGCATGTAAACGAGATATTTCATCTTCAGATCTCGTTCGAGTACTCTCCCTTTGATGCGACAATCATCAAGTTCCTCGGGCTCTCCTTGTAGTTGAAAATTGGCACAACGTCGACATCCTGCAGACCAGCTTCTTGTAAGAAGAACACTCTGTCCGAAGCGATCGCCGACTCTACGACACGGCAAAGCATCACCGACAACGTCCACAGGATCGCTGTTTCGGCAGTCCTGTGCTGGTATCTCTCTTCATACTCCGCGATCTCTTCTTCGGTAACATCTTTGCCGATCTGCAGCTTCAAACTTTGCAGAGCGCGAGCGGCGTATGCTGGAAAACTCTTCAGGTCGCAGTTTCTGATCGCCCAGACAGGCCTTTGTTCTTGGTTGACCAGCTTCTTGTCGTACAGCAGCTTTTCCAGCACTGCCCGGTACCACTGTTTCCGTCCAAATGAGGAATTGGGATTGTGTATCCAGTTGGTGGGAGCCTGGCAACCTGTTATGAGGGCCGAGGTTGACAAGTTGAGCTTGTTGAGTCGCATGAATGAGGAGATCGGGAAACCAAGAGGGTGGGAGGCGGAAAAAGGCGAGATGTGGTTGTAGCAACAACCTACCACTGCAAGATGCGAGATACATGGAACGGTAGACGTCAGGCGAATCATGTGTTCGGAGAGAGCGCCACAAGCATGGAGGCCAGTAAGGAGACAATTCTCTCCCGCAGCCCATGTCGCGATCTCTGCACCAATGTCATTTGTACTCGTGACGAAACGTGTGAGATGTGTGATCTGATCGCCTTCAACAAGTCCAGCTTTTTGGGCCGCTGCTCTGGAGCCTTCAATCTGCTTCGAACTTCCGTCAATAGCAAGAACTCGGAGCCCACACACGGCTGCGAGAGTCAAAGAAAGATAGCCTTGCCCGCTACCAATGTCGATGACGCGAGTAATGCCATGTGTCTTGCAAATGTGACTGATATAGCGAGAACCTGCCTGAACTTCCGCTAACTTTTTAGTCACCATACGAGCAGACATACTCGCTGGCACCTCAACCTCGGGAATGTCTGCAGGCAAGACCAGTTGCTCGCGGCCAAGACTCAGACTTCGAATTCGTTCGAGCCATTGGGACAGACTGGTCGGTCGGCCAGGTAAATCGTGCTCTCTAGCTTCTGGCTCTTCGCGCAAGCTGTTTATCAGGTCTCTTTGTGCTTCTTGTGGACTGGAAAATGACCCCCACCATGCGGTCCATTCGGACGGCAGACTTGCCCAAGCATCGTAGATGAACGCATCGTTTACATGTATGCCACCTGTGATCCGTACCGAGAGCGGCTGTTGCAAGAATTCAATGACCTCTTGTGCATATCCGTGGATGTCGGCGTGGCCTGGTGGTAGAGTGACCATTCCGCGAGCGTGCAAATCGCGGTCTTCGAATTTTCGCACCAAGCGCTGGAGGAAGCAATACGTCAAGCCAAAGCAGACATACTACAACAGCTTGAAGGCGATGCGCTAAGCGGCAGGATCTGGTTCGCTAACAACAGATGTCCGGTAAGGTTTTTCTGCCTGTATTAACGCCTGGGATCACTGTCTTGAGTCATTCGGCGACATGCTGTAAAGGCAGGGCCTTGTGATATAACGTCAGCAGAGGCAAAGCACCGAGTCCGTTGGTCTGAACCTCCAAGCAATGGCAATGTTAGGTCAACTTCATTAGTGTGCGGAAACGGCGCTCTTTCGAGCATGCGTTTCCGCTCTTGTGCGAGCCCTTTCGTTCTCGACCAGCCTATCGTCCTCTGTGCAAGCAAGATGGAAGATGGCGCTCCCGTGATGTTGAGACATGTCTTACCAATACAGTTGCCGCACAGCCAACTTAAGGGAAACACTGAAACCTACTAAAGAACGATCAGTCATCAATCCACTGGGTTTTAGGGCAACCTAATGTATTTACAGATGGAGTGTTGGCCCCTGCTTTGGAATTCATTAAGGAGCACAGAAAGACAGGGAAGCAAGGACCTCTCTCTGTCTTTGATCTTGGACAGAGACTCGCCAAATGCTACGATCGGAGCGTATGACGTGGGTGTCTTCGCAGCGCACCTTCTCGCAGCGGAGGAGACTAGCAAGCATAACAAAGTCAAGTATATGCTAACCGGCCCGGAGGATGTCACCGGAGAGGAGGTTGCTAAGCTGGTCGAGGGGCACATTGGCGAGGCAGTCAGAGATGTCAAGTATAAGGACTTCTCTTTCATCGATGCGTGGGCGGGATCAGTTCCCGAGCAAAGGACGTTGATCAGGGCGATTGGGCGTGCGGGAGGTGCTATTTAGGGCGGCTCTACGCTGAAGACTCGCAGTGAGGAGGTTCCTAAGATCTATACTCCGAGTCGCACGGCTAAGCAGGTGTTGAAGAAGATGGTAGAGTGTATCGAAAGCGCGAAATAGTGAGGAGCGTTATGCTTCTGTAGTACTGTCTCTAGGGTTGTGTATGCTAGGTGATTGGGAGTTCCGTCTTCGTAGGGATGTAGCGCTATAGAGTTAGTGAGTTACTGTCTTTTTGGCAGCGTACAAGTTGCTATCTTTTCAGTAGTGTACGAGTTGTAAGTTGCTATCTTTTTAGTAATATACAAGTTGCTATCTTTTTAGTAGTATTACCTTCTTATACATATCGTACTACTTGCTAGAGAACTATCTTATATAAAGCTATCTTTATTACTTATACGATAACTTCCTAGATACGGATTTTCTTAGATATAGATATTTCTAGGTATATCTCTTCTTAGGTAGCTTAGTTACGAATCTTCTTAGCTATGTATATTCTTTAGACTACCTATCTATTAGAATAGTATATATATCTCCTTACGACTACTTATCTTTCTTAACTATAATTTATAGCTAAAGACGAACTTATATTCTAAGAACTAGCTTAGGATTTAGGATATAAGTTATAGTAATAGGAATTATCCTTAAGCAAAGTAGCTATATAGGAAGAGCTCTATCTATTAATAGTTAATATAGATTATATTAATATTAATACTACTAGCTCTATTTACCTAAGATACTAAAGTAGTAGGCTATTAAGGAATAGTCCTTAGAGTCTAGAGTATAGATAAGGCCTATACTTAATACTAGTGATAATAGCCTTTTATATAGTCGCTATCCTAGAACTCTCTTATTCCTTATATCGAACTTGTTAAATACTATACTAAGCCTTAGTATAGATATTACTCTTCTATAATATAGGCTATATATACTTCTTAGATAGTATAAAGGAATCTAAAATAGTAGTAGTATTATATCCTATTAGTAGCGGATGTATTAGTCTACTATAATACTATTTATAAGTATCTATAGAGCTAAGGAATACTTTACTAGATTATAAATTTATAAGATACTTTAGAAGGAGCTCTATAACTAATCTTAAATTAAGTCTTATAGAGAGATTCTAGGTACTAAAATTAGGAGAATAAATAGAAGAATGTTATAGAATTAAAATCTCCTCTAAAAGTAATTAATATTAGCTTTAGAAGCTAATATAAAATAAAGAAAATTTAATATTATAAAGAGTCTCTTGAATTCCTTAGATAAGTTAAGAGAGCTTAAGGGGATTTAGAAAGTTAAGTATCTTATTGTTATTAATTAGACTTAGATGAGAGATAAGAGATATATAATACTCTATAAGATAATACTCTGTCTAAGAAACGTTATAGGCTAACTAGTCTTGGTAAAATATAAGGCTAATTAGCAGAATCTCTTCTTTAATCTGACTAATAATATATAGAGACTCCTTATCTAAAATATTAGTACTAATCTGTCTTTAAAGCTAAATATATTAAATCTCTTTAGCTAAGTTCATAAGGCTAATTCCTAAAAATAGGCTGTTAACTTATAACGTAATAGTAGGGGAAGTGATATATACTCAGAAGTTATATACTTTAAAGCTTTTTTTTATAACTAGAATTTTAGGCTAACTAGGCCCTATCTTTAGAATCTTAGGAAGCTAGATTTAAATGTAAGATCTAAAGTTTTCATAGTATTGATTCCGAGCTAATTAACTTACATATAAGGCCTTAAACTCTAGTTTTTAAAAAAGGGGTTTTTTCTTAATATTCGATTTCTAATTTTAAAAATATTATAACTTAAGATTTTAATAGTCGGGTTGAAGTTCTAGAATCCTTAGCTAATTAAGCCTAATTTCACTTGTTAAACTTCTTCTTATAAGAACTTAATAAGGAGTTATAGGAATCTTTAAAATTGGAATCTTAAATTCCTTCTACTTCCTCCTAAGTACTTTTTAGAATTTACTAAGTATATTCTAGAATAGGTACCTGTTTATCGACTTTTTTCGACTACTTTTTCATATAAAATAGTATTCTTACTATATATAGGCCTAATTAAGACTAATTAGTAGAATATAAGTAATCCTTATACTATTACTTAAGAATCTAGTTAGATATATAGTTTTAATCTAAAATTATAGTACATTTCAAATTACTACTAATTAATAGGTAATTTATAGATAGCTATATCTTGTCTATTTTAAGCTTAAACTCTCTAAATCTAAGAGTTATACTTCTTTATATCTTATTTTTAAACTTAGTTTATTAGGAACTTTAAAATAAGGCCTGATTAAAGTATTATCTTTAATATTCTAAGAAGTGTATCACTTCCGGATATATATCACTTCCCCTACTATCACGTTATATCTAATTTTTTTTATAATATAAGTTCTTATTTTACTTTTTCTTAAAGATTATAGAAACTTATCTATTAAAATAAGATACTTTATTAAACTAATTATATTTTGATTCTTCTTCTTTAATTTGATCTTTTTAATAAATCTGTTTCCTAATTCGTCTAAAGAATAGTAAGATATAAAAATAAATATTAAAATAAATAAGATTTTTAGAAAGTTCCTTTTATAAATTACTAAAAGATAGCTAACTAATACTGTATGATATTATAATTGTTAGACCTTTCTCTTTAATCTAAAGAGAATAAAATAAAAAAGTAAAGAGGCTCTCTATTTTAAAATAATCTAAGATTAGGCTAGTATTTACTTAATTAGAGAATTCCTCTAAGTTTAAGAGCTGATTAGCTTAAATAGATTTTTCCTATTCCTTAGCCCTATCTTAATAATTATAATAAGAGCTTAGAAATCTCTATTTTAGTAATAGGAAAGTCTTATAAAATTAACTGCTATTAGCTTTAAGTTTAAATTACTTTTTTGCTTTTTACTTAAAGTTAAAATTTAAACTCTTATCTTAATATCTTAATATCTTAATATTTCTAGATTATAGAAGAGTAACAAGAATATTACTAAAAAGGAATTCTCTCTAATTTTAAGCTTAAACTAGCTTAACTTCAATCTATATTAAATATAAAGAAAAAGCTAGAAGAACTTTACTAGATAGAGAGTCTTTCTAGTTTCTATATCTAATTTACTAGAACTTAATCCTATAAACTTTAGATCCTTAGAATACTACTAAGAAACCTAAACATAGAGAGACTTCCTATTTTATAGGATTCTACTAATTTCCTTTTAATTTTAAGCTAAAAATATCTCTTACTCTAAATCTAGATAAAATAGAAATTTGAACTTTATCTTTATATATTAATATTACTTTAAAAGAGCTCTAGATTAGAAAAGCTTTAAGTTTTATAAGATCTTTCTACTCTTTATTATATAATCAAGATACTTAGAGTTTATCTGATTCGAAGTCCTATTAATTTCAATTCTAAAAACTTAGATTTTATACTCCTATCTAGTAGCTCTAACTTTCTAAGTAAGAAAGAATTTTAATCTTATATTATTCTTTTTATTTTTAATTTTCTCTTTATTTAATTTAGTCTAAAATTTATGAGTTACTTTAACTTTAGTATTAGATAGCTTTAACTTAAAGAGCTTAGAGTTTTACTTTTATTCACTAGCCTTAATTCGAAAATCCTAGGAAGCTAAATAAAAGTTCTAATCTTATTTTATAGTATTATATCGGTATAGGAGAAGTAGTCAAATAGGAGAAGAAGTTAGTTTTTTAAAGTTTCGATTTTTAATATTTAATAACTCCTTAATTAACGCCTTTTTTTAAAATCCTATTAAGCTAATTTATCCTCGCTATCTTCCTCTTCCTCCTCTAAAGAACTTAGAACTATAGGAGCCTTTTGTTTTACTCTTTTTCGCTTTTTTTTCCCTTTATAACTTTTTCTATATTTTTAACCTCCTTTAAAATTAAGTCCCTCGAAAGGATAATCTAGCCCTCGATTATAAACCTCTTACCTATCTTACGCTTCTTACGTATATCAAGTAATATATCCTTCTTATATAGCTCTATCTATAAGAGTATTGCTTCGGTATTCCTCTCTTCTATATAGATAAGGAGTTCTTAGATAAAGGCCTTGCTTTAAGAGCTTAGAACTCTATAATAGATAACCTCTTCGACGAGGTCTTTAAAGGAGATAATTAGTAGCATCTTATCCCTCGATCGCTCTCTTAGGATTCGAGGTATATCCTCGAGAAGAGTAGAATTATTAGATCTAGAAAGTAGGATTACCTAGGAGAGATTGAGAGTATTAAGGATAATGTCTAGGTTAAATAGATAAATCCTAGAGCCTTTAAAGGCCGATTCAATAGTATAGGGCTTAAAGTACCTAGCCCTAGCTCGGATATATACTAAAGTCTACTCGATACGTAGGAGACTTATTACTAATTTTCGAAAGATTATATCGACTTCGGAAGTAATTATAGCTTTAAAAGGCGAAAATATATAATATCGAGAAGCTATATAATATACGAAGTATATAGTAGTAGTAGGGCTAAATCGATCTTCTTTATAATATAAAACATAAGGAATCGCGTAGTATAGTACAAAGAATATCTATCTATAACTTATAGTCGTCTTTTTCTATTATTTCGGCGAGTTAAAGGCTCGAATTAGGTTATAAGCTACTCGTATATATATATAGCTAAAGTCCAGCCCTTATTCGACATTAAGAAGGCCTATCCGAGGAGCATTATATCCGGAATCTAGCTAGAGCTAAGATTATTCCTCTTAAAAATAAGAGTTAGTAGTAGAGTTACGCCTAAGGCGGAGATATACTCGATTGCTATAATCCACTCTTGCTATCTAGCCTACTTCTTTCCTCGCTTTTTATACTTCTTATCGAGAACTATAATCAATTGCTAGGTAGATCCGAGGCTAAAATTAGTCTTACCGATATTAAAAATCGCTAAAGGAGGACATCACTCTTTTCGAATAGCCTTACTTAAGCTATCGAAGTGGGGTTTAACTATCGAATAGTTAAGGTCCTCGAAGCGCGACGTATCGATAGGTCGCGTAAAATATACGTTATCTCTAATATAGGGTAATATGCTCTAAAGTAGTCGATCTACCTTATCGAAATAGGCGAATCTAAAGAATTAGAGCGAGTCGTAAACCGATTAGTCTAGATTTCTTTAGCGAGATTTCTTTAGCGAGATTTTTTATAAGAGGAAGTAGTATAGGGATACCTAATTTGCTCGTATTAGTAATCCAGACTAGAAGTTCTTCTTCCTTGATAGTAGATAGTAATTACTATTTTTCGTAATTTTGATTTCTCGACTTCCGAATTTTTTCCTCTTTTTTAAGACTTCTTTATATATTCTCTTAATTTCCCTTATAATAGATTCTTATAAAATAATAGTTTAATTCTAGTATACTACTTTCTTATCCTTCTTCTATACTTTTATTTATCTAGAAGCTTATCTTTCTCTTATAGCTCTTTCTAGAATAATATAACTTCTATATCTATTATTTTAATAATTTTAATAATCTTATAAATTTAATATTAATATAATATTAATAGCTCCTTTAGTAATAATCTTTTTAATAAGCTATTTTATAGAGAGAGTAGAAAGAGTAACAAGCCTAGATTAGCTTATTAGAATATTAGATACTTCTTTTAAATAAAACATAATTATATCTTTAAATAGTAAGATTATTCGTAAAGGAGAAAGAGCTCTTAGGACTATTTTAGGCTTTTATAGATAGATACTAATATATTTAGAAGTAAACTTAATATATAAGATCTTAAAGTACTTTACTTTAGCATTAATATAAGCCTAAATCTATATAGTACATTATAGTTATTTAATAGTTTAGAGTATTACAGAACTAATCTACTTTAATATATATTATGATTTTTAGAAGTTTAAAATAAGTAATATTAAGAAGCTATATAATATAAGAGATATAAGATAGTAATAGAGCTAGAGTAGTATCTTACATAATATAGAAGTATAGGAATATTACTATAAAATAGCTAAAATAATTATTAATAATCAGAAATTATTATTTTCTATTATTTTGATATATTTTTAATTTAAAATCTATTTAAATCTATTTAAATCTATATAAATTAGAAATCTAGTTCCTATTTGAAATTAAGAAATGATATTCTAAAGATATTATATCTAGAATCTAGCTTAAATCGAAATAGTACTTAATAGCTATAGGATTAGTATTATCTATATATTAAGAATTAATAGAGTAAGCTAGAATAGCTTAAAGAGAAAATTAAAGAGTGCTAGTCTCTAAAGTATTCTATTTACTTCTATAAGATAGGAAGTAAAGGAGGAGAAGGAGAAAGTATAAATTGTTAAATTTTGTAGATTCTAATTACTAATTTAAAAAGAATTAATAAATTGATAGTACTCCTAAACTTAAAGGCTTTATTAATATTAGTAGTAAATTACTTTTTTTTAAATACGTAAGTTATTAGTTTTAGAGATATAGTAATCTTTAAATTAAAAATCGAATTCTAGAAATAAGTACTTAATTTTAAATAATATAGTAGTAGGGGAAGTAGTTTAGTAGGGAATTGGGTTAAATTCTAGCTTTTCTAGTAATACTTAATTTTTAGGCTAATTTTTAAAATTTCTAAATAGCTAAGATTTAGATTAGGTAATAGCTTAGCTAGATTTCGAATTCTAGCCAATTCGACTTGAAGGCTACTAAGTAATTTACTTTTAAAAATTGTCTTTTTTTAAAAAGCCTAATGGTAAAACTAGTATCACTTCCTAATTAGGCTAGGTATTTACCTAAATCGACTTATATCTACTATATATAGATTAAATTCTTAGTACTTAGCATTAATTAGGCTCAGTTAGCCTTCAGAGGGGCTATGATAGTTAATAATAGGCCTAAAAAGAGGTCGAAGAGTATCCTATTCTAAGTAATACCTAGGGATTCTAATAAATACTTAGAGCGAATTCTAGAGAATTCGAGATTCTAATCTTTTATCTTCCTATATTGTGCGAAATAGACCTAATTAATGAAAGTCTAATAGGCTAAATATAAGTTAAATAGCTATAATCTATTATATTTAAGCCTAGATTAAATTAGAAGTTTTATTTAGATAGTTTTAAATTACTTTACTACAATTTTTAAAATTTATACTAATTAGTAAGATATAAGTTAATCTTATTGTTCTAAGAAGGCTGAAGTTAAAGTACTAAACTACTTCCCCTACTACTATATTAATAATCTTAATATATAAGTCTAGCTATACTAAGTCGATTTAGCTACGAAGTAAGCTCTAATTAGGAAATTATAGTATTTTAGAAATAAGTAATTTTAAGAATTATCTTTAGGTAATTTATTGTTTATAACGTTACTATACTTAGTACTCGTTTAAATAGCTATTTCTTTCTCTAGTAAGAGCTATCTAATTTTATATCTCTAAGATTAAATAAGTTTATTAATTATTAGACTTATAGTAAATATAAGAGTAATATAAAGAAGGCTAGTATTCGATACTCTTAATAGAAGGATATATTATATAGTAGATCTAATTTATTATAGTATTATAACTTTTTTATATATTCTTATAATCGAATCTCTATATATTTAGCTTGAATAGCCTAGATAGCTTAAAATAGCTATTAAGTAAATTTTAATTATAAATATTATTAATCGAAGTATTAGGATTCTCTCTTATAAGTTAGATATAAAAAATATAAAAAATTCTATAGTTTTAATAGTAACTTCTCGATAGGTCTGATTATAGAACTCGAAATATCTATATATCAAGATCTTGATATAAGTAAAGACTACATAGGTAAGAACCTAAGAAAGGTAACTACGAAATGAACTCTGATGCTAGTGGGCGTATAATGACCGCAAAAGCGTTAATAAAGACTCGCCTATCTCGAATATCGCCTACTGCGTATGAGACTCCCGAAACACGGCGACCTGAGTATCCTAGCAAGACTCTCAGAAGACAATCGTTCTAGCTAGGAGCAAGCAAGCTCGAACTACCTAGTAGTAGATCGGCTTCTCCGGATTAGTGAAGTCGAAGATGACAGCGGAGTGCGGCTTGGAGCCACCGCGGTTGGCGAACTCCCGGGTGAAGTCGATAGAGCGGTTGAAGCCGAGCGAGCCGTCGTTGTTGATGTCAATATACAGCGCCTTAAAGTCTGCAGGAGTATTGATGACACCGATGTCGCCGGTCTGCACAAAGTAATCGGTGATGACGATGTGCTTCTGGTCGGGAGTGACCTTGATATAGTGGGGTCCAATGGTAGGCTGGTCTTCGTCGGGATTGTCAAGGCGCTTGACGTTGTTCAGGTCGGAGATGTCGAGGGCAGCGATGTGGTTAGCGGTGGTGAGAGTGACTATGAATGGCTTGTTAGATCGTGGGTAGTTGTGAGGTTGACATCAGACTTACAGTATGCATGCTTGCCGTCGGCGGTAATATCGGAGTAGATGGCCACGGTGTCACGAGCCTTAGGGCCCAAGTCGTAGAGGAGCTCGGCCTTGCCGGGTTTGCCATTGGCATCTTTCCTGAAAGGATATATGATCCAGACTTGGCCCAAGTGGACAGCAGTGGCGATGGCAGCAGACTCCTTGTTTCCTGGGATGAACTTGACGTCTTGAATGCCACCACCGTTAGGGATAGTGATGGTGTTGGTGATCGTGCGATCAGAAAGCCTCCAGAGACGAAGAGTATCGGCTCTCTGAATACCAAGAGTAGGCTTGAGAATGGTGATAGGAACGACAAAGTCAGAGGTAAGGATCAGATCGTTCTCGAAATCGATAGAGAGACCGTGGGGAGAGAATTGCTCGCCGAGAATGTTCAGGGTGCCATCAACGTCTTCCGGCCATTGGTGGATGATGTTGTAGTCCTTGTCCGTCTCGATCAAGCGACCAGGGGATGTACCAACCGCGGAACCCATGTAGGTAATAAAAAATCCTCCATCAGGTTTGGCACGAATCTCGTCAGCGATCGAGGCGAGAAGCGCGCGGTCACTCTTTTGGAACTGAGGGTTGTATGGGTCGGACACGTCGAAGTAGTATCCGGTGTCCTGAGTCTTCAAAAGAGACAAGAGACCACCACCCCAGATGGTTTTGCCATCCGAAGAGACACCTATCGGATGTTAGATACACGTAACCTTTGAGTGTAGACTGGACGTGAAAGGTACCAAGATGGTGAGGGCTGTTACCCGAAGAAGGGACATCGACTACCCTGAGCAGAGTGCCGAAGGTATCATCGTCCAGACTGTAAGAAGCCAGGAAGTCCTTGTGCTGGTTATCACCTGCACCAGTCCAGAAGTATCCGATCTTCTTTGGCTTGATCTCACTTCCCTCCCATGGCGGAGACTCCAAAGGTGGAGTAGGAACCTGAAGGATTGGAAGCGGCGGCGCGTTCGAGGTCAACGGCTCTGTGACGCCAGGAATGGATGGGATAAGTGGAGGAAGAGACAACTGCGGCGCGGCTGATGCGAGGCCGCCCCAGGCTAGAAGACCGAAAGTGAGGAATGCCATGATAATTTGGATTGCTTTTGAAGTGATTGGACAATGTTCGGATGAGGTGCTGGTGGTTCTGAGTTGGTTTGAGCAGGTTTGAGTGCCCTCTTATATATACATGCTCATCCGGCAGGATATAAGGTGGGTTGTCTCCTCCGTCGTTCCCCTCTGTTCGACACAACAGAGCAGTCACGCAATACCATACGGCCAGCACGAAACTCGTCTTTCATTCCAGGATGAGAGACGCAAAGAGACGATTCTCACACGGGGTCGAACCTTCCTGTGTGACAGCCATGCATTAGCCACCGTGCTGCCAAGGGGGTAGTAGATCTCTCAAAGTCCTTATCCAAGAGGTTGCAAAAGCATGCTCGGCAAGTAATTGGGGGTTGGCATCAGTGGTCCGAGACTCAGGCTCTGCAATCAAACCCTGCTAGAAACCCGAGAAATGATAGTGAGTCTTAGCGTCGAGTAGGCGTTCTCGAACAACGAGGATTGATCAATGAGCAGGCGTAGCAGGCCTCTGTTTACTACACGTCGGGCTCCGTGACACCAAAGGAATCGCTTTCGATCCGATCGCTACACTGTACTGCATTATTCAACTGTCGCATCTCGAATGCGATTGCATTGAGAAGCAGCGTTCTTCGCAGCCAACTGGAAGAGCCTCCCAGAGGCCACACAAAACGAAAATAATCCTGGAATGCTGTAGGACGATCATTGCCGGTTGTACTCACGCACGAAGTGTCCAATCCCGATATGCCAAGAGTGGTGGTCGTTCCAGAGAGCGAATAGTAGGCACACATCTTGACCGTTGGCTCCAAGCCCACAGGAATGGATAGCTAGGGCCGACCCATCTGCAACGTCGATCAACATACTTTTGGTTATAGTCTGCGCCACCCGGGGCCCAGTAGTGATGCCGACAAAACTGGAACGTCGGCAAGACCACTGTCGACATTCGATGGTCTGCTTCGAAGGCCAGGTCCAGAGCAAAACACAGAGGATAAGGCGAACAACACCATGGCTCAGGCGACCACTCGCAAACGCCTCTTGGGCAAAGTAGTAAGGCTTCATGCCAACCAGGGCAACCAGTATGCCCTGAGATCACATGCTGATGTATGCTTGAATAACATGCGGTGACTGTGCGGCGATAGATCCGACGCCAACGGACATCCCAGCAGGGGTTGGTAACCGCGCGGTAGGCCGTCCGTGCGGATTGTTACAGCGCCCAAAGAGAGAATATCACGTTGAGGTCCTGTCTTTCAAGACGTGATGCGGTCCTTGGATATCACATGTGGCGCAGGTGCCTGGGTCCTGAGCTATTGCAAAGACAGGTCATCCTGCGAGAGGAGACCAGCAGTGACGGCAATCACATGAGAGTTTGAAGGCCACTGTAGAGATGACCAATTCGCGTTGACTGTTCCGAGACCTATGACCGACTGCACTCAATGGTTGGGACTCGC
Organism: Cladosporium sp. SL-16; assembly: GCA_002921095.1. Classification (NCBI taxonomy): domain Eukaryota; kingdom Fungi; phylum Ascomycota; class Dothideomycetes; order Cladosporiales; family Cladosporiaceae; genus Cladosporium; species Cladosporium sp. SL-16. Next base: position 885,113 of record PEGC01000012.1, read on the forward strand.
AAACTGAACCTCCCCAGCACCAATTCGAATGCTGGTTCAGGGCATGCTGAGAAAACACCCCATCAAGCCCAAGAGCTCGGTCATCAAAAGGAGCATCAGTCCAGGGTAAGCTTTGGATCCTGCAGCATGTCAGTTACGGTCCGCAACGCTTGGATCAACAAGATTCTTGGAGTGTGGGTGCTTGAGTGGTGCCTGGAAGTGAAAACAAGCCGCGAAGTCGAGATCTCGCAAGATGCCAAGGAATGGCATCATGCATCAACAACAACGCAAAGCAGTCAAGCTCGGTGCATCACAGCTTCTTTCCAACTGATCTACATAAGCCAACCTTCTGGAAGCGGCATGGTGCGGATATTGAGTCTGGCGATGGGGACCCTGCACCTATCATACCGGACTACCGGACGGTCAACAACTCCCTGGCTCTGCGAACTCACCCATTAGACTATCAGCTGTGCCTCATCACGACATGGTGATAGTGGTGAATACCGGGAATATTGACGCCGATCATCATGTTATGGACACCAAATTACAATTCGTGTGCATGATGCGCACTATGTTTACCCAAAGGCGCAATGAACAGCGGGATAAAATGGCAGCAGCGACGGCACGCAACGCACCTACTTGCATTCGCGGAGCTACATATAGGGAAGAGCTCACATTGGGACCATTTTTTTAATCCTCCAATGCCGTTACGTCGTCTACGTAACGTGTGTTCTTTTCCCGAAGACTCATTAATCATTCCTACTCCGAGCGTTGAACATCAAGCACAGCAACAATGAAGACTCAAGATGTGTTCAGTGCAGTCCTCGCATTTTGTGTAGTGACAGCAGTATCTGCGAACCCCGTCGAGAAAAGACTGCCGTCAACGCCTCAATCGAAGCACCTTCGTTTTGACAAACGAGATGAACCCGGTTACGCTCAAGGACAGCCCATCGACGGCAAAGGCAAAGGTGCCCCGATCTCAGGTGAGCTCTTCAATCCTCCCATACCAGCCACTCACACTAACAACAACCCAGGCGGCACCAACAAACAAATCGACATCGACAACCCCGCCAACCTAGGCCAAGAGTCCACCGACGCCGGCTCAGTAAAGAACCTCAAATGGCGCTTCTCCGACTCGAAAACCCGCCAATTGCCTGGCGGCTGGGTGAGGCAACAAGTCATCACCGACCTGCCCGCCAGCAACGACATCGCCGGCGCCCAGCAGCACTTGACCAAAGGCAGCATCCGCGAGCTGCACTGGCACCGTGTCGCCGAATGGGGCTACGTCTACCAGGGCCAAGTCGCCGTCGGTGCTGTCGACGAGTACGGTCGCAATCAGTTCGAGGTCTTGAACGAAGGCGATATCTGGTATTTCCCCAAGGGTGAAGCGCATGTGATCCAGGGCCTTGCGGACCAGAACGAGTATTTGCTTGTTTTCGACGACGGCAATTTCGATGCCGCGGGTACGACCTTTAATGTTGATGATTGGATCGCGCATACTCCCAAGGACATTTTGGCGAAGAGTCTTGGTAAGTCTTGCCGCGTCAATAACCTCAATTGCAGCAGAACAAAGCACTAACCAGTCATCCATCCAGGCGTCGATCCATCCGTCCTGAACTCCGTCCCCTCACCCAACCCTTACATCCTCAAAACCAATCTCACCGCCACAACCGTCGAATCTCCCTACGGCAAACTCGAAGGCAACAGCTCCTACGTCTTCCGAGCAAGCGAACTCGAGCCCGAAATCGCAGCCGGAGGCGGCGGCTCCGTCAAGATCGTCGACTCTCGCAACTTCCCCGTAGCGAAAACCATAGCCTCCTCGATCGTGACGCTCAAGCCAGGAGCGTTAAGGGAATTGCACTGGCACCCGAACGTAAGCAACTATCATCCCTCCCTCTCACCCAATCTCAGCATAACTTCACTAACGCTCTCCACATTCAGGCCGAAGAATGGCTCTACTTCCTCTCCGGCTCCGCCCGCGCCACCGCCTTCGTCGGAAACGTAAGTCCCTCATCCCCCCCCCCCATCCCCTGTCTCCCCCACCCCCTCCCAACTCCAATCTAACACCCTCCCCAGGCCGCAGCCCGCACCTTCGACTTCTCCGCCGGCGACACCGCCGTCTTCCCAGACAACTCAGGCCACTACATTGAAAACCGCAGCTCCAACGAAACTCTCCAATGGATCGAAATCTACAAATCCGACCGCGTGGTGGACATCTCGCTGACGCAGTGGCTGGCGCTGACGCCGCCTGGCATCGTCGCCGAGACGCTGAAGATCCCGCTAGAAGTCGCGCAGGGGTTGCGGAAGGAGAAGCAGTTGATTATCGCTTAGATGGATGTGGCTTGGGTGGTGGTGGGAGAGGGGGGATTGGAGGTGGAGCGGTTGTGCAGTGCAGTGGTGGGTGCGTTGGAGGGTGAGGACTGAGTACAGGTGTGCATTTTTCTTCTTCTTGGCTTCTTCTTGTTGAGGACTTCGCGTCTCGTGAGACGGCTCTGCTCGAGGAAAGCTTTCGTATTCCTAGTAGATACAGAATTTATTTGGTTATTAATGTACTACTGCGCGGGGAGTGATAGTGATGCAGTGCACCTGTGAATTAGAATTCACATCGAAGCAAACGGCTTGTGTCCCACCTCACTCACGTCATGTCAATTCTCGTACAGGACACGCTAATTGAAGCGGATGAGATATGTCCCGGGCCTGTTCATTTCAAGATATTGAATCTGAATTTCCAAAATGCGCGTTCGTCATGGCGAGAAACGAAGTTTGAAGCGATCGGGCAGCAACGCGGAGAAAAATCTGAACTTGTAGCATCTATACATAACACGTCGAAGAAATTCTAGCTCTTGTATCGTGACCCAATCTACTTGCCCTCGCCAGCCTTGTAAGCAGAGTCGTGCGAAGCGATAGCGCGACCACTGGGGTCGGTCTGCTTGCTCCAGGTGGGTGTCCACCTCTCGACGGTGCCGGCACACTGGGGCGGGAAGTGCTCGTCGAACATGCACCTGTACCAGTAGGCCTCCTTGGAATCGGGGATGTCGTCACCCCACTGCGGCTTGTCCTGCTTGATGTTGGCCATCTGCTCGTCGGAGACCATCTTCTTGGCCTCGTCCTTGAGGCCGTCGATCCAGCCGTAGCCGACGCCGTCGGAGAACTGCTCCTTCTGGCGGTACAGGATGTGGTCGGGCAGGTAGGGCTTCTCGCCGGGCGCGAGCTCGGACTTGTCGAAGGCGCGGCGCATGATGTACTTTTCGATGCGGCCTTGGTCCTTCTTGATCAGCTTCTCCTCGGGGTCGATGTTCATGGCGACTTCGAGGAACTCCTTGTCGAGGAAGGGCACGCGTGCCTCCACGCCCCAGGCGGATGTGGACTTGTTGGCGCGCAGGCAGTCAGCCAAGTGGAGGTTCTTGACGCGGCGGACGGTCTCCTCGTGGAAGGCCTTCTTGTCGGGCGCGTTGTGGAAGTAGAGGTATCCACCGAAGGCCTCGTCGGAGCCCTCGCCGGAGAGCACCATCTTCACACCCATAGCCTTGATTTTGCGGGAAAGAAGGAACATGGGTGTTGAGGCGCGAATGGTGGTAACGTCGTAAGACTCGAGGTGGAAAATAACATCGTAAAGGGCGTCAAGACCTTCCTGGATAGTGAAGGTCATGGAGTGGTGCTTGGTTCCGAGGAACTTGGCGACCTCAGCGGCAGCAAGACTGTCGGGTGCGCCAGGCAGACCGATGGAGAAACTGTTGAGCTGGGAGAGAAGCGGGATGGTGTTCAAGTGATACTCCTCGTCCACACCAGCGAGCTCGTCCTGTGCGCCGTTGATAGGAGCAGCGCCACCGTAGGCAGAAGGGGTGTTGGCGCCAGACTCCCTGATTTGCTTAGCGTACTCGCGCTGAAGTCTGAGGGTCTCGCGCTGGGCGATGGAGGCGACAAGGGAGCTGTCAAGACCACCGGAAAGAAGGACACCGTAGGGAACCTCAGCCATCAGTCTCTTCCTCACTGAGCGCTCGAAAGTCTCTCTGAGAAGCTTGTAGTCGATGGGGTTGGTGGGAATGTTGGAGGGCTCAACCAGCCACTTGGGGGTGAAGTAGCGGGTGAGTTTGTCGGTCTTGCTGTCGTAGACGTGGCCGGGAGGGAAGCTCTCAATGGTATCGCAAACGGGGTGCAGGCACTTCAGCTCAGAGGCGAAGTAAACGGCGCCGGGAGTCTGCGAGGAGCGACCCATGTAGAAAGTTGTGATTCCGATGGGATCTCTGGCGGCAATGACACGGTCAAGCTTCTTGTCGTGCAGGACCCAGCTGAACATGCCGTCGAGGTATTTGGGGGTATCGATGCCATGCTCTTGGTACAGCGGGATGATGACCTCGCAGTCGGAGTGGGTCTTGAAGGGGTATTTTTGTGAGAGCTGCTTGCGCAGAATCTTGTGGTTGTAGATCTCGCCGTTGACGGCAAGGGAGACGGACTCGTCCTCGTTGGTGATGGGCTGTGCGCCGGAGTCTAAAGAGGAGGTTGTGGTTAGCTTTGGTGAGGAAGAAAGAGGGGTAGGCATGTTTCCAGCACTCACCAACGCCGACAATGCTCAATCGCTCATGGACGAGGATGGTGTTGTTGGCAATGTGGTTTCCACTCCAATCGGGGCCGCGGTGCTTGACCTGCTTGCCCATTCGAATGGCCGTGGGCCTGAACTTTTGCACATCGGGATGCCTGGCGGTGGTGATAGCAGTGGTCAGCGCATGGTCAATGGCAATGGCAGTGGTATAAGTATTTCTTAGAGGTGGTGGGGGCGGACATACTGGTGGCAGGCGAAAATACCACACATGTTGGCGGTGTTGTATTATTTAATGTGTATGGGTATATGAAGAGGGGTGTTTCTGTTGAAAAGAAATGGATTGAGTTATATCGTCGCGGCGGACCGAATGACTCAACCAATAACACCCTCCTTGGCCGTGGACAATGACTGTATAACGTGTTTAATCGCCCGAGTGTCGCCCCGCCCTCTCTCCCACATTTTTAATTACCAGAGCGTCGAGTCTCTCAGTGACTCCGAAGATCGGCCCGCTTCGATAAGAAACAAGTGCATAGATAAGACGGCAGGGCCCACGCCACTCCCGCTCCCCTCTGCGCTAGTCCCGTTCGTCTTGTTTATCGTTGCCAGGGTGTATGAGAGTAGCGTGGCACTTGAGAGATATTCACTCCTCCACCCGTCTGTATACTACAGTGCAGCCATACCATTCCTTGCCTCCAATCAATCGCACATCTCTATCACCCGTATACTGCCCGTCTGACCACCCATTCTTCGCCTGCCCATCCTCGTTGTCAGCCCATTAACCTGAAACAAGGCCTCCTAGGGCATCCCAATCGACGTCACTGGCCAACTCCAAGAATATTTGATCATTACACGGCAGTACTCGGTCTGCAAGAATAAAACATACGCCCAACACAGCATGTCGTAGCAGTATCGCAATCATCCAACTCTCAACTCATGATGCGCTCCGCTCTGGCCACCGTCACCCAGCGTCGCGGCAACAGGTCTAGGAGTACCTCCCTCTCTTCTGTACCACCTGCAAAGACCTCTGGCGAGTACGATCGCGGACTCGCAACACTCGCTGCTTCGATCATATACAAATCCCCTCTGCCATCACAAGCCGGACTACCAATTTACATTGTCAATGCCGCCGCCTTCCCGGACGCCTACGAAGTCGACTACAATGCATTGCTACCATACGTTCTCGCGCGACTCCCGGAGGAAGACGAGCTGATTAGCGGAACCGAATACGAGATCATATTCTTCGCAGGCGGTCAGCCGGATGGCGCCACGACAGAAAAAAAGCAAGGGCCAGGCGTGGGTTGGTATCTACAAGCATACCAAGTGCTCAGTCGGGCCACGCGGAAGAAGCTGCAAAAGTTGTATATTGTACACCCGCGAACATGGGTACGCGTGCTCGTCAACGTCTTTGGAACGGTCGTTTCGCCAAAGTTCAGAAGGAAAATCATCAACGTCAACACGTTGACTGGGCTGGCAATGCTGATCCCTATCGAGAGGTTGATGATTCCTCCTGTGGTCTACTTGCACGAGAGGAAGCTTAGTCCGGATATCGATGTTCCATATGCCAGTGGACGAAGAGCTTTCGGCGCTCTAAGGCCTCTACCGGTAAACCTGAACACAGGCAAGACCAGACTACCAAGAGTGTTACGAGAGACAACCACATTCGTTCTACATCCCGTCAACATTAGGACCGAAGGCCTTTTTCGCATCCCGCCACACTCGATTCTCACAGGAGCTTTGCGAGAAGCGTACGACAGAGGTCAGATGTACATTTTCTGGAAAGAGGTGGGCGCAACGTTCGTGGAGCCTGGACTCGACCAGGCGGTGGTGGACGAAGTTAGGATCGAAGACGCCTATGGTGTTCACTCTGCGGCTTCTTTGATCAAAACCTGGTACCGAGAACTGAGGCAGCCAATGTTCCCAGAGACCAGCTACAGTAATTTGCGCGAACAATTTGGGAGCCCGGATGTTGAGGTCACGCTGGAGGATCTGGAAAACATCCTTTCCCTGAATTCGAGACAGTCCCCTCTGAACACCACAAGCCGAGAGATCCTTCTCAGGCACCTACTGCCGATGCTTTCATTGGTGGCCGAGCGCGAGCCAGAGAACAAAATGGACTCGAATAACCTCGCTATCTGTTTTGCCATGACTCTGGTATGCGGCTCCAACCAGCTCGAAGATGCTAAAATGACAAGTGTGATCCGTCGAATTCTACAAGCTGCAATCGACCTGTGGCCTCAATTGCGGAGCCAGCTGAACATCGATATCAACAGCATCTGGAAAGACATCCAGCCGCCACAGGAAGTGAACGAATACGAGGATCCGCTTGAAGAACCAAGACCGATGCGTCGCTCTGAGGAGGAGAACGAAGCTCATCGAGTTCATCTTTTGGATGCGGATTCACCTACCGACGACTTGGCACTTGAGCGTCTGCCGACCTTGCCACCTAGACCAGCAAGCGGACGCCCTGCATCACGAAACGTGTCCAGCGACGAGAACCCTCTAGCCGTACCGAGACGCAAGCCTGCACCTGAGCCGCCTCGCTATTCTACCATATTCACTGATCAAGAGAAGGAGCCGAACGTCGCAGAGTCTCCTGACGGGTACACATCCGCGGACAATTTCTCGCATCGCCTCCCTTCAGCCCGCAGCTACAGCGAGAACGAAAAGAAAGGCTTCACAAATAACTCACAACATGTGGAACCTCCTCACATTGATGTTCCTAAGCGAAAGGCGGTCGCAAGCCACCGCAACGGAGGTCTCGCCCAAGGCGTGGCACGAAGCGCCTCCGAAGCAACATCCGCCCACCTCGCACACCTAGCTGCCCAGCGAGCGAATTCATCTTCTTCAAACAGAGCCTCCATCCCCGAACCCACCTCCGCACCAGGCGCCCTCGGCGAAAACGAAAAGTGCCAATCAACCACTACAGACTCAACCTCCGTCTTCCGCAAACCCTCCTGGCCAGCCTCACGCGGTCCCCAGCAAACCGTGCCCACTCTAGCAAAACCCATCATCCCCCACCGCCCACGATCCCACGAGCCTACCAATTTCGCCATGCAATCCGCTTCCGACGAGTTCAAAGCCGGCATGCCGAAACTGCGAACACCAAGCGCGGGCTGGATCAAGCGGATGACCTCGCAAGAGCTGAAGAACGAAACGGCCCAGAACACCAACAGCAACAACGGGCATAAAACCTTGGCGCCACACAAGCTCAATCTCAAGAAAGCCAGCGTCGACGATCTGCGGCGGATCTACGAGGAGAGAGCCAGTGCTGCCGAGGGGCTGGATAGGTTGCGACGGACAGGTTGAGCGAGAGAGCTTTGGATTGCTGGTGTTGGGTTGGTGAGTAGTAGGAACGTGGTCTGGATTATGAGCATTGTATCGGGGGCATTATTGGGGAGTTCTTTCTTTCTTTTTCTGTTTCAATACTTCACACATTTTTTAACTTTGTAGTACTGATACCCTAGTTTCTCTTATTTTTGCTTTGCAGGAGAAGAGCAAAAATCCTAATGAATTGTTACGGCTGCTTCGGGTTTTCATTTCCGTAATCGATCCTTTTCCTTGAGCTCCCAAGGCATCATGCGAGGCCAGATAGTGCTTAAGTTCCGAGTCACCTCACAACACCACGTAGGCTGGCATCAAAGGGGCGTGGCTCTTGAAGAAAATAAGCTGTTTCAGCCTTACGGCGCGCATCGTACGATCGATGGCGTTCATTGTGACTAGCTAGCTAGGTGCGAGGGAGCAACAGTGAGTACGCATCCATCTCTCACACCGACCGACCACCCTCCCAATGTCGAGATTCCTGATCAAAGCTCCAGATGTGCTCAAGCCTACTTTATGCAAGCCGCCTTTCTTCGTCTTACATCAATGCCATATTTCTGCTCGCAAGATCTCTCCCAGAAGCAGTACCACATCATCCTGCTCCTTGCCTTCGAAGTTCTGACGCGCGCGCGGCTAACAGTTCCCACGCGCGCTGAAAGCCTTTTGAGGAGATTCATCACGACTCGACATCGCCAGCGCTCACTTTCGCCTGCTGCAGTATCTCAAGGATCCTCGCATGCCCTGCTTTGCACCTCTCGTGCAAGCGATAGCCCATGACCCGTTTCTTCCAGACGCATTGAATTTCCACGAAATAAAGGTGACTGCCGACTTGATCAGACGAGTCTTTCGCAAGCTTAGTGCAGAGATCGAGGCTCTCGGTGCGCAACGCACGGTTGGTGTGTAGCACAGCAAACAACTCCTCGATGTTCGGCAGCCGGCTCTCGACGCTTTTGGAGAAAGGAGGTTTGAGCCCGAGTTTGAGCCTTGCGAAGAAGTCTTCGAAGATTTCCGAGGCGATGACGAGGTGGAGTTCAGTGGGTAGTTTCATGAAGGGGCAGGTGCCGTTGCTGGGAGGGGTTGAGGGGTCTGTGGTGGCATTAGAGGAACTGTCGGATGCTGCGATGGCGGTGATGTCCTTGGGTTTTGCATCTGCTCGAATCAGCATTTTTTGAACGACGCTTTACAGCTTGCGAGTGAGGATAGGCCATACTCACCAGCGTCGTCCGCTGTGGCGCTGTATCGTGCGATGCGGCTAGGACACCGCGCGCCTTCCATGCTGTGCGTTCTCGATATGATGGGGTTGTGAGTAGGTAGTTTAAAATTATGGTGAACGGGGGTGGGAGTGGGAGTTTTGATGGCCTTGAACCTTGTGTTTGCAACTTGCAAGTACAGAGGTAGCACGAGTCGGGAGCGGATTGAGGGATTTGTGGCGACATCAGAAGAGCTGTCGAAAGCTGCTGCGGCGGTGTCACCAGCATTCGTAAGTGCTCGGATCAGCATTATTTGGATGGTGTTATGCAACTTCAAGCATAAGCGATAGTCAATAGCTTTGTTGGTTGTGGTGTCGCGTCTTGCGATGCGGTTGGAACGCCGTCCGCCTTCCTTGTTGTGCGCCTTCGAGATGTTGAGCTGTTGGTAGATTGTTGTGTAATCCGAGTGTGAAGTGGGACTTGTGAGCTTGTGTGTACATGGAGCACAAAGCGTGAGGGGCAATTGCCTGTGGGCGTGTATTCGACAGTGACGGCCATGTAGCAGCAATGTGGGAAGGACCGTTCACTCAAGCACAAGGATCAATTAAGCATCGTTCCGCACTGCCGGTGCTCACTCAAGTTTTGACCAATTAATATTCATGTTATATTTTAGCATCTGACAATGTGGATTATACGTCAAGTACAACGTCTAAGATGTTTCCTGCTCAAAGATCGCTATCGAGCCGAGTAGTAGATGAGGTCAAGTTTGTTGCCAACTCGAAGCAATCAAGCAAGGACACTGGAAGGTGCTGGATTCTGATTGCAATACGGGTACTTCGCGAACGGAGAAAGAGTCCTTAGTCGTGCAACGAGCGGAGCGGGATGTTTTCGAGGTTGGGACATGTGCAGACTCCGAGTCATTCTCCCCTTCGAGATATTGGGCGATGCTCACGGTCAAATAATGACCGATCATTGGCTCTTGGGTCTTCCAGATGAATGTTAGAATGAAAGATGACATGACGGGATATTCCGTCCGTTTTCGCGATTGCGTTACACGAGGCCATTGAGCCTCCAATCCTGATCCAGTCAGGTCTATATTTCGAATCCACACGATTTGCCTTTCGGCCATTAGTCTGTACACGCTCGTTCTCAATCATTGCGTCCCCAACATTCGATTTCTCGTCGCGACAACTTGCAGGCGCTCTCACGCTCACTTGGTCACCTCCGCAACGCCCTCCCTGCTCTTCTGGAAAGCATTGCTCCACAGCGAGCTCACCTTCTCCTCTAACCTGAGCCTCGCACTCGTCCAGTCGGCATCCTGCAGTGTGCGCACGTTCTTCTCTAGCTCGGCGTTCCAGCGGTCCTTCGCGGTCTCAAGTAGGCCAATGCGGACTTCACGGTTGATGGGAAGTGGCTGTGTGGGTTCGGGCTCGACAATGCCGTTCAGCAGGACTGCTTGCTGGTGCAGGAGGGCGCTCTGGTGGAGTCTGTTGCGCGCGTGTAGGTTCAGAGAGAGGTATACGATTGTCGTTGTGAGAGTGAAGCCGCCGAGCTGAATGGTGTTAGTTTAGCTTAGGAGGATCGCGATCTGGTTTAACGGAAATGTACGCACGAGGCCAGATGTGAAACCCATGATTATTTGACACGACGGCAAGGACTGTGAGACCTTGCTTGTAAGTGGTGAGTATGGTGATGTTGATGTGTCGTCGGTTGCTATCGGGCGCAACCTTCCCAAACGGGACTGCCGCGGACTTTTGTGAGGCTCGAGTTTGGCTTTGGCTTCATCCAGATATCCACGCTCGAGAAGGAGTGCTATTCATACACCCACGCCTCATACACCAACAATCCTTCGCACGACACGACACGAAATTATTCGCTTTGCCATTCGCTCTCTACCCAAGCGACCGATAAACCTCGAGCCACACATAACAGGAGACACCGCCGCCAACCGCAACAATGGCTGGAGGCCTCACGAAATACCGCCACTTGAGCAGAGACTCTGCCCACCGCAGAGCACTTCTTCGCAACCTGGTCACATCTCTCATCGAGCACGAATCTATCTCAACGTCATGGCACAAAGCAAAGGAGGCGCAGAGGCTGGCGGAGAAGTTGATCACACTAGGCAAGAAGAACACCGAAGCCAGCAGGCGCTCAGCCATGTCCACATTATTCGTATGTTGTGCACTGTCACAAGGGAAGCTAATGGTTGGCTAACATCGTCCAGCGCCCTCACGAGATGCTCCCCAAACTTTTCGGACCGCTTAGAGAACGCTACGCCAACAGGCCCGGAGGCTACACCCGCGTGCTCAGAATCGAACCTATAAAGGAGGACCAGGCTGCGTCGGCAATCTTGGAGCTCGTAGACGGACCCAAGGACATGCGCTTCGCCATGACCGCACGAACAATCGCCAAAGCGAACGCCGACGGCAAGGCGATCAACGACATGACCGCCGCCAACATTCACAAAGTCACACGTTTCAGACCCTCGGCCGACAAGGATTTGGAGGAGATGGTCAACAAGTTCTCTGAGATGGATGCCGCGGGTGACTTTGGCGACGTGGAGGTGAAGAAAAAGAGGGTTTACCCCAGGCTGGAGCGCAGCAGATGAGGTGGCATTTGGCGATGGGAAGAAGTGTATTTTTACTTGCATATGGGTTGTTGCATGATCAGCCGGGTCAATTTGCCGGCACAAAGAGGGTTTCAAGGAATATTGGATGTATACGCCAGATATGAATAAGGGAGTGGATGTGTGGCATTACATGGCCGACTACAATTCGAATTGGGTGTGGAGGTGGTATATGTGGTCGACTCAGCACACGCTGCACATCGAGACACGGTCCCGGTACACGGCAGAGTCCCACAGGCTTGAAAGGCTCATGTACACTAAGCAGACAGTGTACGATATGTTACAAATGCTTGACCAGTGTCACTTCATTTGATCTCACTGACATTAAAATACACGATGGCATTGCATAGACACTGGTGTAATGTTCAGCTGTCATTGCTATCACAAAGCAATCACGACGTCTGGATTCAGTTTTTTATCTTAGTAGCATTTGGCTCCCAAATTATGTCCAACAGACTCAACAACCGACATCCAAACTTGTCGCCGTACATCGCGCATGCCAACTGGGCCGACCCTTCAGTACCACCAATGCCTCGTTGAGCTAGCGTGCAATGCGGCGTTGCTGCAACGCTTTGCCCTCGCATTCGTAGTTGTTTCTCGTCAAGAAACACAACATCCTGACAACTTCACATCGAGGTTCTTAATAGTGATGGATTTCATTCATCCACCCATCTGTACACCATATCAAGCATATGCCATTACCCCAGACCCTGGTCAATCCGGTGGGGTCCATCGCGGAGAGAGATGCGAGAACTCACAACGCCGCTCACCAGTGGATCACTGTGACATCACTACGGATGTACAGTCGTGACGATTGATTGATGTGCTATCGACATGTAGGTATATAGAGCGTGAGTTCTCTGGTTTTCGTTTTCCGTTGTAGCAGATCCACGACATCTACACTCTTGCACTTTACTCTTTGATCAATCGACCAACAGGCCAACCACATCAAATCAACACAAACACCAACCTAGCAAACATGTCTGAGCAACAGCCCAAGTCCGCGTTCGACATTGGTATGCAGTACGCAATCGATTGGACATCCCTCAGGCTACTAACGATACAATCCTAGGCTGGAAGCCCCCAGCTCCCCAAAACCAGAACCACCCCGGTCTCGAAAAGAACATGGACCCATTCCCGCAGGTCGATCAAGTACCAACATACGACGGCGGTGCGCAAACCTACAAAGCAGCCGGCAAGCTCAAAGGCCGCAAAGCTCTCATCACCGGTGGCGACTCAGGCATCGGCCGCGCCACCGCCGTGCTGTTCGCCATGGAGGGCGCCGAAGTCATGATCACATACCTCGAAGTCGAGCAAGAAGATGCGGACTTCACCAAGAAGATGGTTGAGGAGCGCGCCGGCAAGATCCACTTGCACGTGGCGGATCTGAGGACTGCGGAGGCGTGCAAGAAGACTGTTGATAAGGCGCTGGAGAATATGGGTGCGATCAACATCTTGTTCAACAACCATGCGTTCCAGATGATGCAGGATACTATTTTGGATATTCCTGAGGAGCAGTGGATTAAGACGTTTGACACGAACATTCACGGTGAGAATTTCCGTGTCGACGTTCTCGAAGCGATCAAAAGACTGACATCTTCCAGCCTTCTTCTACCTCTCCAAGTACACCCTCCCACACATGACCAAGGGCGACACGATCATCAACGATGCCAGTGTCAACGCCTACATCGGCCGTCCCGACTTGCTCGACTACACCAGCACCAAGGGCGCCATCACAGCTTTCACCTACGGTCTCAGCAACCAGTGGGTCGGCAAGGGCATCCGTGTCAACGCAGTTGCTCCTGGCCCTGTCTGGACGCCTCTAGTCGTCTCGACCATGACCGAAGAGTCGCAGAAGGCTTTCTCAGGGCCCATTGGTCGTGGCGGACAGCCCAGTGAGATTGCGACTGTGGTTGTCTTCCTGGCTAGCACGGACAGCAGTCAGATTAGTGGACAGGTTATCCACTGCAACGGCGGTGTTGTCGTTCATGGTTAGACTATAACCTGTACTTTTTAAGTAATGCCCTGCGATGATACGAGGTCCACGAAACATGACTGGTTAAGCCAAGCAAAAACAAACATCAAGATCAAAACACACAATATACATGCCTGACCTCAGACCTTAATCTCTATTCTTCACAGTGCTCTTGATTCCCAAATCGCCCTACGTAAGCTTCTGCTTAATGAAGAAAGCCCTGAGGTAGCTCAACTGCCACGTGCAAGTAATGCCCAAAACCGCAAGCTGCAACAACGTCCACCTCACAACCCTCGCATTCACACTCTCGCTAATATCCCTAAACTCCGCCTCACGCTCGCGTTGGAAAACCTGCTCGCGCTTGACATCCTGCAACCGCGCGTTCAGATCCCGCACCTTCTTGACCACGTCCTCGATCTTGTCCTTGTCCGAGCTCTCGATCTTCGAGGTGTCGCCGATGGCCATGTCGAGCTCGAACTTGATGCCACCGGCTTGCCCGCCGTGGAAGAGGAAACCCGAGGTCGCGGGCACGTTGGTTGGGGTGAAGCAGAGGCGGTGGTCGCCGGCGTCGGCGGCGGTGAAGATGAATTTGCCGCTGCCTTTGGAGCGCTGGGAGACGACGCGGTGGTCGTTGTCGAAGGTTTCGTCGACGGTTATGAAGACGCCCTAGTGGTTCGTTAGATTATGGTGGGGTTTTACGGTTGGTTGGGTGGTGAGAGAGCTGGCGTACCATGTCGGGGTTAGGCAGGTAGGCATTTGCTTGCTCGTTCCATTGTGTCGCTGTAAAGTGGCCTGTATCTTCATTAGTGAAATGGTATGGTATAGCCAACTGGTCTGTCGCTGCATACCAACGACAAGCGTGTCCTTTGGCAGCTCCTCGAAGAAGCACTTCTGGGAGGGCCCGTCGATGTAGAAGTACAGGGCTTGAGCCTGGCTGGCCAGCAGTGCCAGACCGGCTATTAACGAGGGCCACATGGTATGTTTTGTGGTATGTGGGTGTTGGTCCAATGTTGCTGGCCTCTTTTCTCCTGACGTTCGAGCTGCTGCTGTTTAGGGAACTTGACTCGTGTTCGTTGCTCCTGCTTCACGTGCCAAGCCTGGCTTTGCTGGAACCGTTGTCCATCTTGTGAGCTGTGAATACTTTAGTACATATAATTTCTAACATTGCAAGCCATTGATAGTATGCTGAACATCTATAGAGCATTACGTTTCTGAATGCTACAGATCTCGTCGGGAGTTTGATGCGCCGTACGGCGGCTCGCGATGAACAATGCCTTACAGAAGAGAGCAGCATTGGAAGAACTGCCAGTGATACATGTGCTGAAATCTCAAGGATAACAATGATTTAGTCACAGTACCCGAAAAGATACACATCCTGTTTTTACATATTATTCCAGGTTGATACCTAGGTGAGATCCTCAGGCCAAATAGTCCTCGTGTCAACAGTCAAACATAACGACAGACTCGACTATGACTTTGGCTGGAGTGTACGTTAAGAGACTTTGGCATATCTGTCTCGTACAGACCCATTGTATATACGGTGTTAGCCTCGGTCGAAGACACGTAGACCCAAGCGATAGGCCAATATATTACATTGACAACCGAACCATTGCTTCCCCGCCTCTTCTCGGCTCAAGTCACAACTTCATTGACTACCTTAGGGACAATAATTGATCCTCAAACCCTACAGCTGGACCATTAGATAACCAATCCGGAAGGACCTTACAACTGTGATCAGCCAACAACACTGAGGTGAAGATTGGCCACTATGTCGAGTCTAAAGAGCGGCAACGCACAAGACAACGCCAGCAATGGAGCGGACCAGGGTATTCTCAAGCTTGCGGACGGCCATGCTATCACTTACCACACCATTGGCGACATCGGCCTACCATTGCTAGTCTTCGTTATCGGAAGCTCCGGACTTGGATCGTTGTATCGTCGCCTAGCCATTGAGCTCTCCGCCACCTTCAGATGCGTTTATCACGACAAGAGAGGCTTTGTCCCAGCCAATGCCGATGAGGCAACTCTTGCCAGAGAAACCAATCAGCTTGTCCTCGCCGGCCAGGTTGCCGACGATGCAGCAGCTCTCATCAAGCACCTATCGCCGCAAAAACCCGTCTACGTCTTCGGAACATCCACTGGTGGTGCGGCGGTGTTAGATCTGGCCGTGAGGTATGCTGATCTCCTTCGAACGGCAATTCTGCACGAACCGATCACTTTCTCCGTTATGCCACCGACAGTGCTCAAAGAAGAGACGCTCGCATTGTACCGCAGTCTGCCATTCTACAAGGACCAGGCCGACGGCTCAAAGACATATGCGAACTACATGTTCCGTCCTTACTCTCAAGAGACATCTTCGGCTTTGCAGGAACGTCTGATCCGCCAAATCCAGGGAGAAACTGAGATCCCAAAGAGGTCCACAATGCCAGCGAAGAGCGTTCAAGAGTTCAATGCTCGCCAGGGAGAACAAGAAGGTGCAGCTATGCTTGCGTACCAAGTGGATTTGCAGCAGGCGAAACGTGTCAAAGATAAGCTCCTGCTCATTCGCGGCGACGAGAGCAAAGAGTGGCCGATCAGCCAGCCGGTCGTGTACCTAGCACAGGCTCTTGGAGATGACAAGAAAGTATGGGAATTGGTTGGCGACCACCTGAGCTTCGCAGCACGCCGCAACGTGGTGGTCTTCGCAAAGCAGCTCGTCGATCTCTTGCGTCAAGAAGGTTGTTTATCGGTATCCACAGATAGCGAGACGAAAGCACGTCTTTGATAGAATTGGCTGGTGGTAGGCACTAAAAGCGTCGTCAGTTGTCCCAATCACATGCGCTGTCAAGTCGTGGGCCCGGAGTATATTCACAAGGCCAGCGTGCCTCACTAGCAGTTCCCCTCATGCAGCATGATGCGGGTTGCTGCTATCCGACGATAGAGCTTCGTTAGACTAGCAGTCTGCGGGGCCACCCAGTAGATAACGCCATGCAGTCGCTCTCAAACACCTTAGCTCCACAATCCATATCTCAAAGGGCAATCAGTGGATATACGCGTATCTATCGGCAATATCGCTAGAAGAAGACGTGGGATGTAGTTCGTGTCGATACCTCGAGACAGCTTGATACCATTCGCTTCGATAACGTTGACACGAGTACGCAAACTCTTCCAAGGCACGAGAACCGCCATCTTGACGAGATTGCCCACGCCCGCGACTCGTGCGAATCCTAACATTGCAAATCACAATCACTCTACCTACTGTGTGATCTGCCTTGCCGCGCTTGCCATGCGTCGCAGGAGTCGCTCCGTTCCGCGCGATCGCACATGAGCGTGAACAGATTGTGGGTCTTTCTCATGCGCACAAGACCCTCACAAGTCCGGCCGTTGCAACATCTGGGGGCCAGCGGCGGGCGGAATAGTCGCTCGGACAAACAACACTGCGAAGGAGAGAACGCCGAAGTACTCGAAGCAAGCAAACATTCCTGGTTCAATAATGCCGCAGAAACCGCTCCAACTGTTCCATCAACGTGACACGACAGTAGTGGGTGGTGGTGGTGGTTCTCGCTCGCAGCAAGAGCGCCAAACGATTTGCCTCCCACGTCCCGACGGCACGGCTCATGTACGAGTGGCAAAGTCACAGCAAGAGTAGGTACGCGCCTCCTCCCACAGACCCCGCATCTCTCAATCTCCATCCTATCAATATCAACGATTCATGTACTACAACTCTCCACCCGAGCCGTTGAAGCATGCCCTCGGATTGCCCTCCGCCTACACGTAAACGATCGCAGCTAGTGGGAAGACAGCGGCCGTGTCCGCTCAGATTTCCCGCTCCACACTACTACGTGATGCCCTACCTTGAGCCTGCCTACAGATAGGCAAAACCTCAAAAAGTATACTGTACTAGACTAGAGGAGGTACAGTACCTCATGATGTACTCGATAGTACCTCCAGCGTGGGGCCGCGACTATGGTGCGCTTCGCTCCCGCGCGATGAGCCGCCGATGTCCAAATGAACCTGCAGCCCACCCATGTCGTCGGCAAGCAACGAGCGTGAGGGGCTGAGTCGCTCGCGAGCGAGCAGGAGGGAGGCGTAACTTGCGTAAGAGGATAAGGCAGGGAAGGGTGTGGGATTGCGATGCGTGATGATGAGCGGGATGTGCAGAACGTCGCCCTCAGCTTAGGAAGGATGCGACCCTGCGTGTCTCGCATGCGCAGCGGCGCTCTGAGACGGACGCGAGGCGTCGTGGGCCAAGAGCTGGTTAGGCTGAGGGGTTGCAGGAGGTGGTGAGGAGAGGTGTTGTTTGAGAGGCTGGGATTGTGGGCTGGGGGCTACGCACGCCTGCGTCGGTACGCAATCGAGCATGGGAGCGCTAAGGTTGTGATTGGGCTAAGGTGGGATGTCGAGGGTGTTATTGGCAGTGATATAGGGCTAGGAGGTGGATCTGAAGACGATTGACGTCCTACCTGGAAGGATGAGACAAGAGCGATAGTGGGATCTGGGGGTTTGATAGGCAGGTTGTACAGAAGGAGAAGGCGAGAGCTTTGTTGCGAGTTTGAACGTCATAATGGAACAGATGAGTGGCACAAGGTGGGAGCAAGACGGAGTATGGTGGTATGAAGGTGACAAGCAGTGTGTCATCATGTTTCTCGTATGCTACTCTATATGCTGCCAAAGCAGTTGTTGCAGTGAGTTGCTCGCGAGCAGAAGTGCGTTTGCGGAAATGCAAGCAAACGCGCCAAAAGCATCCTCCATGCTTTCAAGAGTCCAAGTCAAAGCTCTGGCTCTTTCAAGGAAACCCCATTGCCCTTTCCGCGGTAGTACATCAACAAATGCGTAAAGCAAGGGTATCCTCCATATGCAGACAGATTGCAGAATAGCGTCTACAATTGCAGATACTGCTACCCTGCAAGAAGCCCAGTCCGTAACACCGTGCCGTTTGCTGCCAGGCCCCAGCGGCCATGGCGTGTCATGCCCGATAAAGGAAAGCAAGTCAAGACCAAAGACTTTTTAGTACAGTATGCATGGTGGCAAATCCGTGCCGAGAATGCGAGTTGATATGAGATCGTTGCAGAAATCCAGAGTGTAGAGGGAGAACGTGGCTCCCATGCTGTGGTTCTGGGGCTTTATTTAGTTGTTTTTGTCCGACTTGGCCATAGTGGCGAGTCGAACTTTGTGTCGTGAAAAAATGATACATCAAGCTCGATCAGAGCAATCGAGCTGGAGACGAAGAAGATTGTTCAGCGAAGGCTCGAGCGACGCTTAGCAGCGCGAGTCTGATCGAAGGAGCTGAAGTAGTCCTGGAGAGCAGCACGGGCCTGCTTGCTGAGGCCGGTACCGGAGGGCGATGAGCTCGAGGCAGATGAGAGCGATGTCCTTGATGATGAGGGGCTCAACGTAGGGCCGTTCGTTGATGAAGCTGAAGATGTTGAAAGCCTCTTGTCGTCCCTCTCGGTGAAGTTGTACGCGGGAGTGAGAACGTAGCCGGGGTGTGTTGACTCCCATGAAGCGTGCTCAGTGGAGGGAGAAGAGCAGCCTGATTGGGGCGCCCTTTCGAGATCCGCAAGGCGGCAAGATTGTGAACAGTAAGAGCCTTCGCACTGCTTGTCGCAGGCGAGGCAGAAGTCCTGGAAGCAGTCCATGATTATTGATGTTGTTGTGGTGGTTGTGACGTTGTTGTGTGTTGGTGTTGGTGATGGAAGCGTCGACGATCGAAGCTGTTGTGGTTGTTGGTTGATGATGTGGTTTAGTCGAGTGTGTGATCGTCCAAAAGGATGGCAGAAGGATTAATTTGTATGTTGAAGAATCGAATGCCTCCGATGACTGTGCAGAAGGTGATAGATATGGTCAGGCACCGTGATGAATCATACGGTGCACGGATTGCGTGCTAGGCGATGCCCGGAGGAAAGTTGGTTGTGTCAGACAGGTGTCGCAGCGCGTGATCAATGGTGTGCGGGCTTTGGAAGAAGATGCAATGGATTTGGTAATGAATGGTAAGAGAGCGATGGAGTGCTACGGGAGGGCGATTGCGTATATATGGGAGGCGTGAGATGCGAGGTGGGCGCCGGGCGTGGAGGGCGCTTTTGCGATTGTTGGCTACAGCGCAGCTGCAGCATGAGGAGGGGCGTCCCTACGGTCGTGCGCTCAGGCACGCCGTGTGCAGAGCGAATGAGCAGGCGAGACGTGCTGCGAGTGGGTCTGGGTGCGAGGGCGTGACTGGGCAGGCCGGGCGATCATGCGCCTAAACGAAAACAGGCGACGACGCACCAGCATTTGGCACGAAACCTGCAGCTAGTCGAGTGGGCGGGTGGGCGTGGGATGGGCACCTCATCGCTACTCGCCCATTGCCGTCGCCGCTCGGACGCTGTCTCTGAGCCTCGCACCGCTGGGACTACTGCTGGGACCCCATCGCTCTGTTGCTCCCGGACTCCTCCACAGGCTCAGCCGTTTATGTCCGCAGCACCGTAGACGACGCAGACGCAGCCCTTGGACCACGTTTCTGCCTCCCTCCCGTCGGCCGTGATGTCGGCGGCATCCCAGCGAGAGAGGCTCTCGGGGCCCCACTGTCCAACTACCACACACTGCCGTGCGCTCCTCGCCTTTGTTACAGCCTGCTCGCTCTGGGGAGCCCTGCATCAACACGGTGTCTCGCGGGCCTCGTCCAAAGGGCAGGTTGAGCCAGTCCGGGCCTGCCTCTGCTGCTGACTGGAGCAGCATTACGCGAGGCAGAGATTTCGCTGTAGCCGCCTGACGCTCGCCATGCACTATTCTTCCACACGGGCCTCTGGATAGCAGTGCACTATTATTTTGTGTGTGGAGGGCGGCTCGCACGGCTCCATGTCTCCCAGACAGGACAGGCGACTAAGCATCGGCCTGTCCATTTTTCTGTGACAAGATTTGCTCTGATGACAGCCAGAGAGGCAAGGCGCAATTTGCTGGCGTGATCTCCGACGATCAGCACGCGAATCAGCGCCTGGCGTGGAAAAAAGTGCGATCCTTTGGTTTTTTTCTGGTTCGCAGAGCACGCAATACTTCGCTTTGTGCGGCTACGGATGCTCAGCTGGCCGAACCAGCTGACCCTCTGTTTCGATACTTCGCCTCCCATCTCCTAGGAAAACACCGTGATGACAGTCTTGATGTCCTTCGTTCTCTTCGTGACCTCGCATGCACACACCACACGTACACAAATCCTTAGCGCACGGTTCTGCACTGTTGCTGACTGCTGCTTCTGTTGCCTTCATTCCTGTTCCTGTCGCACGGCCAACTGTGCAGATGCCGCCAATGCTCAACGCCAACGTATACTGCATGCTGTACGTTTCGAGGCCCGCCGCTGACAACAAGCATCCTGAGACGTGCCTTGCGCCATGTGTGTTTGGAGAAACGTGCTCGAGCAACTTTCGCTCCCGCGCCTGCCAATAACGAGCTCGTTCCTTGTGAACCCTTTCGAACTCTAACGACCCAACATCTCTCGTAATATAACAGGTACCGGAGGTACATCCACAGCCTCGCCCAGGCCGATCCAAGCGTGCCCCAAAGTGCCATTCGCTGAGTCTGGGGTTTGGCTGAAGACCAGCAGGGTCGTTTGTTTAGCGAGCCAGACTGTCTCTCGCAAACCTTCGTATATTGCACACTTTCACCCCACGCCGCCCTAGAGTGGTAGTGAAGTTGATGCTTATCCTGGCGCAAGTATAGCAATTTCACTACCGATGGCGTCCCTTATCTTCTCTGCTTTCCCATGCAATAGCACTAGATGTGCGACAAGACTAGCCGATCGGCGCTGCTTGCTTGCTTGCTTGCAAGTAAGTAGCTCTGTAGCAGCAGAGGTTCGTCACCACTTAGTTGCATGTCGGCCAGCTGCATCGAATCGAAGAAAAATGCTTTGCAGGACTACGTCTCACAACAGCAGCGTCGGCCTCTCTCAGCAGGGGCCTGCTACAGTACTTCGAAATCCAGCTGCCGATCTGGCCCAGCGTAGCCAATGCTCATCCTCCACGCGTGGTACAAAGGACGCAATCAGTCCCACGGCGCGGCGCCAGGCCAGTGCTTGAGCGGATGTCCGCAGATGCGTGTCGCCATCCCCACACTCCAGCCGTGAATCGCGTTGGGTGCACGGTTGTTGAGATATCTCTGGCGAGGCTGGCCCTATTTGGAGTCTGGGGGTTTTCGCTTCTCTGGAGTAGTGAGCCGCCACATCTTGTGGCTGGAGGCTGGACGACGGAATCGCACGAAAAGAGGGGCCTCTTTGCCTCGTGCATGCTATGCTGGGGAGCTCGAGGATGGAGGCGTTCAACTTCTCGCTCAATTCCTGCTTAGCGTGCGCGTGAACTGCAGGAGAGACGCATTTGTCGGTATCGAAGGCGATTCGCTGCAGGGCCTCTCATCACACGTCCGTCACGTTTTGGCGGCTTGTCTCTGCAGTGTGCGTGTATGCATGAGGCATCCTCCCTCGGCGTCGTAACACTCGCAACTCCTGAATGGAACTCCTGAAGCACGTTTCGGTATGTTCCCTACGCGGCGTGTAGGCGTTCACCAAGCACCCACTTCATGTCCGCAAGCCGTTGTCTGGCATGACGCTCACCTGGCACAGTCCACTCCGCGCCATGCACATATGCATATGTATGCATGCAGCAGCAGCAGCAGCACCGGCGCAGACTTGGTCCGCTCGCCGCTGAGGCCTTCTAGGCAAACGCCTTTGTTCGATGATCGAAGACATTGTGGCATGAGCTCAGGAATATTGAGGCAATTGTTTGCCAGAAAGCCATGACATCCTGCAGCTAGCGCATGGCAAAGCAGCAACCACCTTAGCTGTGTCGCGGTATTTGTGCGTGCATTGCCGGCGTTTCGAAAATATCAGCTAATGTTGAGTGAGCAGTGTGTTGCTGGTGTGAGCTCGTCGAGGCAGACACTTCTCGCGAGTGGAGTGACGATATCGTTCAGGTGGATCCAATCCAAGCATTGACCGAGTGAATCGAGGCATATGTTACGCCTTTTACACTGTGCCACGAGGCAGCGCCACCAAGGCTTTCATCACATCCGCGTACAGTCTCGGCAAGATATTCACATTCACATATGTGCCGCTTTCTAGATAATCACTCGACTGCAGCATTCGCTTCGACTTGCCCACTGTGAGGCAAATACGGTCTCCTCCTGCCGATTGGTCACCTGTGCCATTCATTCGGTCTTCGCCTGGACTGCACACTATACGGAAGTTGTCCTGATACCAAGGTGAAGCCGTTGGGAGAAGATGTCGTGCAACGTGCCACTGACACCAACCTTGAGTCTTTGTCGCTCACTCGTCTTGCCTACAGTGTTCAATCCAATTCTCGAGCCTCACGCAAAGAAACCACATATCACGATGAACATAGCATGAACCAGCTTCTTGTGGAAAGAGACGTCATGAGTATAGCTCGCTTCACGTATTTATGCCGCTCTGTCCAACGTTTTGTGGTTCCAGGCCTACAAATATCGCGAGCTCATTGACATTGGAGTAGTTGAAAGACATGTATACACATTTCATCTCCTGATTCTATGATATTGACGCGATGCGATGACATTACAACGAGTAAGCCAACAATTCGCTTAGTAACACAGTTGTACCACAGCTTATGTGATCACATCGCGCTACCTCCACTACACGCTATCCGTCATGGTCCTCAGCTTAAAGCGATCTCTAGCATACCGCGGAATGCAAAATTCTTTCTACAACGATACCAAGCAGATCATCAACTGAACTAGCCCACTAAACATGACGACCATCCAAAAAGGAGACACCGTGCTCGTCACAGGCGCCACTGGCTACATCGGCTCCCATGTCGTCGAAGAACTGCTGGCCGCCGGATACAAAGTCCGCGGAACCTCCAGGACCAAGGACAAGGCTGCGTACCTCATCAGTCTCATGGACAAGAAATTCGGCAAAGGGAATCTGGAAATCGTCGAAGTCCCGGACATGATCGCGGATGACGCCTACACCACCGCCGTCAAAGGTGTGAGCGGCATCGTCCACCTGGCATCCATCATGACCTTCAGCGCCAATCCCGACGAAGTTATCCCACCGACTGTGAAAAGCACTCTTAATGCTCTCAAAGCAGCCAGTACAGAGCCCAAAGTGAAAAGCTTTGTGTACACCTCATCCAGCACGGCCGCTCTCTCGCCGGTTGCCAACGAGAAGATCATCGTGACCAAAGATACTTGGAACGACGCTGCAGTTGAAAGAGTCCGCACGAGCGCCTCGCCAACTGCGTACGGTAAGTCTGATATTCCAGTTCACATTTGAGAAGACTCGAGCTGAACGCACACCCTCCAGACGTATACTCAGCAAGCAAAACCGAAGCAGAGCGCGCGCTCTGGGCAGCCGTCAAATCAACCAAACCGCCATTCCAAGTCTCCGCCGTTCTACCCAGTGTCAACTACGGCACTCGCTTCCGAGAAACAGGCAACAGCACCGCGGACTGGGTCATCGGCAGCTACACCGGCAAAGACATATCCCTATCGCAGTTCCCGCCGCAGTACTTCATCAACGTCTCGGACGACGCGAAACTGCACGTCGCCGCGTTGATTGACCCTGCGTGCAATGGCGACCGGATCTTCGGCTTCACTGCGCCGCAGAGCTACAATCATCTTCTTGCGGTGTTCAGGAAGCTTGAGCCGGGCAGAGACTTTGGGGATGATGCTGAGATTGGCGAGGATGTGACTGAAGTTCCTAATAAGGAGGCTGAGGAATTGTTGAGGAAGCACTATGGGCATGGGTTTGTGGGCTTGGAGGAGACGCTCAAGCAGTGCATAGCGCAGGTGATCACTTGAGTGGGAGCATTTGGAGACCTGTCCATGAGGAACACGATCTCAAGCGCGATGCAAATTATCCATGTAGTAATCGTAATGCTACTCTCTTTCCAACAAAGATCGCGAAAATGTAATTGAACGCTGACGATGGACGCGTGGAGGCTGCCTCTTAAACAGAGCCGCATGTTAAGAAGTGAGCAGCGAGAAGACTGAGTGTCGCAACATAATGGAGAGAGTTGAAACTGCATGTGGCAAGATATGTTTGATTGATGATAGACTATTGAACAACACCTAGACACGATGGTCATAAGGCAATGGTTGCAGATATACAGGACCTGATCAGACAATGTTAGTGACTGTCATTGCAAACATTGTATGCGAGTTAATGGTGATTTGATATTTTCAGAAAGAAAAATATTAAAGTTGTTGTTGTTTGGTTTATCCTCGGCGCCGAAGCTCAGGGTTAAAAAGTGTTCATCATTTGATGAGTGTGGAGAAGAAGAAAAGTAACGTACCTTTGGTGGATGACAAAGCGCATTGGCGACGAGGTGGACCAACAGATGCACTTGAATTGAGCTTCGATGAATGGTTTTGCAATTTGTATTCTTGTATGGACGGTGAGGTGCGCTGCTAGCAAGCAGAGACTCGAGAAGTTTATCAGATACCGTCGTAGGCAAATGTAGCATCAATGAAAGCCGCAAATGCACCAAGTGAATGGCACACCGCAAACCCTTTTTTCAGTGCTTGACTCTATATGCTGGTGTCATCACCAAAACTTCTCGGTCCCTGTGCTGCATTGCATGTTAATGGAGTCTGGCTGCTTCGACACAGCATAGGCGCAGCGAGGCTGCCCGGCAGACTCAAAGGTTTGAGGAACTCCTCGCCTCAAGAATAAGCCCCATCGAGTAACGTGCCTCCCATCCGAAGACGAAAGGCAAGCAACCGCATGTCTATTGACCACGACGAATGGCCCTTGCACATACCTTGAGCCCAACTTGCCCCAAAATTCGTCGATCTGTCTCCTCTCGTCCTTCCGCTGCGCGTCAGCAAGACCCACGAGGCCAAGAGTGCAGACTCGTATCCTCGTCTCCTCTTTCGAGGCAGCCCTGACGGACCGGGCTCTCAACTAGCGGAACCGAGGCGAACAGCTTCCAGGCGAGAGTGCAGGCGACAGGCCGAGACCAAGGAGGGATGGAGGTCGCGCAAAGAGTGAGCCGCAAAGTGCTTCTGTGGCGGCGCCTTTCGGCGATCCTTACATGGTAAGGGTGTCCGGGGACTTTCTCCCAAAGCTGTTTGTGATGACAAGCGCGAGGATGTCTGTTTGTAAGCTTCGATTGCAGTTTGTTGAGCGAGAAGTTGTAGAAGGAAAGTTGCTGGATTCGAGGTGCAGAACTTTTTATTGCCCGAGGTGAGAAAGCGCGGCTTGGCGTGAGCTTGGACAGGCTTTCGCGAGGCGGCAGCGCGTTTTCGGCTGCAGCCGCGTGCCTGGCGCAGGCATTCACTTCAGTTTGAAGGCAGCAAAAGCGCATATAGCACGTGAAATCGCAGTCACTGAGTGAAAGCACATCCCAATCACGAGCTCACTGGAACGCTGTGAGGTAAAGTCGCAATTGTAGTCTTTACAATTTCAAAAGGTCAGCACATGCACACCACCCATCAACGCGACAAACAAGCGCGAAGATGTCTTACTACAACAGACCTTCTAACAGCTCTCAGGCTCAGCGCAAGACTCCTACAGGACCACGCTCTACCTCCACTACCTCGAAAACCAACGACATGGCTCTCTTCGGCGGCGCGTCCGCAGCTACCCCTGCAAACCCTACTGCAGGCGACCTTAGCAAAGATGTCCCTCTCGCCAACCCTCCCGAGGACAGCATCTCCGACATGAGCTTCTCGCCGCAGAGCGATCACCTTGCCGTCGCCAGCTGGGACAAGAAGGTCCGCATATACGAGATCGATGCGAACGGACAAAGTCAGGGCAAGGCCATGTTTGAGCACGAAGGACCGGTGCTCTCTTGCTGCTGGTCCAAGGATGGTCAAAAGGTGTTTGGTGCTGGTGCGGACAAGGCGGCGCGCATGCTGGATCTCGGTGCTGGAGGTACAACTGCTCAACAGGTCGCGGCGCACGACGAGCCCATCAAGTGCGTTGAGAGCATCTTCGTCAACAACCAGCACATGCTCGTCACTGGTAGCTGGGACAAGACCGTCAAATACTGGGACCTGCGCCAGCAGTCGCCTGTCGCATCCATCACCTGCCAGGACCGCGTCTACAGCATGGACGTCCGACACAACGCCAGCACAAACAACACAGATCTCCTCGTCGTCGCCACAGCCGAGCGCTGGATCAACGTCGTCGACCTCAAGAACCCAGGCACCTTCTTCAAGTCCATCCAGTCTCCTCTCAAGTGGCAAACCCGCACCGTCCGCACTTTCAACGACGCTTCCGGTTACGCCATCGGCAGCATCGAAGGCCGCTGCGCCATCCAGTATATTCCCGAGGATAAGCAGACCAACAACTTCAGCTTCAAGTGCCACCGCGCCACATCGACCGCGGACCGCAACACTCAGAACGTCTTCTCGGTCAACGCTATCTCATTCCACCCCGTGCACGGCACTTTCTCCACCGCAGGTGCGGACGGCACCTTCCACTTCTGGGACAAGGATGCCAAGCACAGACTGAAGGGTTACCCCGACGTTGGTGGAAGCATCACCGCCACAGACTTCAGCAGGACCGGCAACATCTTCGCTTACGCAGTGAGCTATGACTGGAGCAAGGGTCACCAAAACAACCGCGCAGACTACCCCAACAAGATCATGTTGCACCCGGTCCAGGGCGACGAGTGCAAGCCAAGGGAAAAGGGAAAGAGGTAAAGCATGCATGAAGCATGTTGCATCAATTGAAGTACTGCATAACGAGGAAGCTATGCAGAGCTGGGTGATGCTCAAAATCGATTTTTATTTCCAAGCGTGGCGCCAGGCGTTGGTTACGGTGCGTTTCAGGTACAGACAGAATGCTACTGCTGACGCAATGTTTGTGACTATCAAGAATAGCGGCGTCAGTGGGCGATCGCTCTGATGGGCGGTAGGGAAGGATAAGATACTCACAAATTTCACCATTGTAACACTGACTTTCTTCCATTTTCGTTTTCCAATGCTGTGCGTTGTGTAACCTCACATATTGATCTCCTAACCTTCGGGACGACTGCGGCAATCGATGGTGTGATTGAGCGTACCTTTCCCATGCTGCAGAACGATTCAAACACTTACGAGCTTGAAGGCTGCGACGAGACCTGCAGTATCTTCTCACCAAACCGACCACTTCGTGTTGACCTCCGGGTGATCGCTCGGCATGTTCTCAGCCCAGTCCACATAATTGCGCTCGCCAGCCTCAGTCGGCTTCGGCCCAAACATGGTTTCTTGCAAGACCTTTTCGAGCCCCTGCAGCCCGAAGAGGGCCTTCTCAAGCATCAGGAACTCGTGCTTGTTGGTCGTGACTGCGTTGTAGAAGTTGTAGAGCTCTCGCGGCATCAGCTCGTTCTGGCGGTAGTACTTCTGTAAGCTGCAGAACTCGCTCACTTTCTCGCGGAGCTCGCGGTTGACTGTGTCGTATGCGCGTTTCAGGTCGCGGCAGGCTTTCTCGTAGAGGGCGTTTTGCTTTTCCTTTTCCTTGTCCTCTTCCTTGCCACTGCCACTGCCCTGCTGCTGCTGCTGCTGCTGCTCCTCCTCGTGGAGCTGGTACGTACCTTTTTCGTTGGTGGTGCGGTTCATTGGAGTGTCTTTAATCGGTGTTGTGTTGTTGTAAGGAGTTGTGTGCCAGTGAGAGCATTTCGGCTGAAGAGTGACGAGTGAAGTGCAGAGCGAGGCCAAGCGATGGGAGATCACGGGCAGCTGGAACAGGAAGGCACAGTCAGCGTTACATACGGTAGGAGCGACCCAAGTACCTCTTTGGCAAGGAGTGTGAGACTTGGAACGATGCTCGAAGATATTACGTTATGTTTTCAGAGGTTGCGTGTAACGTCTCAATGGTAAGAGACGGTGTTTTTGCTCCCATGCTAAAAGGCAGTACCATGAATGCTTTGGGATAGTTGCAGATTGTCAATTGTGTCTCAATGGCTAGATATAGTCATTTCTGGTCACCTTGTGGAAGGTAGTACCACCTTGCTACAAGGACGATTGCAGGTCTGCGATCGTATCTCAATGGCTAGGCGTGGTCTTTCTGCTCCTATGCCGAAAGATATGACCCCATGGCTGCGGGGATAGTTTCATGTCTTCGATCGTATCTCGATGGCTAGATGTTGTCATTGTGCTCACATGCTGGGCGGTGTCACCACAACTGCTAAAAGAACGATTGTATGTCTTTGATGGTATCTCGGTGGCTACATGTAATCTTTCTGCTTCGGTGCTGGATAATATTACCACAACCGCTAAAGAGACGATTGTATATCTTCATTTGTGTCTCAATGGCATACCAGCACCTTTCAGCGTCTGAGCCTAACGATATTAGCATCATAGTTGATACCTGTATGCCCACATCTTCAACCGTATCTTGGCAGCAACAGACCGCAATCCACTGCTTGCACTCAGAGATAGTAGCATAGTGAGATCCTGTAAACCCGTCGTTGCAATTCCGTTCCCGTCGACGACACGAATACTTCCAACTGAGCTACAGCGAGGCTTAACGGGATGGCGTGTGGCCGACGCTCGGGATGCCGTGCGGTTGTTCCTTTACTCCCGCGGCGGCTCCGTCAGAGCGTACATTGCGGTATGTGCTCGCTCTTGTACCATCGTGACAGCGAGAAGAAATTGGAAGCCCAGCTTCTTGCATGTGTGTAATCCAAGGACAGCACTTCAACCATGTCAGCGTTGCGAAAATCGGCTTGAGAGGGATTATAGTCAGAAATCGCATTGCAGTGCATGACAGCACCATCGAGCGGGCATATGAGACTATATGAGTCTGCTGGCTGTCCGAGCTGTCGAGATACGAACGCTTGCACAGATGTTGAGCAAATAAATGCTAACAATATGTTGATCAAGACCACCCCAACCCTTACCCTACGAAACCATACCAGCGATCTTCGTGTCAAAAACATTCGAGTACGTGTATTGGCTCATGATATGCCTGATAGGATCGATCTCCTTCAATTCCTGATCAACATACTGTTTGCTGGCTTCGCACGGGCCCATGGTTGCGTTTGTCGCTCCGGTTGCAAGTCGATGAACCAGCACGCGACGTTTTCATGAGATACAGCAATGACGAGAAGCAGAGCAGACGAGTCACCAGCTCTGGCAGAGCATCACACCGTTAGCTACTGAAATGAAGCGCCAGCCTCAACTCCATCTTCTATGCAGTGCGCGCAGCCCAGGGTGGAGGCCCATCAAGACAAGCTCCACCTCGCTCCAGGACCGCTCACGAGATCCAGCCGCGATCAAGAACAAGCTCCTGATGAAGACTGCCTCCCGCGCCGAGAATCTGATGGTGAAATTGGTGTTCAACCAAGGTGCTGGTACACTTCCCGCGTGGTGTCCCCTGAGCCACGCGAGAAGATTGCGCCAATGGCGTGGACGGCGAGGATCCAAGTAAACGCTGACGACACGGTGATCATAACCGGCGTGTGTTTTGTCTTTCCGAGTGAATAGCTCATAGATTGCAGGATCGAATGCGGGTGCGTCTGCTCTGAAATTGGCCTCAGCGTAGAAGATCCAGAGTGCTTCTTGACGAATGGTTTTGCAGGCGAGGAAGAGTGCTGGCTCGGGAATGCCGTGTTGTTTGGTCACCATGCACCAATTGGACTGGCAAAGGGCGTATTCGTAGATGTGAATTCGTAGCTCTGGCGGCAATTTGTAGAGCGGAGACTGCGCGACAGATTGTGGGTTTGTGTTATCCTGGTTGGACATGCTGGCGATGCAGTGGCTTTGCTTTGTCAGGCGAAAGAGAGCAGATGAGTCGCAGTGGCTTCTTGTAAATTCAGTCAACAGTCAGAGTCCGCAAGTTCGTGCCGATGCCGCGAAGGTGCTGTGGTATCTGAATGGTTGATATGTTGGTAAGCTGGTGGCCGGACAGTCGGATTAGTATCTCATACTAGCAACAAGTGGCCAAATTGGATGGAACGAGCGACAGCTGTTCGCAAGCATTTACACAAAAGAATGCGATTGCTCGTGAGCTGTCTACGTATGCATTGAGGAGACCACACATCGTTGTGCCACATGGACTCCTTTGTTGCAATGGCAAGCCACTGCCTGAGTCATTAGCTCTTGTAGTCATAAATCTACGAACGCAAATGTCTAATGATGAGATTATTTGTGCGGGCCTGGCGGCCACATTGTATTGGGCTAAGAAATGGCTTGTACGGTCCGAAACGGTTCAAAGAAGGTCCAAGATGCCCTTGTCTGCATCGTCGCCCAAAAGATCGATCATGCCCTATGAGAGATTAGCGTCCGTACTGGTATTCGTTTGGTGTTTGCTAAACTTACCTCAGGCATGATAGCCTTGCCGTCCTTGCCCTTCACGTACTTGAATGGCATCTCCACGCTCTCGGCTGCAGAGACTTGGATGCTAGGGCGGTCCACGTAAGGGACCTCAGCAAGAGGGACTTTGACATTGGCGTTAGCATATTGGGATTGGTGATGGAAATTCGTCACCACACTCACTCTTCTCTTGCACCACGATCCTTGTGACTCTCGCCGCAGTGTCAGTGGTGAGCTGCTCCTTTCCCAACCTCCTGCCTCCAAAGCCCTTGACTCTCAGCTCAGCTGTGCGATCGCGAGGAGGGTCGTCGCCGAGAATGCCACCAAAAACAAACACATCGAACTTGTCACCATCATCAGGTGCAAGATCGCTCTCGCCTCTAGGGTCAAGAAGGCAGACACGCTCTTTGGGAATGTTTGCAGACGAGACAAGGTCGTCGACTGATTGTGGGCTTTGCTCGACCTGAGCCAGCTCGGGAACTGCTTTGGGGAGACCGGAGAGGATGAACTGAGACTTTGATGCGGCGCATTCCTTAGCGATGGTGCTGTATTCCAAAACTTGCCAGGCTTCGAGCTCGGGGTCCATGTGCTCGACGATGAAAGTGTGCTTGGTGGAAGTGTCGAGGGTGGCGTTGAAGGAGGCCATGGTTGTTGTGATGATCTACACGGAGAGATGCTCTGTCGTATGTGTGATGTTTTTTATTTCTTGCAGTCTTTCCTTCGTATTCCACTGGTATAACGGTATCACTCGACTCATGGAATTATTTTGATGCCAAGATTTCACGATTTCACCTAACATTTCTTAGACGATCTCCCCCGCAGCTGTATCCTTACTAGCTCGAAAGGTTCTTAGGAAGGAGTGTGAGCGTGACCGTTTCTTGGGATGGCATGCATAAAAGATATTTCTATGCTGCTCCCACCATTGGCCTCCAATATTGCATGCACTCTCAGCAATCCTTTACAAACAACAATTGCCGTGTTGATCTATATACCATCCTCGTGACCTGACCTCGTCAAAGCGAAACTGCAGATCTTGCCTGACGTAGACCACCACCAGCATCACCAGGCTAGACCCGCCGCGTCACAACTTTATTCCCACAGCACCGAGCGGGCGACGTGTGAAACGGCACAGTCAACCCCGTGCAACAAGCCCTTGCGTCAGCCTGTCCACACTGCACCTGATCCATTGCCTTGCGATCTCCACTGCGAGACGACGTCCATTGAAAAATCCCGTCCTCGTTGCTGCCCATCTCCCAAGCAGAGCCCAAAGAAGCACGCCGACGTTAGGCCGTCTCTTTGTCTCGACCCCTCCAACCCACTTGCCTCTTTGAGCAGACATAACCAACATCACAACTTCGATAGCGAAACCATTCTTGCGACAAAGGAACCCTCACGAGAGTAATACTCAAACCGACCACGTGACACGCCGCACTGCAACGCGACTGAAGCTTGGTGTCAGGCCCACCGCCTCTGACTGGAAGCAACACCACCCTCTATCAGCACCCCACACATTGGGAACGAACGAACACAGACAGCAAAGATGAACCCGCACCAGAAGAACAAGGTGGACGTGAGCGTACGTGTACACTAGAGGGAGCTTCACCGGCGATTACCGCCTATCGTCATACCCAGACCACTCGGCTAACATCACTCTCACGCAGTCCCTCACCGAAGAAGAACAGAAGCTCTTCCGCCTCTACGGCAAGCTTCCGAACAAGAAGGACCTGCTCCAGAATAAGCTCAAGGAGCGCAAATACTTCGACTCCGGCGACTACGCTCTCTCCAAAGCCGGCAAGTCCGACAACGCACTGGTCGGTGGCCTCGGTCGCGAGCACCCTTCCCCAGACACCATCCCACACCTCTCGCAGCAGAACTCCAGCTCCGGCTCTTCCGACGGCCAGCATGGCAGAGGTAGCATCTCCGGTGGCCCTGCGCTGACACCGACTGTGTCGCATGGACAAGCTGGCAGCCCTGTGAAGGAGAGCCTGCTGCAAAGAGGCACGAGCGTGGATGAGCAGGATGCGGAGGAGGTTGCGAAGGTTGTTGCGCAGGCGCAGGGTGGTGAGGATGAGACTGGCGGTGTCCCCATCAGGCGGTAGAAGGATGGCATGCATCGGGTGATACGGAGTACATGAATATGAATATGAAGAGGGGAGGTACAAGGTGCGCATTGATGCTGGAGAATTGCGCGAAACGGCAGACAAGACTGGCGCCGGATCATCTCGTTTATGAATGGTTCTACTACTGCTGCAGGCGGCTGTATCTTCGTTGTTGTCGACGGCCGAGGAGTGCGATCCGGTAAAGAGCAACGGCCGCGATTATCTTTCTTTTGTTCATCAGATCGAGGGGAGGACTATCATCATTAGTCCGAGATTTTCTTACTGCAGTTCAAAACATGTTCATCAGATTGGATGGGACATGCGCTTCTTCTCAGGTTGGTGGCTGCGCCAAAGAGCCACTGGCCAACATGTGTGCTTCATCCCAGCGAGCACTGTCAATTCTTAGGACGATGAAAACTTCCACACTCCGCGTGCTATAAGACAACTCTGATCATTTGGGACTGCCATGGCCTGCAATCATCGATATCGAGCTCAGAGTGCTCAATGCTTACCTACTGCGTAGGTTTAGACACGCTACTGTAGCTTGAATCCTGGCGACTAGGTCGCCCGCCCGCTCGCGCGCCAGCTTCAGGATTCAATACAATCCTCAATTCCCTAGGACTCTTGGACGTACTACATTTTTGCTCCCAATACTTGGACAGCGTGGTCTTTTTTAAGCTTTCTTATAGTCACTCATTCAAATTCCTGCGGCTCAATATTTGACATGCGGCTTGACTAATTTATTTGTGCTACATTTTTCTTCCATTTTCATCGAGCACGATCCAGCGAAGCGCGGGAACAACGATGGCACAAGGATCTAATGACGAGAAGCCTGCGCTGAAAGCATCGGAGAAAGCCACCGCAACGCGATGGCGATTGTCATCTGCCATCCTCAAGCGTTATTTCAGGAGACTGCGGCACCGTTTGACGACCATCGTCTTTGCATACTCGACGTTCTATCTTGTCCGTCACTGGTTCGACTTCTTCTGCCACCCTCAAACGCTGGACGACATCCTTATGGGTCCACACGTGCCCTACCTTGTTAGCATACCGCTCTTTGCAGGTGCTCTGGCCTGGAGTAGGAGATATCGCAAGCTGGCAACGTTCCGGTGCCTATGCTTCAGCGCTGTTGCCATCTTTGCCTCCGATGTCTACTTCCATCTATACGTCCCTGATGCCGAGATGTTTAGGGCATTCTCTGGGAAGTCGCTTTCAGGCTGCGCCCTCATGGTTCTGTCTGCTGTGTTTGGAGACTGGGGGATGTATCATGAACAAAGCAGTACAGCTTCGGCGGAACGTTCTGAGGAGGACACTGAAGCTGCGCGCGATGCCAAACTTACAACACCTCATGCAGAGCCGCCTCGTCTCTCTCATGGCGAATCTCAGTCCAAAATGAGCTCCTTGATGGCATATATCTCTGGCAGGCTACCAACTATCGGCACAGCCGCCGCAATCGCATTTATCGCAGCAGCCGCTACTGCTATACATCACCCGCCAACATTCGCAGACGAGTGGCTGTCCGGAATCAACTGCAAAGCACAGATGACCAAACTCGACTTCGACAACCAGCACTTCGAATTCACCGCCACGAGCACCACCAGCACTTTCTTACGCTCTTGCTCAGAACCACAACAACTCTGGGCGCTCGAAAAGATCATGAACTCCCATGTCAAAGAGTCAGACGCAACGTGCGGAGTGTATTGCGTGCGAAGCGCAGACGACGGGCAGTTGTTTGGGTATATCTCGCAAGTGAGATATGGCTTGGTTGATATGTATTATTGTAGGGGAGGGTATGGGTCTTTTGGGCCGGATTGCGAGGCTGAGGGGGAGGAGTATGGGTATGATGTTGGGAAGGAAGGGTGGATGGACGATATCTATGAGCCGTGGAGTGTTCTCGAGCAGGATAGTGATATTGTATAGGCTACTTACGAGAAGTTTACTGGAAGGAATATCGAGTAAATGCAAAGATATCTCTTCCGTCGAAACTGGTTCAATGCTGGGCCGACGATAAAGCTTAACGCCGGTGACTCCGAATTGGCTGATCCAATGTGGAGGAATGTTGTCCCGATATGTAAGTAAGGTAACTGTCCATCAAAACAATCGCTCTCTCAGTAGAGCCGAGTGCAGCAAGTAGTAACTTCACGGTGATTGCAGCTGCAGTGGTCAATGATCCCTCCATTCCAACTCGGAGGTAAGCTGGATTGATGTTTACTTCTTTGACGTAACTCGATAGCCTGAGCGGTCGGCATGATTAGCCTCCGTCGCAGCTATATCTCTTGATTACAGGAATATAAGTTCGTTAACATGTCCGCTTTTATATTGTGCTAGACCGTATATCGACATCTCGATCACATTCTCCAGACATCTCAATCTCTCTCACTTGCTAAACAATCCTCATCACAACCAACATGTCCCAAGTCATCACCACACACAACAGCTCCGGCCAAGCCGTATTTTCCCCCAAGGTCCCCGAAGAGCAACACGATCTACCATTACCATTCGGCGGGATGCGAGTTATCTACACCTCCAACTCCATACCAACCAATCTCAACTCCGAGGCCGACATCGATCAATACAACCAAGTTCGCACCGCAGGTCTCCCAGGAGGCACTATCTGTCCTCCAGGCGGTACCGCCGCGGCGATTGTGAGTCTGAGACCTGGAGCGCAGAGTCCTATGCATAGGACTGTTACGATGGACTGGGCGCTGATACTTGAGGGAGAGGTTGACCTTATTCTGGATGGGGGCGAGACGAGACGGTTACGGGCAGGAGATTCGGTGGTGATGCGTGGGACTATGCATCAGTGGGTGAATTGTAGTGCTGATGGGTGGGCTAGGATGGTGGCGTTTGCGCAGGATGTTGTTCCTGTTGAGATTGGAGGCAAGGTGTTGGATATGGAGTTCGTTGCATGAGTGTGAAAGCGCTTTTACTGCAAGACTCTGCATGCTGAGCATACACGGAATGTTTTCGACGACAGGCTCTGGTAGCGATTAAGGCATACGGAGGGTATCAATGTATATGATCATCAGTTCATCGTGAGCCAATATGACAACCTTGTACAGCGTGTGCCGTAACTAAGTAGCATGTACGCTATGACGAGTGGTCTATGCCTGGCTCTCCCTCCTTCTCAGATAAACCTACAGAACTGTGCCGCATTGGGTTCCGGTTGTGTGTGTGTGTGTGTGTGTGTGTGTGTGTTACCGACCGAGATGAAGCACATTATCCATATACTACTTCGCCCTTAACCGGGACTTGGCTTTTTTTCTCAGGTCCACCGACAACGTAACGAATCTCAGCTTGCTTTTCATCGGGATCGTAGACTGTGATACTAAGTCGAATCTTCTTGGACAGCTTCGACGATAGCGAAGCACCACTCAAGCGTTGCAGACTGGATCGCTCAACCCCTGCCAGAATTGACACAAGCCCGAGCGTTCTGTCAACCGGCACGGCGTATAGAACCCAGGTCACAATCATGCATACCGCAAGGAGTGTTGGTTGGGCGAGGATGACTAAAAGCAAGCCTTTCGATTCTCGGAGACCTAGTCTCGTGGAAGTGATGGACATTTCGCCTTGTGTGGAGTAATTCCGATTTGGCAATTCTTCGATGCTGATCTCAGGTGGGTTGAGTGATGTTACGCGAGAATACATCATGGCGGCGATTGTGGCGGTCATGGTAGGAAGACGCCAGTCGCTGGTGTTCCT
Source organism: Cladosporium sp. SL-16 (assembly GCA_002921095.1). NCBI lineage: Eukaryota > Fungi > Ascomycota > Dothideomycetes > Cladosporiales > Cladosporiaceae > Cladosporium > Cladosporium sp. SL-16. Next base: position 921,762 of record PEGC01000012.1, read on the forward strand.
CTCATCAGAGAAAGAAGCTAGGAACTCTGACAAAGTTGGCAAGAAATATGAGTCCAGACCGAGCACGTTCATGGTGAAGACTTTTTGGTAGGATGGGTCCAGTTCTTCGGCAGTACCGTCGCACGAGCCTTCGACAAGTCGCATAGTCGTTCTGGTGATGTTCCACGTTCCAGTGCACCGCTCACGCCACGTGGCGAACATGTCTGTTATGGAGTGGAATACGGAAGCATCATCAGTCTCAGTCCCCGCCACCTGGATCGCTAGGAACAACCATGTTTGGTCGTGTCCCTTCTGGTTGTTTCCCATCCAGATTGTGTAGCCATTGAAGAGACCGACAGATGCAAGCATATTAATTTCGCTGTGGTATTGAGCCCAGAATTGCACACTTCTCTCGTCTTCGGGGTCGCGATACTGGTCGACGGTTGTGTTTTGTCGTGTGACAGTGGCGAGTACATTGGCCGTGATCATCCATGTCTCTCCTTGCTGTAACCTTGATTGGACGTCGGCAACGAATTTGGGATTGGGAAGATCAAGTGCGGCTGCGGCTGTGGGAGATACGAGAAGAGTGTTCATTCCATATGGCCCAGGTTGAACCGGGTACAGTGGATCGGCGTTGTAGTTATCAGGCGCGGTCGTGCCTTGCATGAATGGAAGTGAGAGGTTGGCCATGAGTGCTATGCCACGTCCAACTTTCTCTAAACCGACAGGTGGGTAGAAGCCAAAATCTACAGTGTCGAAATACTGCACGTTCGCAGAGACATGGCCGATAGTGAATAGCTTGTACGCAACGCTGAGTCCGATCGGCAAGATCCAGAATCCAAGAAGAGCGAGTCGCCAGAAGAAGTCTGTTTGTGGACCATACATGTTATTTTGCAGTATGGCATCGTAGTTCTGCAACGTCGAACGGCCAAATCGCGCCTCCAGTAGTGTCAAGAAGTAGGTGCGCCAATAGCCTAGACATGCGCTCATAATGCTAAGCGCGAAGCCGATCACTACTAACTGATTCTGGTACCCGAGATACCACGCCAGGTACTTGATTCGCAGTATCGTGATAGCAATCGCACCAAAGCTGATGGACAAAAGGAGGACCGCGACGTCCAGTGCACGTAGCCTTGGTTTTTTCGCTGGAAGTCCAACCGTTTCGAGCTCCTGCACTGGTTCCTCACCATGATTATGAGCCATCAGCTCATAGTTGTCTGGTTGCATTGCAATTTGTGCGTCCGATTTCAGGCGTCTGTTCAAAGATCAGCGTATCGGGGTTGATCTGACGGAAGCTGATCTGGGCGGAGATGCGATGAGAAGAATTGACCTTCCTGTGAGCGGCTCACCAGGCTTATATGATATGATACATCCATCTTTGAGCTTCAAGCCTCATGCAAGCCTGATCGTAGCGGGGCATGACAGGTCAGTCAAAGCAGTACGTATCAGAGAGCCAGAGATGTGATCAGGCTGAGCAGCGCAAGGCTGTGTTCACCTCGCTGGCAGCGTGTCAGGAGATCTGTACTGGAGTTCATGCATATTTGGTGTTGGTGTAATCATAGACATAGAAGCTCTGACGAAGACGATGTAGGGCGGTGGAGTTGACTCTGGGATGAGGCATGTGTATATGCTCTTGTCATAAATGAGACTAGCCCGTTCTTGAGCCTGTAAGATGACAACCAATCTCCTGCCAACCTGAACACCTTGGAAGGGATTGCGTCCAGTGTGCAAAGCGATTCCAGTCTTTCTTCACACGTATCAAGGACGAGTGTGGCCAACCGATAGGGGTGGGATCAGGTTCTCACGGTGGCTGAGTGCACGCATGGTCTGCGTTCAGCTCCAGCTTCCATGCAACTGGATTGGCATCCCGTGCTGAAGACACAGGTGACTGGCAAATTACCTGCGAGCATGCAAGGCGCCACCCCGTGGATTCAGACATAGCTATCCGGCAATGGCCAAGCCAGGCGTTACCCGCGATGAGACGCAAGACTAGGCCAGCAATCATGGCGGAGCAATCTCAGAGACTGACATCCCATGATAGTCACGCCAAGCGGAAGACGGCTATGCCCATGTACTTGCTAGCACATTCACGTAAGAGTCTGTAGCAGTATTGAGGTCATATATGCTCTTTACACAAGGTACCATTAGATGTGACCCAAGGTCCCTCCACGCCATCGGCCATGGAAGTGACGGTCAAAATGCTTTCTATTAATCTACTCGTACACAAACTTGTGACCCCAAAGCATTAGAAGCAAGAAGCTGTATATGTACCCCTCATCCTCGTACCCCCGTACCTTCTAGACGCGAAGACATTGTTGAACAAGACGCCAACAAGCATAGGTGCATTGTTCGACGCGCCCAGAAGATGAATATCTACCTAAATGTCGGTTGCTATCGATTCCTTGTCTTCTAGGTTGGTAGTGTAGAGTGAGCGTAGCTATACATGTTGCAAATGCGTATTTGCCAACTGAAGATTCAGCTGCTCGTTCAGGCCCGACCGATATCTTCGCAGAAGAGCGAGAGAGAGAGAGAGAGAGAGAGAGAGAGAGAGCGATTTGCACGCTATCTTTCGCAATGAATCACAATGCACAATGCACAATGGTGGTAGTCATGTCGCAAACGATTCAGGTACAGTGGATATAATATGTGTTGCCTCCGGGATACAGGTATGTTATGAACTTTCCAGGAGAGGGAAGTTCGGAATAGGAAAGTTCGTAACATACCTGTGTTCCGGAGCATGTCCGCAGCAGGGAGGTGAAGGACTGTAAGACTGGAGAGTAGGCAGCGGACCAGGACATACCATAAATCACATACTACCACATTTACCTTGCACGAAATCCCAGCGATACGATATTACGAGCGTCAAATTCACCGAGTCCGCCAGACCATTCGTGCGGGCTCTTCGCACCAGCTACGAACCATCGAGGAGTCTCCAGGCAGCAGCCTAGAAGCGTCCAGAGTCATTGATGTAAGCAGTAAGAGACAGATTCCAAACATCGAGGCGGGCAGCATAACAAAAGCTGCTGTGGCATCAACAGGTTGAACAAGACACGCAAGTGGTCATATTCGACATGTGCAGCGCAGTCCGAAGACACGTTATACGGCCCTTCAACCATCATGCTCACCAGCTCTTGTATAGTCATCGCGAAAGATCCATCGCAAATACTGCCCTCCCCAAGCGTCAAGACGTATCTTGCGCCCGACAAGAGACCGAAGTCGCGCGGTAGCGACAGTTCCGGCGCAGTAAAGAGATGGGTTCTGGCTTGAGCATAGTGGTGAATGTCATCCAGATCTTGAGCTTCGGGGTACAACTGGTGCAGGCTGGACCGGATCTGGTGGGACTTGTCCCAGGCTTCGTGCGCAACGTATTCAGGTTCGCGCGTGAAAGAATGAGTGAGTCCGATAATACCAGAAAGGTGCAGAGCTGATCTCGTGCGATGCAGGTGTTCGTGATGGCGCCTTTGCGCTCGAGGAAGGACGAGTCGAAGGGGAGCAAGCTCCAACGCAGAGCTCAATTTATCGGCACCGCACCTGGTGAAGAGTGGCCACAAGAAAGGAATGCCGTCACATTCTATTGTGATTCTGTCGGCAATATGGCGATGCTCGGATGGGTTGGGAGTACGGTTGTTGATGGAGAGGAGGAGGAGAGAACATGGGAAGAACAAGCGAGGTGGAACACATGAAGTCAAAACGCGGAGACTTGCTGAGGCTTGTCGGTTGTGAGTAAGAGGATTCAATATTCATGTATTGTTCCCATATTGCAATACACAATCGTGCGAATTCGCTAGGGAAGACATTTAAGACACGTGGTAGTATAGCTTTACTGTGGTTCATTTATATCATAATGTATGGTTGCAACCTTGATGGAGTAAACCTCGCGAATCGTGGCAAGCAACTGACGCGGGCGCACAGTCGATGGCGGCCCCGAACCAAGGAGGCCTCCAGCTCGAAGGGTGCAGCGCGTCAGAACACTGAGTGCGGACAGCCTACATACTGGATATGATCCATGCGGCTCTGCGGCTTCGCATACGACTTTTGGCCACCATTCGCGCATGCCAAAAGTCGTATACCAAGTACAAAACTCTTCCTCCAAACGCGCCCTTCTAATGATTCTTCCTTTTTCTTTATGATACCGCGACTCTCTATACCCTTGTACGATCTAAAATCAGGTTGATCATAACACATTCCCGAGAGTCCAAGAGCGAGACACCGCCTTTTATAATCTAGACACTCTTTGCACATGCTCTCCTGTAGTGGGAGGCGTGGAAGTGGAGTGTCGGGTTCGCTTATGGCATACATAATCTTACATGTATATTTGCTTCGCACGTTTGTGTGCATCGTCGTTATGTGGCAGAGCTGTTCGCTTTCCGAAGTTTGCACTGCAGACCACGTCGATGTTGTTCATGACCTCCACACAAATGGAAGTGTCTTGGGCGACGGGGATTTGGTCCTGCTAAATCACTTTCGCGGGGCAGGACGGGAGATTTACATTACTGGCGCGATATGGCTATAGCATTCACTTTGTCCTTGTATACCAGGACGGAGGCCAGTGATCGACTTGTTGCTTGATATCATGGTCTTTACCACTGTCTTTTGATGGTCAGCCGACGAGACTTTCTATTGGTCAACAGTCATTCATTACCTTGTGCTGCCTCGAAACTACATGCTAGACATTTCCGACGGAATACCTGCAAGAAGTTCTTCCTGTGTAGGAGCGTCGCGCTCAAGTTTGTGTACGGACTCTCAATGGTAGGGAAGGTCGTTTGCTCACTGCAGTCAAAATCACACACTGGCTATTGAGAACAATGGCCGCAGTGAACAGTATCTCAATGGTTGGCGTATTTCGTAGAGCGGCTACAGCATACGATACTAGCATACAGAAAGTGCAAGGAAGCTGTAACATTCACTATTACGCACTGTAGCATCTTCTTAATTTCCACCATGCCTGCCAAGCCAAACCCTCCGAGCCGCCATAACCAGACACCCACTTCACTGTGTTTTTGTCTCGCCGATGATAATCCTGCGGATCGTCTCGCCCACGTCCTCGACGTCAGTCAACCGGAACCTCAACGGCCCTGGGCGTGCTGCCATTGAGAGAGCGATAAAACGTAGCGCTGCCAACAGACGTTCCCGTCTAGCTCGAGTGGCTTCGTTCATCAACCCGTACCCTGCGCGGTAGATGTCGACCCTACCAATTGAGTCCTCATTGCGGATATCGATCGCCACGCCGGTGCTGAGCACATTAAACCACAACTGAATGGACTTGACGCGAGCGAGATTCTGAGCGGCAATGCTCTGCAGGAGCCGCGTTGTTATGGCGGATGGACGGAACTTGTAGGGATCGGTCAAAGGACCCTCTGAGGTGATATCGATACGCCAACAATCGTAGAACAGAGGCAGTGACTCTCTGCGGACCATGCGGGAGATCATGGTGAGAAATGGCTGGTACTTGTACCGCGGTGTCTCATTAGCCAGTGAAGAGTCGAAGTAGTACTGGTAGACGACTTGGCGAATCTCAGGCGGGAGGTCGGTGAAGCGATCGAAGGTAGCGTCATCGTCGGCCTGTTCCAGCTGTGCTTTGATATTGTTCGGCGTAGCTGTGGAAGCGACTGTGAGACCGCGCTGAGCCGCGTAGAACCTGAGCAGTTGGGGCGCCATGCCTTCGAAGGAGAGTAGGCCGCGTTAGCAACGGACGTAGAGCGCCCTCAGGCGAGTATTGTTGTCAGTTTTCAGGACTGAGTAGTTGCCATCCCGCAGTTTTTCGCGCAAGCCACGTGATCCAAGGCGATTGCCGGAGTCAAGTTTCCAATAATCTTTGGCACCCGGAAATCTCCACGTGTCGTAGTCGTAGAGCTGTACCATCGCGCCGGTCTCACTGGTGTGAGGTGGTGTGCGGCCAGTGGGTGTCGTGTAGATGGGGATGTTGTGGAAGCCACAAACACGAGAGTCGTGTTGAAACAGTGCCAAGGTAGGAGCGTGGTAAGAGCTGCACGTGGCTAGCCGTCACGGGTGCGACTGCCCTTCGCTTAGTGTTTGTCGTTGGGAGCGACACAAGTCCAACGCCACAGGTCAGAATGCACTTGCGAAGGCAGAGATTGAGAGACATCGCGCGAGCCGTGCGTTCCAAATATTGAACACAGCCTGCGCTTACGAGCTCAATATGACCTCCAGTTGCTTAAATCTCTTCGGTAGCGACACAGTTCAACATGACAAGCCAGAACGCCGTTGCGTCTGTAGGCGTCGAGATACTCCAGCTGGACCTAAACCTTGAACCAATCTCTTGCAGCTACGCATTATCCTCGACCGCAGTCGTGTCTGTTTCCTCAATTCGCCACATCAACCACATAAACAAGCTGCGATACGGCCTGAACTTCTCCGCCGTCTCCAGCATGTCCTTCTCACTCATGTACTTCCACTTGCCACCACCCTTGGCCTTCAGCTTCTTCACGTCCTTGCCCACATAAGCCGCCATACCTCTCTGCACACCCAAGTCACCAGTCGAGAAGACGTCCATACGCTTCAGAGCAAAGCACATGAACATCTCCACAGACCATGCGCCTAGTCCACGGACTGCAACGAGCTTCTTCATCACCTCTTCGTCTGATGCGTCGAGCAGGAAGCTAGCTGTGAGGTCGCCGCTGGCGAATTGCGAGGCCATGCCTTGGATGTACTCTGCCTTGCGCTGGCTGAGTCCAGCTTCTCTCAACCTGGGGATAGTCTGCTGTGCTACCAGAGCGGGAGGTGGGAATCCAGTTGGGCATTGTTCAGGCGGAAAGAGGTTGATGAATTTCTTCTTGATCGAGCTCGCCGCAGCCCCGGAGACTTGCTGAGCCATAATACCGCTGCTCAGCGAGCGAAAAGGGTCGATTTCCTCGTTGAGACCTTGTGGTGAGAACACGCGGCAGTGGTGTTTCTCTATCAGCGGCTTGAGACTAGGGTCTACGGCGAGCAAGTGGTTGCAAGCAGTCTCTAGAAGAGAGCCAGTGTTTGAGCCATTCGCTGTAGGTTTCGAAGGAGATGGCTCTTCGAAGTTGCTGAAGGACGGTTGCACCTGGGTTCCGCCAGGCGTGATCAACGTGGCATTGGCGTGGCCGGCTTCTACTCTGCGCTCAGGTGGAGGAGACGCACCGTCGATGTCTCCAGTGCTGTAGGTTGGTGTCCTGTTGTTCGTCATGAGCCCTATGGCAGCTGGCGTTGGCGTGAATGGGGGTGGCTTTTCAGCGCTCTTCGAGACTCGTGGCCGCTTGCTGTTGGGGGTGACAGGGGGCGGCATTGCATCGTTGTCGACTACATCTTTAGCAAGGGCGTCTATCGCAGCTTTCTCGGTCGGTGCTTTCTTCTGTCTTTTACGTGGTGGCTGTGCGGTCTCTTGAGGTACACCAGCTGAGGCCTCGGGCTGTGCTGATGTCTTGACACGGGCGGATCGACGCAACGACATGGTGGCGAATGATGGGACGTTAGTTCCACAAGTAATTACGGTTGGATGACCAAGATAGCGCAAGACGTTCACACGACTGTACGCTCGATGATTGCAGAGAAGCCTGCGACCCGACTGTAGTAGAGACGCCAGCGTCGGCGTGTTGAGATGTGACAAGCAGATGATCAGCAATAACACATGGACAGTGATGCAAAGCCTAGTCCCTTGCGTAGATAATTGAGAGCAGGAAGCAGTTTCAATAAATGTACAAAGGTCGTCAGGTGTCTCGATTACAAAGACGAAAGCGAGGTCAAGGTAACAGGTGTGGAGCATTCGATCAACCACTGAGGTGCCGGGATTTATAGATGACGCTGATTTGGCCTAGCGCTCGGACTAGATGTCACATGACCAGATGTAAGACTATCGTCCAAATGTCATACAAGGCCGTCTGCACTCCGGGAAAACGAGTCTACACCATTGCTGACATGTTTGGGCATTTCTATACGCTTGAATTGGTAATGGTACACTACTGCTCACTCCCTGCCGCGTGTGCGCACCCGCGCGAGGTGCAACGCCACCATCCCATGGATATTTACAAGATTCGGCATTGGCTCTCCTCGTTCTCTGATACACTTCCAATATGTCTTCCGCTGAACATCTATTTCTTGATCTGGGGCTTGGTGATGACCATGGCCTCAAGGTCCTGCCTCTCGGTGACCTCAGCCTCGAGCTCTGCGATGATGGGGGAGATGTAAAGCTTGTCCTGTAGGTTCGCGCATTAGTGCCTGTTACGTAATTCTGGTCTATGGTATTCTCGGGAGCGCGTGATTGTGGCGATGTTTTGTATGCCATCGGTGCTTCAGGGTCGTGTAGGGTATAACGTACATCCTCAGGCTTGGTCCACTCCTCCTTGGGCAGAAGCTGGTGAGCAAGAGAGCACTGTCATACTGTCAGAGATGTCCTCAATTTTGTAGTCCGCCATGTTTCAAGATGTACCTGGAACGCCCTGCGCATGCGGAAGACGCGGTCGTAAGCATCCTTGGGTGACAGACGCTTGAGGGCGCGCTGCATGATCTCGCTCTCCTCGGGGATCAGGTCGTCGGACCTGTTGTACGTATCAGCCCTCTGCTTCCATTATTGTACCAATCCTGCGACCCAATGGCCTCCGCCTCCGGTTCCAGATCTTTCGTACCTCAGACCGAGCTTCCTGTATCCGGCGTTGTCGAAGTACCACTTGCTGAGCGGCTGAGCCCAGCGCATCAGCCAGGGGCGCTTCATGACATAAGGGGCGAGCGAGGGTTGCGACATGTTTGCGGTGATGTGTGGTGTGGTTGATGGGGTGGACGCTGGGGTGATTTTGCTCCTTGAGTACGTGCAGCTGTCGCTCTTCTCAGGATGCTGGCGGGCTTGGGGCACGTGAGCGGGTAGGTCCGCTGGAGTAAGCGGACTTGGCAGGCTCGCAGCAGTTGTCGCGCGAGAGAACGATCGATCTCCGACGACGGACGAAGAAAGCGCGGGTGCTGCTGGCTCGCTTGCTCTGTGCTACCCGGAAGGTACGTCAGCCAACAGCTCGCGCATTCGAACCCGAAGTCTGCAAGCATTCGGCGAGCGCCTTTGCCAGAGCTCTACCTCACTCCGCCCAGACAACCTCACCGCCGCGACCGAGCATTTCACTGATTGCTCCGCTCCGCCCCGCCCAGCACCGCTTTCACTTCCGCCGTCATCCTCTCCGCAGTCACCAGCCCTTCCGCCATCGCTCGGCTTATGCTTCGTTGAATTCGCAAGGCCGGCGTTGCGGGGCCCGAGAACTACCAGCTTCACGAGGAATCACTCTCCGGGGCCCACTACCACACCACTCACACATTCGCGATACCACCGAAAACACTTACCACCCACGAATGGCCGGCGCGAACACCCTCACCTGAGCATGAGGTCGTTATTCGCGTGCCAAAGGTAGCCTATCGAGGACCATGCAAAACATGTCCTCCGACACCCACGACCATGGCCCGCCCAACACCCTAGCCGCCCAGGCACAAACGACTGTGCGCCACAGCGCGATATACACACAACTCGCCCGAGCGAGCCTCAATTTGTCACCTGGATGGGTAAACTCGGTTTCCGGTGCCGTGGCAGGCGCCGCGAGTGGCATCGTAACATGTCCGCTGGATGTGATCAAGACGAAGCTTCAGGCGCAGGGCGCATTCAGAATTGAACCAAAGCCAACAGGCCCGAGCGGGCGGGAGATGTACCGTGGCATGCTCGGTACCGGAAAGACTATCATACGGCAAGATGGACTGGTGGGCTTATACCGTGGCCTGGGTCCGATGATGCTGGGATACCTACCAACCTGGGCAATCTACATGACGGTCTACGATTACTCCAAGAATTACTACAGCCGGATGGGATGGTACGGCTCGGAGAGAGACAAATATCTGTCACATGTCTTCTCGGCCGTATCCGCTGGCGCTTGCTCTACCATTGCTACCAACCCTATCTGGGTCATCAAAACACGACTGATGTCGCAAGTGTCACTGACCGCAGGCCACGGCAACCGGACACCATGGCACTACAATAGCGCTGTAGATGCCGCACGGAAGATGTTCAAATCTGAAGGTGTCTGGGCGTTCTACTCTGGACTTACGCCTGCTTTGCTAGGTCTGACGCATGTCGCCATTCAATTTCCACTGTACGAATACTTTAAGCAACGCTTCACTGGCCTTGAAATGGGCGAGAACACCGAAGGTGGAGGTGAATTCTCCTGGGAGCGCACGTTCGGTGTTCTTGCTGCAACTTTGATCAGCAAAGGCTGCGCAACCACTGCTACGTACCCTCACGAAGTCCTACGAACACGACTACAGACACAGCAACGTCATTACAGCCCCGAAGGCAACAATGGCGTCTCCACCACAAACCACAGCCAAGGCGTTTCTACTGCCAAGAGGGTGGGCAACTCAGACGGATCTGTCTATCGACCGCGCTATCAAGGCGTGGTACAGACATTTAAGGTCATCCTGCGAGAGGAGGGGTGGCAAGCGTTCTACAGCGGCATGGGAACAAACCTGATCAGAGCGATTCCTGCGGCGATGACGACAATGCTTACATATGAAACTGTCAAGGCCTCAATCTGGCGCTTGCAGAAGGAAGGGAAGGATCTGGAGCTGCAGGAAGCAAATGAAGAGCATTAGAAGGAATGTTGATGTTGGAGGCGTCGTGACTGCGCAGAGCAGTAGCATGGAGCATCATTTGCAGCATGGCGTTCAGGCGTGAGGGAAGACAGAAATGGGCCGGTTCAAGTTTGCGCTCACGTGTAGGTGTCCTGATAAACTCAGCCGAATCAAATCTTACAAACCTGAGTAGCCTTCGTTTTCTTGCGTTGAAGAGAGGGAGTGTCCGATGCGCGCGCTGACATATCAGATTTGGATCACGTGACCCGAAGAGGCGATGATTACCGGCGACAGCCCACGACTTAGAGCTTCCAGCACACCATCAGTGTATCAAAGATGCAAACTCATTCGACTCAAGCAAACCAACGTGTCGCAGATACATCTCATGCGCGCTATGAAGGCCATCCCAATTCATTTCTTGAAATGCGCGCGCCGCAATGTACCCTCGATGGGCGGACAGGTTCCCTTACGCAGGGCGCCTCATACCACTCCGCTGACTACTCCGCTATTAAAACGACATGACCGACACGATCCAGCTGTTCCAAAGACGTTTGAGGGGAGTAATCGAGATTGTCTTGGTGCGAGCCTCTCGCGAAGGCGGGTTTGGGTGGGGATGTCCTCATGTTGTCCTCATTGCGCGAACTCCAGTACAAACCATTCCAACTTCTTTTGCGAAGAGCGGCCGTCTGGTTTCTCTTATAAGCCATAGGATCTCACGCTCTTTTGCGGATCTCCTCTGAGACACTACTCATGGTAATAATACCAATTTTTCGCTACGATTAATCCTGACAAGTCAACATCGCATTTCGAAACGTTGGAACATCTCGGGAACGTCAACCTCAGCAGCACAAGTATAGGCTTCAGAAGGGATCCTGACCGAAGAGCACCCGACCGGCCTAAAGCCAGGCATCATGGCAGGCGCACCGCCCAGCCGCACTCCAGTGCTGAACCTCGGACGCGGCAACGTACAACCAGAGAACGACCTTTCCGAACAGGACCTTCCCGATCAGGACCAAGCGGACAATGAGCAGTCCTTTGCGAAGTTTCTCCAGCTACCTCCCGAGCTAAGAGTCTTGACGATCGAAAATAATATCGACACCTCGGGAACAGTCCCCAGCACCCACCTCCAATCGGCTCTCACACGTACGTCGCGCCTCGTCCGCCAAGAAGCTCTACCGCTATTCTACCAGCGCAGCACTTTCGCGGCGACGATGAACATCTGGAGCGACCAAAACGACGAAGGACTTTCCACAATGCTCGACCGGTCGACAGATGCCATGCTGAGCAATATTCCTGCACAGCATCTTTCGCTGATCACGAAGGTGAAACTCCTGCTGGACTTTAATATGATACCGGAACGCCGCTTCGAAGTCACCTTCGATTTCAAGCAATGGCACGATTTCTCACGTGCCGTTCGTATTGAGAGAGTCATGCCCAAGCGTGACATTCAATATGAGGATATGCTCCTGCTCGGGATCAAAGAAGCGATGGAGACAATGTTTGAAAAGGTGGGACCGCAGGATGGGAAGCGGATTGATTGTGAAGGAGTGCTCTCGGTTGCGGAAACGGAGGTGGATGAGGTATTTTACCGGAAGGATGAGTGGTTGGACTGGACGGAGTTTGAGACATTTGATGCGTTTGGATTGGTTCGAGAGAGTGACTGAGATGCCTGGACGAATTTTCCGCAAGACAGTGAAGGATGGGGATTCCTGTTATGAGCCGATGAGCACACGGAGGCGCTTTCAATTGGATATATCAGCTGCTCTCGATAGAGTTGCGTTGATTGAGTTGTGCGGGGATGAAATATGGGAAGCTTTCACTTGATTCACTCTGCTCCAGTCATGACAAAGTGAAGGAAGCGCGCTTCTATACAGAGAAACAGATAGCTGCGCTAGGCCTCCAACTTTCACTGCGTCACTTGGTCGCTCTTTCCTCCCCATTGAAATACCATCCACCCAGCGCGCTCACCGGTTCGTCAGCCAGCCACCTGCTTTCCACCAGTCTCCAAATTTCGCTGTTTGAAATCCTCATCCAGCACGCCAACTACCATCCGCGGATACTGAGATACTCAATGGAGGCCACCAGCACGTGCTCGGATCAGAACGCCACGCAGACCGGTAAGTTGGTCACGAGAAGAAAAGACGTGGACTGTCGCTAACGCTACTCAGATGACATGGCTGCTGGCGCGGCTGATACTGGACGTGGTCAAGAGGTTTTCCCATTCACGAGACTGCCTCCCGAGATCCGTATCATCGTCTACGACTTCGCGCTACGCGACATTACCGATCCGATCATGTTTCCTGAGTTGGGTGAAGTGCAGGAACCAAATCCCTGCTTGGGAGCCCTGGCACTTCTCAAGACCAGCAAACAAGTACGACGGGAGAGCTACAACGTCATATTGCCCATCGCCAAAGTTCACGAAACCACTCTTAGGCATGCCCGCGATGCCATCTCAGAGCGCTTTCGCCAACTGCTAAACTCTCATACTGTCGACTTCTCGGCCTACTGCCAGGCGTATGATGACTCCCAGCGCGTCTCACACCAATCCAGATGCCTTAAAGTCGTGACGCAAGCCCTATTTGAGGCCGAAATAGCTCATTTCGATGAGCTTCAAGCGGAAGTTGACAAGCGCGTGGGAGCACGTCGCTTCGAACTTCTCGCCATGAAGCGTAGGTGGGATGTGGCGGCAAAAGAGAATTCACAGAAGGCGTGAACAGAGAGGAGGTGGTTCTCGGCGTCTCTGCGGATAATGTCTTTACATGCGCATGCGGATTGCGGACAATCCTCAAGCGGGTTTATGGTTGCTCAGTGCTTGGTACTGTTGGAATGGAATGGACCACGCAGGTACGATGGATGCAAACATGATTGTTCATATCAATTGACGAAACATATGTGACGTTCTTGCCGCTCTTCGAGCGAGACGCTGCTGAGAATATTTCTACAACACTTCAAGTAATCTTCCACGTGCCATTGCTGTGCATCATAGTCTGCCGCTGAGAATCCCTAATTGAGGAATTAATCATCTCACTCAATCGCATCCCATCTTGTTGACATCTTCTACCTCCATAGCAGTTCTGAGAGCAGCGAAACCCCACCCGCGCTTTTCCTTCCCGTCACTCATCACAAACTTGATCACACGAAGTAAGGTGCCCAGCTTCCCTATCACTAGCTCCCGTGCGTGAGCCTCCATCAAAATCACCCAGTCAGGCACCTTGCCCAGCACTTCAACTGCTGTATACATGCCTCGAATGGTCTTGCTGAGCATGGCTAAGTGCATTTTCGCGGTTAAGCAGTAGGCCTCGAGGGCTTCGGCACGCGAAGCCCTGCTAGTATGAAGCAGTGCAAGAAACCCTCTGAGCCGAATTTGAAGGTGGTCATCGACGTTCTGGATCGTAGAGAGTGACGAAGGAATGAGGGATATTGCGAGGTCCGCGAAAATGAGCTCGTAGATGCGGATGCGGAGTTCGGGTAAGAGCTTCATGAGAGGAAAATGCTGCTGGGAAGCTTTGGCGATGGTATTGGCTGATGTTTCTCGTGGAGTGGCGAGACTCGCCAACGGGTTCTTGCCGTGAGAAAGGATTTGATCCAGCTCCATGGTTTGCTGCTCGGTGGTCAGCTTGTGCGTGCGGGCATGTAGAGGATTTTGGACTCACTTACCATCGAGATACTGCGTGTATCGTCCTCGACTCAATGTAGATTCGGTGCTGCTCTAAGGTACGAGTGTATTTCGAAGGAGGCCGGGCTTGGTGGAGGCGGTGTGGTACGCAGAAGCCAGTCTGACGGTCGTGGCAAGCGCGATCCAGCTTGAGCGTGAAGATTGGCGACAGCGCCTCTCAAGATGTTGAGGTGTGAGAACCGCAAAACATTGTAGATGCTATTCTTCCATGATTGAGGTTGAAAACGCAATCAGATGTTGCCAGCAAATAAATTAGCGAAGCCATCAATGGATTCGCGGACTTGATCTAAAAGCACCAGGGTCAGTTTCTAGTGTACAGCAATACGTGAGTATAGCTGGAAACAAACCTCGCATGCCACGTATTGCCTCAAATGCCGTAGCGTAGTTATCCAGAGTGTTCAAGATACTATACAGGCCTTGCTCGCACTGCGCGAGCAATCTCTGCGGATGCTGTGTCGTGGGCATAGCGCCGGTCTGCATCGCCCAGGCTTGGTTGCAGACCATCAGAAGCGCATAGGCGCCTTGCATCGCACAGCAAGCGAATGAGGGCAAAGTCCGAGGAACTGAATTAGGCGTGCGATTTCCGTCATCAACCGGTGGATATGGCAAAGCCTCGAATGCTTGCGCAATGTTCAGAGCAGACGCCAGACAGATCCTCGAAGACTCGTGCTTGCTGAAAGGGAGAACAATGCTCTTTGCGGAACTGTCTTTGCAGCACAGTTCAGACGGTTCGGATGACGGAGACTCATCAAATCCGATATTGGAGCTTGCTTGTGACTGACCATCGCATGCGCAGGAAGTTAGCCACTCTGCAAGGTCTTCGACAAAGCCCATATCGAAGTTTGTCGGAGCTTGCTTGAGATCACAATACGGCTTCGTGAAGACTGGCAAGTCGGAGAAAGCGCTGTATCTGTGTAGCTTGATGCGTGCACTGCGTAAACAGTGAGTAATGGTAAGACTGGTAAACAAGAGGAGACGTCTAACCTGTTGAGCTTCACAATTGACATGCACCTTAGGGCTTGCGCGGCTGTCGCTTCAGGATCTGAAGTCTGACTTGTCGCCTCATGGGTTGTTCTGCTGGCAAAAACTATGAGGCCATCGATTCTTGTATGGAGGTCCTGCATTTGCTGTACCGGAGCAGTATGCGTTTCAGGATTCTTCACAAAGCGGTTCATCTCGATCACGAATTGTGTCGCCGACAGAATGGCTTGCTGCGATTCAATGTAAAGAGACCAGACCTCGAAGGGAGGTTAGCGAGCTCTGTAAGTCATCAATTCGGACACGTACCTCGAAGCCATCAGCCATTTGCGGGTATGGTGTTGTGAACCTGGGATCATTGGGCAGGAGAGTCGGAGGCTGAGTCGTCAGTGCTCTCTATTCAAGAGGCCCCGGGGTTGAATTTGACTTACAGTACAGCTCGCTATAGAAGCCTGACATGAGCATATATACTTGCGAAAGCATTAGCATACTCCAAATAGCAAGTAAATATCGGAGATTGAATAAAGCTTACAGTCATCCACCAGGCACGTCTTTTAGCTTCAGCAAAAGGAATAGTATGATCCGTCTGGCTGTGTAGAGACATATTCATCGCCGACATCAATGCCTGTCCTGCACGATCTTGCATCTTACGAATATTTCCACGTTGGGAGTACTCGTATATAGCCAGCAAGCAAAGCGAGAGGACACCCTCAAGCTCGATCGGTACTTGCGGATGTAGAGGGTGTCTCCGCGGTGCAGTGATTCCGTACGCCAACGCCGTGGATGGCGAGTCCGGTATGTCGGTCTCGTCTTCAATCATTGTAAGACAGCGTTGCACCAATTGATGGGCATATTTCCGCCTAAGAGCAATGTGTGATGGCCGGGACGGATTGACTACCGATGGGAGGGGAATGAGGGCGAGGACAGCAGAAATAGCTAGTCTCAGTGGAGATGTTGGTGTATTCTCCAGGGAAACACTCTGTCGGTTTCCACCTCGTGAGGGTTGATCTGTGCCGATCGTTGACTCAAGGGGTGGCGGAAGCATTGGGAAGTACAAATGTATCCAGCGGTAATAAGCATCTAGCCTGAGTTTGTGTCAGTCGCTCATCATTACAATCTCATGTTTGAGCCAGGATATCTCACAACGTCTGATCGGACTCATAGGTACGTATAGGGTCGTCAAGACCAATCCCGGCGAAGTCCGAAGTTTGTGGTGCTGGCGGGACGGATGTCGTTAAGTTTTCCGTAGGCTTGGTCATCTCTATAGGCTGTGTTGGCAATGAACAGCATCCAGGATTGATCTGAGCCATCGAGTCGTCAAGATGAAGGAGGCCGGAACCGGGTGTGGACAACGATGATAGATGTGCTGGTTCCAAGATCAGCCCTGAGGAGAAGGCATGGTTTTGACGAGACTCACATTCCCATTCTCGATCAACCTCAGATGCGAAGCTGTGGTCGCTTGGACTTCGTCGCTGTTGAGATGTATCTGATGTTGGTGGCTTGGAGCGAGGGTATCTCGCGCCACCTCGTCTGCTCTTGACATACACGCACTTGCACTGCCTGTCGATACACTGCGGATGCTGATGAGAATTTGCGAACATGCCCGACTTTAGGATCACATACTCTATTGCAAGGCTCTCTACCGTCACATTTGACACGCAGAGAACGGCTGTGATACTATCAGCAAATGCTGCGAGGAATTGCTTCCAATGCGGCCTACCATCCTGTACATGCGAGCTTCACGGGGCGTGAAGGAGCAGGCTTAGTTGTCTTGGTGGCCATTGGATTGTGAAGCGACTCAAGGGGAGATCCACACTAGCCGAGTAATCTGCAAGTCGATATGTAATAATAAACGCTAACAGCATGAGCAGAACGATGGACAGTAGTGGGACGATAGATCCTCATGGGCCGTGCAAAGCCTGTCTGTCACACAACAGTGGCGTTGAGCGGGGAATGGCGGACTTCGATTTCTGCGCATGAGTTTACGTACGGTGACATGTCTATCTCTATCTCTATCGTGATTCAGTGTCTGTATATTTCCGATGGACTATGAAGAAAAAATTACTTTATCTTCCACTATGACATTTTCTCTAATCTTGCTAGGCCTTCTTCCACGTTTGTCGATCCGCATTCATCGCATCATCGTACGTAAACTTGAGACCTTTGAAGTCATTCGCCTGCTTACATTCTCGCCATAATCATTTATTGATGAAGAATCGTGATCAGGAAAGGGGCTCGGAAGCCTGGTTGTCACATCGTCGTCGATCGCGGAGATCCTCACAAATTATACTTTGAGGCAACTGCAAGTTGTACTCTGCTCTCTGTTGAAATACATCAACTATAAGTTCCAATGAAGGGAGGTAGATGGAAAACTTCAGTGCTGTAATACCAAAGGAGTGGATTTACTGCCTACACAAAAAAAACGATCTATAGTACACTGATTTGACCACTAGCCCAATCTCAACATCCCCTACTCGTCCTTGCCAAAGTCAAGCTCACTGAAGGGCTTGCTCAATCCAACACGGTCAATAGTCTTCTGCACCTCGTGAGAGCCAGAGCCATTGACCTTGCTGACGGAGCTCTTGCGATCAGTGTCAACGACCAGACGAAGCAGGTCCGGGCGCATGTAGTGGCCGCCGAAGTCGTTGAGAGCCTTGCTGAGGTGGGTCTCGTCAAGATCGATGTCGACGTAGACAAGACCTTCGAAGTCCTCTGCAGGCTTTGTGATTAAGCTTTGGCCATCAGGACCGTAGATGCGAGTGTTGCCGTTGTATACGGTGTTGTCTTCGGGTGTCTTGCCGGGTGGGGTCTGCAGAGCGACACCGGCGGGAGAGATGGTCTGGAAAGGTGCGAGCGTGAATGAGCCAGTCTCAATAGCGTAGGCCGGGGTGACGATGTCGGAGTTGGCGTCGCTGATGTTAGTGTACGGGTCAGGGTACTTGAGGGTCGAGGCGTGCGGGTACAAAGGCCATGCGGCAATGTGAACCTGCTCGCCCTGTGAGACGGCGTAGGACTTGAGGAAGGGGTTCATGTTCTCCCAGCAGTTGAGGTGGCCGATGCGGCCAATCTCGGTATCCATCACCATGTTGGTGGTGTCGCCTGTTCCGTCACCGAAGACAAGACGTTCGACATGGGTGGCGCGGATCTTGCGGCGGTGGTTGATGATGTTTCCGGTAGGGTCAATCATGATCTGGGTGGTGTACAAGCTGTTGAGATCGACTTCGGAGTAGCCCAGAGAAACGAAGATCGAGTTCTCCTTGGCGGCAGCGCGGATGCGGTACATCTGAGGCGAGTCCGAAGGCAGCGAGGCCTCGCGGTACTTCTTCAGGAGGGGAAGGCTTTCTTGGTAGTTGACCTTCCACATCCAGTACGGGTATCCTAATATGTAATGTCAAGTTCAACCATTCACGTCTTGTAACAAGGACTGCCTACCCGGAATCCCTACATTATCGGTCAGTAAATCGTCGAATGAATTTCAAGCAGTCGAAAGACGCGAGCCAACATCATCGGCGGTGGATAAGGGCTAGGAAGGGGGGAGAGGGACACTGCTCGCTTCGACTTACAGAGCTCAGGGAAAGCAACAAGCTTGCAGCCATTCTTGCCAGCCTCATTGATCCAATGAATCGTCTTCTCAACGGAAAGCTCAAGGTCCAACCAGCCAGGTTCGGCGTTGACGGCGGCTGCCTTGTACTTCTTGGTGACGTTGGGGGCCATTTTCGGAACGTAGAAAAGTTGTCGGTTGGAGGTAGTAGCTTGGTAGGAAGTTGTTGATGCTGATGATGATGGAAGAGAAGCCAGATTAGTGCAATCATGCCTCGTATATATACCATGCTGTCGACTGTCTGCTCAACGCCTTCGAGCTGCAGAAGGTGTTCAAACGCCGTGTCAATGTCGAGCCACTCTTGCCCTCTCTTCTCCTCTCTTCTCTCGTCGTGCATACGCAGGAGCCCCCTGCAATCGCAGGGATCAGTGTTTCGTGATTGAAGGATAGCTGTTATGCGACCATACATGCATTGTGCCAAGGACAACACTGTGTTGACAATTGAGAAGCGCTGCAAGTACTACCCGTCCCCTCATCGTTAATGCTCGCTTAGCAACTGATTGACAAACACGAAGATGACAAGCAAGCTGCATAGAGCACGGCATGCTGTGCATGTCAGCGTGTGCCTAGCCGTGATACCATCATGTTTCACGGCCATAGATTAGACGTCGTTGCTCCTCGCTCTGTCGAACTAGAATTGGAATAGACTCCACTTTCCATACGCCGTCAACGAACACTCGCTGCACGGTGTCTGGCACGTCCAGCTGATCAAGCTCCATGCTTCTCGATACCAGCACAGTGGGACGCGAGGTAGCGAGACCCTGTGGACAGCTTCTTGACGGCGACTGCACTTTCTTTCCGCCTCTCTTGAAAGTCATTTGCATAGATCCGCCGAGGGCACTACACTGGCGTTCAGAGCCGTGCACAAACTTGTGCCTATGACCAGGGGAAGTCCAACGGCCGATGACACCCGAAGTCCTGGTATTTTCTTGAAAGACAAGCCATTGATTACTGTTCATGACTCCGATTATGCAATGGTTCGAAGGTGTGTGGAGCCTTGGTGTTGTGGTGTTGCACTGCAGTGCTAGTTGATCCAGCCCTACACCTCGAATACCTGAGACAACGAGCGTGATCGCCGTGTCATCACCGCCCCAATCATCTAATGCGATTTCCAAATAACCGTACATCAGCCGAATGCAAACGCCGTCCATCAAGGGTCCTTTCGTCGGACTTGGGCGAGGCAACACGAGATGGGCAGCGCGATCCTTGATCTGCAACTTTAACGATTCCACCCGCGTCAGCAGCCAAAGCGAACAAATCTTCCGCCATTGCTCCGTGCATGTCCATTCCGTTCGCTAAAAGTAATATACAGGCGCTGTCCTTCGAGAAGTATTCCTTTTCACTTGCACTCAGTTTCAGTTATCTTACAAAAGTGTTGTTTTCTTGATACCCATCCTCTCACCTCACTCAACGTCCATCACGCCTTCCCAATTCGGCAATTAACGAAGAAGCACACGACCACAACTTACACATTTGCGGCAAATTATATCTGGACGGTCACTGAACAGATCACTGTTCTCTTTGAGCATTCCACACAACACATAGAAACACTGCCAAAATGAAGGCCTCCCTAACAAAAGAAGATGAAGCCGCTTTCTACAAGTAAGTACACCCCCAAGCACCCCAACACAGTCCCTCTACACAACACAGCTTCCCTACAACCAAACAACCAAAACTGACCCCTCCTCCAGCGCAACAGTAAAAGGCGGCACCCTCGCCGGCATCGTCGGCCTAGCCGTCGGATCCGCCGGCGTCTACGGTGCCCAACACCGCTACACCCTCATCCGCAACCTCACCCTCCCCTTCAAAGTCTTCCTCGCCGTCAGCACCGGCTCCTTCGCCGCCATCATCGGCGCCGACCGCAGCGGCCGCGCCTACGAAGCCGCCCAGCACCCAGACCACGACTACCACAGCGCGCGCGCCGCGCAGCTCGAAGCCCTCGACGCTTCAGCAACACAGTCCGAGCGCGCGCTGCGCTGGGCGAGCGATAACAGATACAGCATTGTGGGCGCGTCGTGGGTGGCGAGCATGGGCGCGGCGTTTGCGATGGTGAGCAGGAGTCCGATGAACACTGCGCAGAAATTGGTGCAGGCGCGTGTGTATGCGCAGGGTCTGACGATGGCGGTTGTGATTGCGAGTTTGGCGCTGGAGGGCGCGGACATGAAGACTGCGAGGAGCGAGAGCAAGGATGGGAAGGTTATGGGTGCGATTAGGGAGAAGAGGAGGTTGACGGATAAGGATCAGTGGATGGATATGGTGGAGGCGGAGGAGGAGAGGATGAGGGAGAGGGAGGCGAGGAAGATTTGAGGGCGGACTGATTGTAATGGTGAAGCTTGCATGCATGCATATTGGGTGTTAGTTATGGTGGATTGGTTTCCACCTATTTTTGGATACTGGTTTTGTGTTGAGCGTAGAGCGCATGTACTACTACTATATTATAGACGATGTACGAAGGAAAGCGTAGAATACAGCTGCAAATCTGACAAAATGGACACATAATTGTCGCTACGTTTCTGGAAGAGACGATTTCATGTTGCGTGCAATGCCAGTGTGTAATATAATATACAAACTCAGCCTAGTCCTGTCTGCTGGAACATCCATGTCACCATTGCCATACCATCCCAGCCCAAAACGCCTCGCTAAAATACAAAACGTCTTCAGACGCGGATATCACTCGCTCTTCACCTGCGCAGCAGCCTCCGCCTCACGCACCTTGAGCTCTTGCTCCTCCTTCTCCGCCGCCTTGCGCATGTCAAGCAGGATATGCAGCTTGCCCATGAGCGAGTCGAACGCCTCAATGACAGGCGCAGTGGGCAGTGGGATCAAGTCAGGCACGCCAACGTGGGCAAGAATAGCGGCAATCTTCTCAGTCTGGATGGTGCTCTTGGCGATGCGCGGTTTGGACAACTTGTCAGACGCGAACGAGACACCGCTGGGCAGCTTCTCGCCTGGAGCGACTTCTGTGACACCGAAACGGAGTTTGTCTTTTGCGGAGAGTTTGGTGTTGCTGGTTGATGGGGAGGGCTCGTGTTGTTGCGTGCCGGCATTCGACTCGCGAGGACGTCCTGCAGCGGGCGTCTGGCCTGCGCCGGGAGTCTCGATTGATGTGGCGGACTGTCCAGCACCCGATTTGAGGCGCTGCGTCTTACGCTGGCGATCGGCGTTAACAAGCTGCTGCCAGAGCGTGTGTAGTGCCTGTGATGTCGAGTACTGGTAGCTGTTGGTGCCTGCCTTGGGATAGTCCAGACGCTTGCGCAGATCCTCGCGTAAGTTGTCGAGAGACTCCTGGTTTGCCATGATGCGCTGCAGCTCTGCAAGTAAGACAGCTTCCTCGTCGACCTCGTCTTTCTTGCGGTGAAGGTGGCCTTCTGCTAAGCGCTTTCGTGACGTCTCCTGCTTTGGGTTGAAATCCTTGAGCGTTTCGTACATTTTGTACTGTGGCGCTGTCATAGACTGGATCGGCGTTTCGATCTGCAGCATCACGGCAGAGATGGAGTAGAATCGCGCTTTGAGATCCTCCATGGACCTTTCCGGTTTCTCATAGCGGTCGACGATGACGGTCCACTTGCCGTTGCACTCCTTGTAAGTGTCGACAAGATATCGCGTCTCCTCGAGGGTCCAGTTCGGGTCTTTAAGGTGATCTTCGTATTGCGCATCATCGAAATTGGGCACTTCTGGCTCGACGTTGTATTTGGTGAAAGATGGTGTTTCGGTGGCAGCCTTTTGCCAGTGTTTGAGTAATGGGAG
Source organism: Cladosporium sp. SL-16 (assembly GCA_002921095.1). Classification (NCBI taxonomy): domain Eukaryota; kingdom Fungi; phylum Ascomycota; class Dothideomycetes; order Cladosporiales; family Cladosporiaceae; genus Cladosporium; species Cladosporium sp. SL-16. Next base: position 944,324 of record PEGC01000012.1, read on the forward strand.
ATCCGATCGGTTGCCAGTGGAGGTCTGCTCCCAGTGAGCAGGCGGGCGGGAGACGCGGGCGCGCTTGAAAGATCGCACTGGCGCGCCCGATGTGCGTCTATCAGTCGCCGCCATCATCCAAAATTCTTGGAAAGCAGTCCAGCGGCGTTGTTAATGATTCCAGCAGAGTTCAAGAATTTTCCAGAGCAGATTGCGCGTAATTTTGATGATTTGGTGTCGCGCTTGCACACGTCGTCGTCGCGATTTCTCCAAGCGAGCGTTGTTCTCTGTAGCCCGCTTGGGCCACGACTTCTGGCACACGAAGACGCCACATCAGGCATTCACATTCACTTCCTTTCAAGAGGCATCTCAATCAGGACAAAAGTAACAACAACATTTCAAACCCACTCACTCAACATCCAACAAGTCCGCAACACCAATAAGCAAACCAACAAAAACCAAACCATGGCAACGACCCGCCTCCGCCGCACCTTCGCCTACCCAACCGAATCCGACTCCGACGACCCGCCCGACCTCGACGAAGAGCACCAAGAACAACTCCTCACAACCCTCCAATCCCAAGACGAAACAACTTCAACCTTGTACCGGCACCTCTTCCTCGCCCTCCCAGTCCTAACATCCCTAGCCTACGTCCCAGCATTTGCCTGGGCGTCAGGCGCCACCGAAACGTTCATTGCGCTGCTGAATGTCTCTGTGCCTGCGCTGGCGGCGTGGATTTTGTATTTCTATCCGATTGAGGGGTCTGGGAGTTATGCGTTGGGGCCGATGAATGGTGGTTCTGGGCGGGGCGAGACGCCGGGAGGTGTGAAGCTAGAGGTGCGGCATTTGATTGCTCTCGGGGCGAGTTTGGCTGGGATGTTGGTTTTGCAGAGTGGAGTGTTGTGGTGGGCGGTGAATTCGGATGTGAGGGCTGTGGTGCCTGCTGGTCAGTATTTGTTGTTCTATTTTGTTTATTACTATTCCAACTGGTGGTTTGTTTTGGGGAGTTTCATTTACTGACATTGTGTCATATTGACAGTTGTGTTCTTTCTTACGTTGTTTGTGCGGCACCAGCTTGCGCCGGTGGATTTGGAGGAGTTGAGGAAGGCTAGGTATGAGCTTAAGGGCGCGTGAGTAGTATATGGTCATCAAAGAGGACGTCGATTGCTAGGTGTCAAGTTCTTATTATGTTCAATTGATGATTTATGACTACTTTTCGATCTATGGCTCGTCTGACAATGTTAAAGATTCAGCATATAATTGCCGTAGGGTATGGAGCACATCTAGGTGCTGCTATTCAAAGGCTGCTGCACAATTCCGAAGCCAGCATAAACATTTCACAACCATTGACCTAGTCGACAGCCTCCTTAAACCTCATCACCGCGTTCTCAGACACAAGGCCATCAACACCCTTCGCAAGATCCAAAACGCTCGGCTTCGGCTTCTTTGTGTCGTATGAATAGTCGGAGATGAGCACCAGTCCAGCTTCCTTGATAGAATCAACGAGAGCAGGGACCAACTCCAGCAATCTCGATGTACAGATCAGGCCCATGAAGTTATTCGACTGTGCGATTCGGACTGCCTCTTTGATGGACATGTCTGTGCGACCGCAGCTGGCGATCATGTTGGGGTCCAGCGTATTCTCGGTAGTGGGAGGTGCGACGCCGAGTTCGTTGCAGAGCAGGACGGGGTCTGTGATTTGTTAGTACTGGGATTGTGGTTACACTTTGACAGGAATACTCACAATTTGGCTGCTTCCAGTTCAGAGCAGCACAGACGTCTGCATTGTAGCTCGAGAAGACAAAGTTCCTGAGTGGGTTGTCCTTGGACTCGCGGAGTTGTCGCGCGTGGTCGAAGACTGCCAATAGTACTGCATCCACCACGAAGTTGATGTTCTGAGTAGGTCCGAGCTGCAGCTTCTCCTCCATGTTTCTTGTAGGGTAGCAGACGTGTAATTCGAGATTGAGATCTGCGGGAAGAATTGCAAGAGCTTCCTTGAGAGATGCATGCGAGTGCGCAATCTGTCGCTGGGCTGCAGGTAAGTCTCCCGAGTCGATACCAGCCTCCAGAAGAGTATCAAACGCGCCGTTGCCAGACTGCATGTTTTGAACAGCAGCTTGGAACTCCTCGTATGTCAAGCGACCAATGAGATCATTTTTGCTGGCTGGCATTGACCATTCAGGGAACAGAACTGGTACGCCATCCTTCGTGACCTGGACGAACAGGCGTAAGAAGTCGCCGCTCAAGCTGCTTCCAGTGATGAGGTTGCTCGGGTGGTTGTCAAACTGACTAGTGGCCTTCCAGTAAGTTGCAAAGTGCGTGATCTCTAGCGGGCTGCCACGGAATGGTGTGATGACCTGGTAGCGGAAAGCAATACGTCCGATGGCACGAAGGCGGGGATCGAACAGCTCGAGGTGCCATTTGCCTGAACTGCTGGAATTGCCCGTGAAGACACGACTTGATGCAGCTGATCGCGCAATGACCTTGCTGCCAAATGTAGGGAAGATGTCAAAATCGATGCTGAAGGTTTCGAGGTTCTCGATCTGGAAGCTGATGTTCTTAAAGTCGTCCTGTACTGGCAACGGCACATTACGTGGTATCAGGTCGGATGATTTTGACGAGATAGTGAGGCGTGAAGCAGGGTATTTGCTGTCACCGTAGAACTCGATGGCTTCACAGCCCAGATCGTCGAAGGAAAGCAGGATGAAAGTTTTTGTTGTATCCAGGAAGTTGTGACCGTAGCGGCGTAGCGGGATGATCGGTGGTGGAAGGATCAAGTCGGGTATATTTTCAGAGTCGAATTGAGAGAATGATGGAGTTGCGCCGGTGCGAGGTGTTTGGCTGATCGAGCCCATCCTTACATCTCCAGTCTGTTGCTTGCGTTGAGCGGCTGCTTGACCTGCCTTTGCAAGCAGCTGCATGCAATCCAGATGGCCCTCCCATGCAGCGTAGTACATGGCGGACAGGTCTTTTTCATCGTTCACACCGGCATCAACTTCAAATTCGAGCAGTTGCTGAAGGCAATGCAAGTGACCTTCGCTAGCCGCGTGGAAGATCGGAGTCCATTGGTAGAGCTTGTCAGCCTGATCCATGTCCATGCCGTAATCCTTCAGCAAGCAGAGGATCTGCTGATTCCTGCCAAAGCGAGCAACTATGTGCTGTGGGTAGAGTCCCTCAGCGTCAGGCAGCATCTGTGGCTTGTACTGCAATATTTGTTCCACGATCGCGACCGAGCCGTACTGACACGCCAAGTTGAGCGGGATGTGATCGTTGCTACCCGAGGGATTGACAGCAGCACCGAATCGAAGCATTTCCCGGACGCTGGCCGCCCTAGAGTGCACGATTCCGTGTATCAGGCCCGTGAAATTGTCCAAGTCTTTGGCGTCCACGGTGTCCGGTGCTGCGGTGACCAATATCTGCATCATCTCGGCTTGGCCGTGCATTGAAGCATAATGCAGTGGTATCCTGCCATAAACATCTGGCGCACGGATGTTTGCGCCGCTCATGAGCGCGGCGTTCAAGACATCAGTCTTGCCAGTGACAGCAGCTTCGTGAATGCAGTTGCGCTCGTTGATCGAATCTGCGAAGTTGAAGTTGATCAGGCCAGTCTCGTACAACACCTGTTGCGTGGAGGCCGCAGCAGTGTTCACAGTGTTCAGGAAGACTCGGCTGATTCTCTCGCTTGCCTCCTCGTGACTGGCTGTCCTTGCTGCCCACTCTTTCACAAGGCCAGTGTCTCCGGTGTTGATGGCCTGTAGTATTTGGACCTCGATCTCGAGGTCATCTTGACCACTCTGTGGCGCCCTGTTTTCAAGTTCCACGGCAGGAGTGTATGCGATCTTCTCTCCCTCAGCCCATGCTTGCAATTCGAGTAACCCTGTGGTAGCCTGGTCCGAGAGATCGCTAATCACATCGCGGTTGAAACAGGGTTGTACTTCGACGGCGCGCGAAAGGTAGATTTCTTTCTCTCGAGACTGTCATCATGGGTCAGCATGACCATCGCAATGCGTGGCAATTGATAGAGTATACCTTGGACGTTTTGTCCCACTACCACAAGTCAGTATAGAACAAATTTCATCAAATAAGGTAGCTTGCCAACCTTCTTGAGAATCTTTGAGAAAGCAGTCTGGTTAACTTCGACAAACTGTTGCAGCTTGTCAAGGTCATTGCTGAACAATCGGAACCCTTCGTCCAGAGTCACATAGCTGGAAGACAGCTTCGAGGCCGGCGTGGCACGGGATTGCAGCGAGCGCTTCTTGTCGAGCAGCGTTTGGAGCCGGAGTTTGAGCTTCGCGAGTATATCGTCAGAGCCATCGCTTCGAATCGGGTACTCGCCTTACGCACTTCGGCTTCCTTTTGAAGGTAGAGTTCGTTGACCTTCTCGAGCTCGCGTTCCAGTCGGAAGAAGAAAGCGGCCTTGTTTGACTGCAGCGAGGCTTGCGAGTCCTGGAGGGTGGCGCCATTTGTGAATGGTTGTTGGGCAGCAAGAACTGGGGTTTTGCTCAAGTGCTTGATGAGCTTTGGGTGATGTCAGTTTTGATCGCGGGATTTCTCATCATTCAGGCTTGTACGCACCTTCTTGAGAGCCTTGTAGTCGACGAAGCTAGCTGCATACTCGGGTATGTCGAGCTGACGCTTCTGGATGTGCTTGCCGAACTTCCTACAATGCAGGAGATCAGTGTCTCGCCACCAGGATTATCAGGATGGTCAGACTGCGGCGTACATGCTAGGCAACTAGGTGAGTCAGTCCCTGGCGAGGGTTCGACTCGATGGGACTTTGTATCAGCGTAAACACAGCTTTGGTGTTTGGTGGTTATGGGATCGGCTAGCGGCAGGAGTGCGTTGCGAGAGCGACATGGCTAGACACGCATGATTTACGCGAGAGAGCCTCTACAAGGCATTGCCAAGGGGAACAAGGTATTGGTGAAGAGGAAGTACAATTCGGAAGAGCGACAGCGGTTGGAGGAGAGTGTCAAGAGGCAAAGAAATGGCGGGCAGCGTCACAAAGCTAGAGAGCAGCAACGACTGGAGAGCGGAATCCGCACGTGCAATCAGGGTTTTGGCGGGGCAGCGCATGTGAGACAACAGCAAGAAGGACTGCGAACGAACATCAATTCAGCCCGTGGAGCCGCAGTCGGCGAGGCCTGACTACTACTCTAGCGCACAGTAACGTCTCTCCTCCAGCCTCAACGTGAAGACTATTTGGCGCACGGAAATGATGCCTCTCACACTCTCACACGCGTGAGGTGGGGTGGACGAATGGCAGACCAAGACCGGCGCCACGTGCACCTTCCGCCATGATTGCCAGAGCCGTGCGAGTGGAGGATGCGGAGTGGAGTTTGTTCGGCTTAGATGTGACCATGACATCGTTCGAGAAAAGGACATGAAACTTTGCCAATCAACATTCTTTGGGAGAATGGGGTCTCGGCACTTTTGACGAGAGTGACGGTTCGCATGAGGCTATCTACCTACGTGCATGTGTGCTATCATCGGGTTAACATTAGGATTTATGATCTAGATTGACTTGATCGGGCCAAGGTCACGTGCTGGTCCAATGTTACACTTCAGGCACACCTTAGGGTTTGGGGTCATCACTTCCTCGTATGGGAATCCGAGGCTACGATGACCCCAGCTACCTCTCTCGTAGTAGCACCGGACAAGTATCAACTACCTTAGGTTCAGGAAGCTGCCAAAAGAACTGCGCCTGATGATTAACGAAATGGTCTTCCAGGACATCCTCGCTGGCGTCTCTACAATCCGCTGCCCTCTACCTCCTAAAGGACATTCCAAGGCTACGACTCAAGCTCTTCTGAACAGCATGCTCGCGCCAATCCACACCAGCTGAGAAATTCGCGAAGAGAGCCTTGGTGTTGGCGTCTGGCAAGTCACGGCTCTCATGTGCGCCGTTCTACATGGCTTCCGCGGGAGAGATGGAACTATGACTTGTCCAGGCCCCAATGAGGACTGCGAGGTGGACTTTGATTTATTCACCGAGATGTTGGATGACCTCGCACGAATGGATGAGCGCAGCCGGAAATGAAAGCATGTTGATGCAGCGGATGTGGTATCTTTATGTGGTCTAAAGTAAACATGAGTTTCATCGATGCAAAACTGTGAACCAGCTAGAGTACTGATCACCTTCTTGTCTTTGATGTCAAAGTTGCTATCTGCCGTGGATCGTCATGGGCTGACTGACTCGCCATCAGAAAGTCGTTGCTCCCCAGCCGGCTTTGGTTGCTGTTTACGCTTGGCGGCAACTGCAACTGCTGGGCGAACGTCCTTCCCAGTTTGTAGCTGCCTATACTTGCGACGCCTTTTATTATTGCGAGATACTTTTGTTGTTGACTTTGTACATTACGATACTGTTGTTCATCTGACGAATGAATTTCCACGAGACCACACGATAGAGGGATCCCCAGACCCTTGACCTGCACTCCCAGATCTTGTCTCACCAGTACAACGAACCCAATCAAGAGACCAACGTCCAGACTAAACCGCCGACGCCCATGTTTATATCAGTTTCTTAGACCTCACATACGCCTACGATACTGTACATCGCATAGTCAACACACATCAACCCTCCTGGTCGACATGACCCCTCGCTACCGCTCCCTCTCTGGGAGCTGGGTCGACCCCGAGAAACAACGCCTCCAAGCCGACTCCGACTCCGACGACGAAGCGCCCTCCCTCATATCCTCCTCGCGCGACGCTAGCAGCTCGTTCGATCCCATACTCGGCAAATCCACAGCGCCTTCTTTCCGCAACAGCCTGCCGAGCCTCGCATACCACCTCCCCCGAAGACGCTTCACCCGCTACTTCACCTGCTTCATCGCGACATCTCTGCTCATATTCATCTCGCTGCTCGTCAGTGCCAGCTGGTCAAGTCGAGCCGAGGTGTCGCTGGGCATAATTTCTCCGCCTCCGAGGGCCGCGCCGTGGGAGCAGTTCCCATTCTTGAAGAGGTATCATGGTGGCATACGGACGTTGGTGAGCAGGGAGGAGAATGTGCCTGAGTATCCTGTTGCTGAGGACGAGGAGGCGAAGAGGTTGGAGGTTGCTGCTGAGCAGCGGAAGAAGGAGGACGATGCGGCGCTCAAGGGCGAGAAGGGCTTTGACAAGAGAGACGAGGCGTGGAAGCAGATGAGCGCGAGATTCGATCCCTTTGCTGGCAAGGGGGATGATGTGCATGAGAAGAAGGTGGAGTGCTATTTGGATCAGAAGAATACGCTGCAGGTTCCGCATGTGTTGGGGTACAAGGGCAGGACGAAGGGCTTTCCTGAGCCTGTGATGGGTTCTGCGGAATTGCTGGGATTGAAGAATGATATGTGCTTCGAGCGCTATGGCCGCCTTGGACCGTATGGTTTCGGCTACAGCAGGAAGTTTGGAGGCAGCGGCGCAGGTATGGAGGGCGACAAGGAGGGCTCCGAGAAGATCTGGGGCGATCAGTTGGAGATCGATTACAGAAATGTACACTGGGCGGAAGCACAAGGATCTTGTATGGAAGCCAACAAGGACCGTTTCAGGCCTGCGAAAAAGGCCAGGAACGACTTCTTTAAGAGCATGTCATCTGGCGGACCGAATAAGGAGAAAGAGGATGAGAAGATCAGCGAGAAGACCAAGAACGGCAAAGAGTACACTCCGAGAACAGCTGTCATCATCCGCACCTGGACGGGCTATGAGTATGATCCTGAGGACATCTTCTATCTCAGAGCACTGGTGAACGAGCTTTCCATCCAGTCTGGCTCAGAATACGTCGTGCACTTCCTCATTCACGTCAAGGACGACAACATGCAAGTTTGGTCCGACGAAGACACATACCAGCGTGTGCTCGACGAATCTCTACCCGAAGAGTTCCGTGGCATGGGCACTTTGTGGTCAGAAAGGCAGATGGGTCTAATCTATGGCGGTGTGCACGAAAGCATGTACCGCGATCTGCCAGTACACGGTGCCTACAGAAGCACATACATGCCAGTGCAGTACTTCGCACACCAACACCCGGAGTATGACTTCTTCTGGCATTGGGAGATGGACATCCGCTACACTGGCCACTTCTACCACCTGTTCAACCAAGTCTCGTCTTGGGCGAAGGAACAACCTCGCAAAGGTCTTTGGGAGCGCAACGGCCGCTTCTACGTCCCTCAAGAGCACGGCAGTTGGGAAGACTTCCGTCATATGGTCCGGGTGCAGATCGAGCACGGCACTGCAGCCAAGCAGAACGTCTACAACAAACTGGCCTCCGACGCTGGCGTCAAGGACCCCATGGACAAGGCCGCCCGCCAATCCGAGAAACCAATCTGGGGAGCCGACCCTCCCACAGGCGAAGGCGACAGCATCGAGAGCGAACACGACCCCATCCCGCCCACCTCCTACGACAAAGACAACTACGAATGGGGCGTCGGCGAAGAAGCAGATTTCATCACTTTCAACCCGCTCTTCGACCCCAGCGGCACAAACTGGATCCTCGCCACGGACGTCACAGGCTATAACACCACCGAACGCTTCCCGCCGCGCCGCACAGCCATCATCACCGCCTCGCGCCTCTCGCGCCGCTTGCTGGAGACTATGCACCGCGAAACCGCTCTCAAACGCCACACAATGTTCTCCGAAATGTGGCCCGGTAGCTGCGCGCTCCATCACGGCTACAAAGCCGTCTACGCCCCACACCCAGTCTACATCGACCGCGCATGGCCTACGTCCTACCTCGCCGCGATCTTCAACAACGGCCGCAACGGCGCTGCTGGAGGCGCGAGGACTTCGGTGTTCAGTGACGAGAGACAGCACAATTTCCTTGGCACGACTTGGTACTACCATGCTGGTTTCAGCCCTAATATCTGGAAGCGTTGGTTGGGGTACAGGGTTGATAATGATGGGGGTGAAGAGGAGGAGTTGGCGGGTGAGGGGCGGATGTGTTTGCCGCCGATGCTGTTGCATCCGGTTAAGCAGGTCGATTTGGTGTTTGAGCATCAGGCTGGGGAGGGGTGAAGGGTAGAGAGAGGAGTTGGTTGGAATGGGAATAGGGTTGCAATTATGTTGGTATGACTTTGATTTTTTTTCTGAGAGGGGGCTTCCTGATGTTGTTGATTTGTTTGATAGGCTCGCTGTTCCCGGCCCTCGCAACACGTGGGAAAGGTATGTGAAGCTTCACTGGATATTTTGGACCACTGAGACGAATCTTTTTCAAGCGAAGTGCCCACGCCTCTTTTCTCATCCAGGGCCACTGTTCTGCTCGATTTCCAAAAGCGAAATTCTCGAGCTGATGTCGAGGCCGGCTGTTCTGGTGGATGTCGGCGCCCATCTCACGACTGGGATGATTTGGTGGAACGTGGCTCCTCCAGAGCAGCGCACACATCCTTGACCCAGTTTGACTGTTTCTCAGCTTTGTAGCATAGTGCACGATGTCTACGATATCTCCGCATGTCAAGACCTCCTGTGTACCTCTCTTTGCTACGAGCACAGAGATCTTCCCACTGTCGATGTGCGATGGCGTGCATAGCGTTACGGCTTTCTTTGCGGACGATGCTGGTGGTGTGGATGAGTGCCAATGCTCCGAGGTACAGGCGGGGCATGGTGAATGCTGCGTACAAGCCACATCCTCCGGATATGGCGGCCGCGATGCTGTCGTATACAGCGAGTTCGTAGATCATGAGGCGGATCTCTGGTGGGAGCTTCATGAATGGGAAGGGCTTTGAAGAGGGGCCAGGGCTTGAGGTGGTCATGTCGACGGCTATGCGGTGTTAGCACTCGAGTAAAAAGCAACTGAGATATTCGAGGATATTCCGGTTTGATGTAGGACGACCGTCGACTTGGAGGGTGGATGTTGTGGCATGTGTGTAAGAGAGAATCGGATGGTTGGAGACAAGCTAACAAATACTGATTGCTATATAGAAAACATCTGATTGCCATAGCGAAGCTCTCACAACCATGCTGTGTAAATTCACATGGCGCTATCGGCAAATTATACTCACATCGTCAGGTCACGTGCTTGTGAAAGCATGCAATGAGTCTCCTACGAGCTGCAACCTCACTTCACTTCCTGATGTCCAGTCGCTTTGTAGTGAGCCGCCGCACCATGGCACTACCATTTTGTTTGCGCATCATCATGCATGACTCGACTGCTTTGGATGCATGTAAGGAAGCTGCCTCTTAGTAAGCCAGCGAGCGCGTGTTCGTAAGCAACAGCCGACTTAGTGCCACTTTGTCAGGCATTGGTCTCGGCTTGGCTGAGTAAAGAGTTGGCCGCATGTGGCAGTAGACTACCTCATTGGGCAATGTATCTACTCAGCTCGTGCACGCCATTCTGCAGTGCCAGCTGAGCTCACTTGACATTGAGAAGCCAGCTGATCAGTGAAGCGAATTGCCATCAGACCCAGCAGACAGAACAAACAGCCTGATACGTGTAACGTCCGAGTTTATTTAACAACTCAGGCTCTCTGCTCCATATCGCGTTCCGACTTCCACAACTACCAAACCACCCAGCGTCCAGAAACAATTGCGTCGCACTCACGAACACCCACCATGGCTTCCACTACATCGAACCTCCCTACAGGCTCACTCATCCTCGTCACCGGCGCCAACGGCTTCGTCGCCAGCCACGTTGTTGACCGACTGCTCGAAGATGGCTTCAACGTCCGTGGCTCAATCCGCTCCGAGGAAAAGGGCAAGTGGCTGCACGAGGTCTTCGGCAACAAGTATGGCGAAGGTAGATTCGAGACGGTCATTGTCCCTGACATGGAAGCAAACGGGGCTTTCGATACGGCTGTCAAAGGCGTTGCTGGCATCTGCCATACTGCTTCCATCATGACGTTCGTCGACAAGCCGGAGCAGGTCATTCCGGCAGTGGTACGTTTCAATCACCAGATATCAAGGTAGAGAGTGATGCTGACGCCCTGGAAGGTCAAAGGAGCCACAAACGTCGTCACTGCTGCGCTCAAGGAGCCCAGTGTCAAATCATTGGTGTACACATCCAGCAGCACTGCAGCACTCTTGCCTCAGCCGAACAAGCGCATCGAAGTCACGAAGGACACTTGGAACGATGACTCTGTCAGAGCTGCGAAGGGTCAGAGTCCAAAACAATGGGAGGTGAGTTTGGCTTGATGTTCTGTCCGGATTGAAACAAGCTCTTACTAACAGATGTCCATTGGACAGGTCTATGGCGCCTCAAAGACGGAAGCCGAGCGTGCCATCTGGCGTATCGCAAAGGACGCCAACGCTCCGTTCCAAATCTCTACCATACTTCCCAACGCCATGTTCGGCCCAATACTCAAAAAGGGCGGTGCCGACTCTTCAAGCACCGCGACCTGGCTGCTCCACCTCTTCAACGGCGATGAGGCCGCATTCGACTCTTTCCCGCCGCAGTACTACGTCGACGTCAGGGACACTGCTCGCCTGCACTCCATCGCGCTTCGTGACCCGGCTTGCTCCGGACAGCGCATCTTCTCATTCGCCGCTCCGTTCAATCGCAGCGATGTTTTGGCACTCTTCCGCGAGCTGCGTCCGGGCGAGAACTTCCCTGCGGATGACCGTGAGACCGGGCGCGATCTGAGCGTCATACCCAACGAGGACGCCAACGAGTTGTTGAAAAAGTACTACGGCAAGGGCTTCGCATCTCTAAAAGAGTGTATCAAAGCTACTATCGATAGCGTCTAGGCGCACAAAAGGAGTCCTCGCGGAATGCGTGCTGGCAGCTTCAAAAATGTTAGTATTCGCACAATGGTGTCTACTTCGAGTGGTGGCGTTTGATCAGTGTCTTTTGCATGAATAGACCTAGTTGATCATGTAATATTGCGTAAGGTATTTGCAATGTCCTCCCATGTACCCGAAGTCATTCTGCGAGGCCGTCTCTGGGCGCTTGCTCCCATCTTTGCTCTGCCCACAACCAATAGTGAACTTACGAAATGGAATTAATAATTCGACCACGGGGACCCGACAGAAATCGTCCATCGTTTTCAAAAACTTGGTGTCAGAGACGTGTGGGGCTGGCTGGTGGAAATGGCGAAACTCTTTCTTGATGTCGTGTATCTAATGAGCTTGCGATTTGTTTTAAGTCCGATAATCCTATTCGCATAGCTCATTAGAGTGGTCAACCTAGATCATTAGGCACTATTCACTACTGTACTCTCCATCTTGTGGTTGAACGCCTTCTTACCAAACATCTGTCTTTCGAATATGCCTTACACGAGCCTGCAGGATCGGGAGAGTCTGGGACTCGTGGTTTTTCATTTCCGTGCCATGCAGGAGCCCGTATGTACCTTCGGTCGAGACACCGCCGACTATATCCTTTGAGAGAGCTCAGAGCATGGCATGTACGCTTGTATTACGATGCAGTCTTCACCTTTCCCAACCTCCTCTGCCACCTCGCATACCGGTCCCACGCCAATAAAATACTTCATTCAATCGAAGTCTAGCTGGGATGGACTGTGATTCGCATTTGTGGTCCACTATCTGGTTCAGTTTCTATCCGCTGGTGTTTCCGCTGCTCGTATACTTGACAGGTCTGGATGACCGAGGATGATACTGAAACATGCCTTTCGCCTGAGCTTGGTCCCACCTGACAATTCGATCTCGTTGTTTCCTGGTATACGAGATTCTTGCATCGCCTGGCCCCCAAACCATCGTTGACCCTCCGTATCGTTGTAGTCCTCCTGCAGAGATCGCTGGCCGCCTTAGACTTTTCCCTCAAAGATAGGCTCTGACTCCATGCGCAAATTGATTCTTCTCACGCAGAAGTAAACCCCACTCGCTCCTTCCTCCATTGTGCCAATAACCAACGGGTCATCTTAGAGCTATCCTGGTCGACGAGCTACGATGAGGAAGCCTTTGCAGCACGCCACACAGAATCGTGTGCATTGGACATAGCGTGCAGAGCGGCTCTTGCATTACCGAGCTCTCGATCTTTCTGCGACAATGTATCCCTCGCTTCCGTGACCTTGTCCATAGAATCGTTGTGGATGAGCTGAAGTAGATGGGCTCTGACAACCGACCTATCTCTCAGTTTCCGTTCAATCTCGAGCATCGAGACACGGATCTTGAAGATGCTGACTTGAGGTGACATTTATGGAGCAAGGGATTTGCTTCTCTCAGCTCAGACAGCCTTGCTGGTCAGAAGGAGGGTAAGGGTACCGCGGGCGGGCATTTGCACGCCGAGGACAGGTGTCGGAGAAGATATGGAGGAGAGGGATGTGATTGATGGTGTCCAGTAGTGTGTACTCATAGATTGAGATGCGCAGCTCGGCAGGCAGCTTCATGAAAGGGAATGCTTGTTGCGAGCCGCTCTCAGAATTCGTCGTTTGGGTGGCCATGTTGTCTTAGGCCTGTTAGCAACCACTCAGCGCAACAATTATGGAGATCTTACCTACGATGAAGACGGACTTCCTGGATGTCACTTGCAATGCCCTCGGTGTAGTATCTGTGTCGCCGCGAAAATGTCGCGAAGCTTGCATGGGCGTTCGATGGGGATGTAGGAAAAAGGAAGTAAGATACGTCAGGCGCAGACAGCAGTTCACTGGGCTTGATAGAAGCCGGGTCGCATACCTCACTCTGTTACTTGGACCAGTGACTGAACGCACAATTCCAAAATGCTTCTGTTCGCTGTGCTGAAAGACAAAACCCCATGCGCTCGAGAGCTGTCCTTTCCTGTGTCTCTAGGTGATGAGAGGTAGTACTTGCTCAAGTGCTTGCACATCTTGTTTAGGTTGATGCTGGATGCTTTTGCTTGCGGGTATGTCCTGTGACGAGATGAGGATCATCGAGGAAGTTCGAGCTATCACAGATAGCCACACTTATTTCACCATCGTCTCCTTATAGTCCTCATTGGCGGTGAATTTATGCTCGAAGAACGGTGAGATCTGCCTTACCCTCTTCCGAAGGCGCTTGAGCTTTCGTGGAGTCGATTCCAGAACTGAGCTGGACATTGTCAAGCTTGTCCACCTCTACCACGATCGAGAGGCTCTGGCTGTGGAAGCTAATTACGATGAGAAGTAATGTTCATGCCAGCGAGATACCCTCAAACGCACACGTCCACTGAGATGGGCGCAGCGAGAGTGTCGCCATCGGCAGCCAGCTTACCGAGTCTGCATTTGCAATCGTGATCAAACCATTGGAGGGACCAATATGACCAGATTTTAAGGTCATCCAAGCGATCTGAGCTTGACCAAGAATCTTTCGAACCTTGTATGTTGGCCCTCATATCAAAACCACTAACAAATGGACCCCGGCTACCAGTCATGAGCCGCGGCGGTGTAGTATCCGCGGCACCATCGAGACATCAACCAAGATCCGTAGCACCTTGCCCATTGGCGTCAACATCCAACCCACTAGCACATGGACGTCGGAGCACGATGAGCTGCGGCGATGTATACAATCCGCGGCACTATCAAGACATCAAAGAACCGTAGCACGTTGCCTATTCGCGCTCATACCAAACCCGCTAGCAAATGGATGTCGGAATACGATGAGCCGCGGCGATACAAAATCCGCGGCACTGTCTAAATATCAACCCAGTGAGACGGATAAATCATACATGAGCGTTAGGTCACACGGCAAGTGACCGATAACCCATGCCTAGTGTCTTGGAATACTAATACTCAACGCCCAGCATACCCGTACGGACTCCATAGACCCAAGTCGGAGCTGTGCCATTCCTTCACGACACGGTTGACGGCAAAACAGCCAAGCCACTTGAGACATTCCGCCACGTTCCTGCATATGCGATGATGTCCTTGCACTCCATGGCGTGTTGTTGATCTTGAGAAACCCGCTGACCAAGGATCACATCGGGCGAAGAAGGGACATCTTGCTCACCATGAATCTCCAGATCTCCGCCCATGTCTCCGTGGGGAGCAGCCAAGGCATGGAGATATGGAGAAACATGGAGTCGATTAAGTGGGCATAGTATTGGCAAGGTGAGTATTAAACGTCGTCGCACCTTTCGGTAAAGCGCTGTTGTTCAAAGCAGCTGGGTTTTGTCTTCTCAGCCCACAGTCGAACTCTTCCCAAGATCACAACAGCATGTCTCCTCCCGAGAAACCCACAACGGAGGGTCAAACGTCCAGTGTCAGCAACGATCCAACCATCAACCATTTCCCAACGGAAGAAGCAAGGCGCAGGTCCACCATTGACCCCATCATCGACCCACGAAAAGACGAAGGCGTCACGGTCCAACAGATGGAAGAGGCTCCGAAGTTCACTTCTGCCGACGAGCTTCCCAGCCCCGAAGAGATCATTGAAGCTTTAGGGATTCCCGACTGGAGGAAGTTGGAGAAGAAGCTTGTCCGCCGACTCGATTTCACCCTCGTTCCCATGCTCTGGATTCTGTACGTTACCAACTATCTCGACAGAGCTTCTCTTGGGCAAGCACGCATTAGCGAACCCAGTATCGACACTAGCCTGGGGCTCACCGGTTATCAATTCAGCAACGCGATCTCGATTTTGAGCGCTGGCTATGTTTTAGGCCAATTGCCCTCAAACATGCTTATCCCATATATCAGACCATCTCTCTACCTCGGCGGTTGCGCATTCATTTGGTCCGGTGTCGCCGCCGCCGTCGCCGGCGTCAAGAGCTACGAAGGTCTCCTGGCAGTCAGATTCTTCCTCGGAGTCGTCGAAGCACCGCTCTTCCCTGGTGCCGTATACCACCTCTCATGCTGGTACACTCGCAGGGAGCTCGGCGTGCGGATGGCCATGATGGCAACCGGCGTGCCCATCGCCAACGGCATGTCAGGCCTCATCGCCGCAGCCGTCTTCTCCAACCTCGAAGGCAAAGCGGGCGTGCTCGGCTGGCAGTGGCTGTTCATTGTCCTCGCCATCTGCGGCGGCGTCTTCGGCGTTCTGGCAGTGCTGATTCTACCCGACTACCCGGCCTCGCGCACCGGCAGCACGATGTGGACGATGACAGAAGATATGCGGCGCATCGCCGAGACTCGCATCATCGCCGACCGCGTAACCCTGGCCTCCTCCGCCGAGATCAAAACCAGCATCTGGCAAGGCCTGAAAATGTCACTGCAAGACTACAAGCTGTGGATCATCATCCTCATCAACATCACCATCTCCGCGGCCTACGGCTTCTCCAACTTCTACCCAGCCATCGTGCGTGGCTTTGGCTACTCGCGCGTGATAACTCTCGTCATCACGTTCCCGCCATACTTCTGCGCGGCCATCGCCGCCGTCTCCATCGCGTGGAGTTCAGACCGCCTGCAAGACCGCGGCTGGCACTTTTCCATCCCCGTCGCCTGCGCCATGGTCGGCTACATCGTCTGCATGGCGACGCAGCACGGCGTGACGCGCTACGTCGTATCGTACATTTACGTGGTAGGCCTGTTCGGCGCGAACCCTCTGATCCAGACTTGGATATCCGGCACGCTGAGTAAAAGCCCGGAGCAGAAAGCGACTTCGATCGCGATTAATAATATTCTGGGCCAGTCGGGGAATGTGATTGCTCCGTACTTCTTCATTGCGGAGGACGAGCCGAGGTATTTGATGGCTTTTATTCTGATGTTTGTCATGGCTGGGATTTGTATTGCTGGGGCTATGCTGCTGAAGTGGTGTTTGTGGCGGATTAACAAGAAGCTTTTGCGGTATGCTTTGGAGCATGGCACGCCGTATAATCCTTACTTGCAGTAACTGCTGGAGGGCCCAGAGAGATGCTGTCGAAGGGGTGCTGCGAGCAGCGCTTGGCGACGAGTTCATCTTCTCAGGAGAAATAGCTCGTTTCGGAATCAATAGTCATCTGTCGATTATTCTCAAACCTGTAAATGAGAACCAAAAGTCGCCATGGATATAGTTACACTCACTGGAAGAAGTAGTTGACTTTTATGCCATAGATACACGTGGTTTATATATACACGTACCTGAGTAGAACGATCCGATCAATATGATCGAAACCAAAAAAAAAATGAACTTGCTTCGCCGCAACATGATGCGTGGTGGGGTATCATTTCATCACTCTGCCCATCCCAAGATCACAAAACCTGAACATAAAGATCCCACCCCTCTGATAAACGCCATTCCAAAATGTCATCATTGAACCCAGCAAACGTCAGTGCCTCACATCAGACCTCCAAGAACTAGCTTCCCAAGCCCGGCGACCTCGCCTTTAATTCCGTTGCGCGTCGTTTCTTCGAATTCTCGCATCACATTCGCTACCAGGATTTTACGTACGCTCTTGTCGGCTTTGGCGAAAGCCTCACCGACAGTCGGACTGCATTGCTCCGGCGTCGTGATGAGGTTGAGAAGATTACTGTACGTCTCGATCAAAGTGTCGCAGAGCGTCGAAAACGTAGTGCCGAAATCCGGATCAAATGGCAGGGAGGGTGTAAGCAAGTTCTGGAAATCGTGACCGGCGGCGTTGACGGGCGATGTAATCTCGTGCGGACTGCCGGGACCGCCTGATGGAGGGAACCCGGGGAAACCACTGTTGCTTTGAGAATCGATGGAGAAACTGTCTGTTGCTGTGCTGGAGCGGCGACCTTTGCTTGAGCTTTTGCCTAGACCCATACCCATGCCTGCTTTGAACATCTGGCCCATGCGACCGCGGCCGAGACTGTTGCTTGCGCTGTCTGTGCCGCTGAGGTTTTGGTATGTTTCGAATTCTTGTAGGAGGGCAATCAGAGCTTTGAGGTATTCCATTGGTGAGCCGGAGTTGAGCTCTAACAATGCTGGGAGACTGTAGCCGAGCAGAAAGTAACTCGTCGAGCGGCGGCCGAGCTTGTGCGGGTGCATTGAGGGCATAGCTGAAACCGCTCCGGCTGGGTAATGGAGGGTCGACAGATAGTATACGTCTCCTTCGTGGACTGTCTTTAGGTATTCGATTGTGGCCATTCTCTTTTGTGTTGTCTCCAGTATGCTCTGATACACTGCGCCTGGGTTCTGTCCGCTCATGCTCACCGATTGTAACGTCGGCGCAGGCTGTAGTGGTGCGCCATTGCCGCTTCCCATGCCTTGACTGCTTACGCTCGGCCTATCGGTGGCATGGCGCCGTAACGTTGGTGGGCCGCCCGCGAGCATTGAGAAGGAGCTCTTTGCATGCAGATCCAGACGGGAGAGGGCAGGGACAGGCGGAGCGTCGTCGAAGGTCGGACTGAAGAGCGGAAGGTTCTCGGCTGATTTGGCCTGCTTGGCGAAGGGAAAGGTCGAGATGGAGGGTTTCTTGCGCGATTGGCCCTGAGGGTAGGGAGATGCTTCGTCGGACGGGGCGGAGGTGTTGTTGGAGAGATGAGAGGATTGGCGAGAGCGGTGGCCGTAGGGTGAGGTGCTGGAGTGGGACTTGGAAGAGCGCAGGGAGACTGATCTCCGCAGTCCTTGGACGCTATTGCTCAGGGACAGGATGCTGCTGTCTCTCTTGTGCTGGTGCAAGCTCTTCCTCCCGTCCCTTTCGCTGTCCCTGTCGCGGTCCAGTTCGGGAAAGAGTCCGTGAGGGGCGGTGGTGTTGGTCGGCGAGACTTGGCTGTCGTCGTCGGCCTCTTCCGCCACGAAGGAGGGCAGGCTGGTGGTGGTGTTGAGACCGAAGGAGGTGGTGGTGGGCGGCGGCGAGGTCAGGCCACTGCCAGGGTGGGTGTCATTGGGGTGTCGTCTGAAACGACCAAAGACGCTGTTTGGCATGCTTGTTCCGGCCAGGCAAGGGCGCACAAGCCGAGATGCCCCACCCTTGGTGATGTCGGAGGAGGAGAAGACGGCACAGACGGCAGGAGATGCAAGGATGCTGCGGGTAGGGTCCAGAAAGGTGGATTACTTTCCAGTTGAAGATATTAGGATTATGTTAGGGATATCTTCAACAACATGCGAACAATCCTGTTGCTCACTTAGTCTAGTTCAGGGACGCCCACCCACATGGGGGCGAGGATCTCTCTTGGCAACAACCGTTGCAGATCTTATTATCAACGGCTATTGTAATATCAACCCACTTTACCAAGTCTTCAGCCTCATCATCTCGCTAGAGACCGACCTTCGCGTCATCATTCAATTCTTCTCGACGACCTAGCTAAAAACGCCGTAATGTCTTCTTACTGCACCTCCTCCGTGGTCGGTTTGGAGTCGTATCACCCGTCAATATACAGTTGACCTTGACTTGCGAGCCTTCCAAAGGATGCTGCGAGGAAGCCCAAGACCGCTGTACCCAAGGACGAATGCGCCTCCAGCGGTTTGACGTGGACGTAGTAGTTAGTCATGGCATAAGTATGCACGCAATGGCTGTATAACTGAGTGGTTGCAAAAGCATGTCTGCTTTCGAGACCCACATCATCCACTCGGTGCGCCGAAGTCCTGGACTATAGGACACTACATATGCATATGTACATCTGGCGCAGTCATCGGCGGCTCCATAAGGTTTTACTGGAAGTAGGTGATGCACCACCGAGCCTTTGACCACTTTGCCTGGCAAGCCACTCTGGTGGACGAGATCAAAATCCAGCTCCCTTCCTTTCCTCTTTCTATCCCTTCTTTTACTCTGCTACTGAACAATCCTGAATCACTTCACTTCAAATTTCCCACTGCCGACTGCTGCCAAAATGCCAGAACCAAAGTTCATCACTCACCAACTCGATACCAAGTTACTCGGCACCTGGGACCTGACCGAATGTGACAAGGAACAATGGGAGCAGTTTTGTAACTATCCGGGTGAGTCGGCGTTGCCATTCGGTCAAGGGATCATAAAAGTGCCTCGTTCCCCCCCACAAGTCATGGTGCTCACATCACTGCGCAGACCTCTCAAACGAGATCAAGAAACTGATCGATCCCAAACCCCCGACCCTCGAGATCACTGCCAATGCCGACGGCACCCACTACACCCAAGGAAACAGGAGGCGGCGGCTAGACCGACCCCCAAACGAAGAGTGCTAAGACTCACATCGAGGTCACCTTTGAGGACACGGCCGAAGAGTACATCGACCGCGACGAATTCGGTGCTTGCGGGGGAAAGTACTCGAAGACCCGCAAGGCGAAGTTCTTCTTCCCGAACCATGGAGTCTTGCAGGAGAAGCGGTGGGATCCCCGTCACGGTCAATATGAAACTGGCAGGGAAGGGTTGCGTTATCAGGTTCTTGATGACGGAAGGTTGGATGTCCTTTGGAAACCCCAGGACAGCTTTGCCGGACAGCGGTACTATAAGAAGCGTGCTTGATTGGCGAGAGCGTTACGGGGTGGATCTTGCTACGAAAGGCTGTTTTGATAACATTTCACTATCTAGCCAAAGCACCCTAACGTCCTCGCAGCCCACTATACCTCATCCGTTAGTCTTGAGTCGTGTTGTGCGCTGGCGAAGAACTGACCTTGGCCTGTGAGCATTGATGTGCAATTATGCAAGGAAGCCCAAGACAGCTGCACCCAACGCGCCCCCAGCGGCAAGGACAGGGAATCCAGTGGCGGCAGCGGCGCCTTTCGAGCTGGAGCTTTTGGTACTGGTGGTCGAAGTCTTCGCAGCTTGGGTCTGACTGTTCTTGACAGACGTGGAAATAGAGGACGTGGTAGCGCCGGCGGCGGATTGGCTGGAGGTTGTGGTGGCAGAGGCGAGAACTGCTATGCTCAGCGCGAAGATGCCGAAGAGCTGCATTTTTGTTTGTGGTGAAGTGTTGGTAGAGTGGTTGAGATTGGTGAAGAGAAAGTGTGATATTGTGATGGTTGTGATGTGTGAGGGTCTGTCATCGTTTCTTATACGCCTGGCCCTTCGGATTGTGCGACTCTTCCGGATCTAGGCTATGGTCATCTGTTCGCGGCGCTTTTCAGGCTCGTGTTAGACGCCCAATAGAGCCAGGTCGCTGGACCCGAGGAATTGTAAGGTGACGCGGCTGGAGGCGTGGCCTTCTCGATGCTAGGATCCTTTCCTTATAGTTCTGCGCAATTGTGGTAGACGATTCTGATACGGAGAAGGCACTGCCTGCTTGTCCATCTGCGAAAGGCTTGGTTCAAAATATCTGATCGGTTCGTTGTACGACAGTCTCTGACACCATAGTGAGCGCACAATAGGCAAATGTGCTCACTCTAATAACATTTGGAGGCTGAGCTCGTATCACTTCCAGTCCAATGACTAAGGTCTTTCATTTGCATGGGATAGATCGGAGTGAGTTGTGCAGACATCAGGATGAACTCCTACTGCATCGTGATAGACTGTTGAACACAAAGATATCTCCCTGTGTGCCTTGAGGTTGCCGGACTTGTTCTGTCTCCAGGCACTTGAAACACCTGTGCTAGCCCTGCACTTGCATCTGCGCCGTATTTTCGTGCTGCAATCTTTTATTATAATTCTGCAGGGGTTGAGGGTGATGTCTATGGGCGATACCAGTTAGGCTTCGCACCCTCGTACTGTCAACCAATGACCGCTGTGCCGTCACAAGTTAGCGAAACTTTGCACCTGCTTAATCGATTCAAAGCATGCGACCGTGCAAACAAGTTATAAGCTAAGAGGTTGTATATCGGGGTGCCCGTCTCGCCCTTGGATCTACATTGTTTATTTGCTAGATGAAGGATTTGCCGATCGAAAGAATGGTCTCAGTTGCATGTAGCTGAAGTTAGAAGAAGCTCTGTCTCATGCACTGCTTCGGGGTGCAGGAGGAGTTCGGTGTAAGACATATGTAGTTGAAGGCTCTCCCAAGCGTCAATCAGTACTTGACGATGCACCAATGCGCCTCAATCCATAAGCACCGAGTCGCGCTTTCTTCCTTGGTCCTCCTGTGCTTTGGCACGTAGATAACCACCTAGAGCCATCATGGGAAAGTAGTGATCGTAGAACGTATAGCCAAGATAGAAGTGATTAGGAAAGCCTGTGCCTGTGAACCTTTCATTCGACCATGTCAAAGCAGCAACAGCATTTTGCGTTTCCTGTCCATACTGTTCTCGTGTGAGAGCTTCGGCCGGGACAGATGTGAAGCAATCATCGGTTTGAGCCTGTCCAAGATCTTCCATCTGCTCTCTCTTCACCGCGCCTCTCAAGCTTGATACTGTCTGATTGCGTACAAGGTAGCGGATGCCCTGTTCGATCGTTCGATGGCCAGTGGGCAAATACGGAGAGAGACCCATCAAGGCCCAGGCAGTCTGTGATGGTGTGGATGGTGCGAGGAGTTGCTTGCGAATGTCGGCCCAATTGGCGGGCGTGATGGCGGAGTATTGATATGTCTGAAGAGATTCTCCCCAGCCGCCTTCAGCCGTTTGAGTATCGACCAGAAACCTGAGACCCTTTCGAACCATGGTGACGACAAGTTTGTTCGTCTTCGGATTGGATTCGGAAAGGAAGTATTCACCCTTGACATTCTTGTCAAGGGAACAGTGATACGCCAAACCAGAAAGTACGTTGGAAGTGCCGTACATGTAATTCACACCCCATCGTCCGTACCAGGCTCCGCACATGGTCTGTTCCTTGGCCAGAAAAGCAATTCCACGCTGGCACGCATCATAAATTTGCTTCAACAGCCTTCCGAGCAGAGGATCAAGGCATAACCCTTTCTCCGAAGCAATTGACATAAAAAGACCAAAGGCCTCTAGCACACGCCCGACAATATCGGATGTCGAGGGGTCGCAAAGGCTGTCCATGTCCGAGAAAGGGATTTTGTTGAGGAACAGTTTGTCGTTCTCCACGTCGAATGCGGCCCACCCTCCGTCTTTATTTTGCATTCCGAGAACCCATCTTACTGCATCTAGCACATGGATAGATGTCAACGCAGCCCCGTCATCTTTGAGAAAAGCTATGATGGCCGCGGACGTGTCGTCAACGTCAGGATACCAGGTGTTGTGGTATTCGAAGCTGAATCCACCCGGAGCAAGCCAGCCACGATACACTCGCCAATCTCCCTGATGTCCGAGCAGTTGTCGAGCCTTGACCCAGCTCAGTCCACGTGCACGCATGCTCTGAGCTTTGCGATACGATGGCATCATCGAACCTTCATAAGGAACCCCGGACAATGCAATGGACATGAGCACAGTGTCCCACACCGGGCTGACACAAGCTTGCATACGCTTGCCATTCTCGTCTTGCCATGCGAATTTCTCGATGGCGGACAGCGCGCGGTCTACGCCGCCACTCTTGCCGTCGTAGCCTTCCAAGATGTATGCCAGTGTTCCGACATGCATGGGCGGAAAAATCCCAGCCCAATCCCCAGAGGCTTCTTGGTGTGAGGTGATCCACTCCATGCAGTGGTTGATGGCAGTCCTGCGCATAGGGTTGTAATGCCTTAATCCTCCAAAGTAGCTCAACGAATTGTCGATTGCCGCAAAGAATGAGCTAGTGTACTTGCCTTGCCGGAGCATGCTTAGGACCCCCTCGTGGTATGGATTGTCTTTCTCCATTGGGTCACGCCACAGCTCGTCTATGAAATCGTTTGACGACGAGGTACCATTCGGAAGTGCGAAGACGGGCTGATGATGGCAAACGACAAGAAGCGGTACAACGGTACTCCGAGCCCATGACGACAGGGTATAGATGTTGATTGGAGCCGTAGCGGGCATGAAAATCAGCTCCGCCGGGAGTTCCGGGACTGCAGTCCAAGGAAGGAGGCCGAATGTTGCAAGGTAGATTCGAGTGAAGACTCGAACCTTCTCAACGCCGCCGCCCGTGGTTGTGATCCACCTCTGCGCTTTTTGCATGGCCACAGAGTTATCGGGTGATTGGCCGAGAATTTTGAGCGCAAGATAAGCTTCTGTCGAAGTAGAGATATTGCCAGGCTCGCCAGGGGCATTGCTCCATGACCCATCGTCACTTTGTTCCGACAGAAGATACTGGCAGAGCGCTGCTTTATCTGTTGCGATTCGGTGATGCTGCAGAGCTTGAAGCAGGAACACGTATTCCGCGGTGATTGTGCAATTGGACTTTATTTCTCCGCACCAATGCCCATCTTTGTGGACAGTATTGCTGGCAAATTGGCAGGCTTGTTGTAGTGCCTTGACAACATCGTGATGCAGATCGGGCTCTCTTTTGTTGTCCTTTGAGAAGCTCATACCGCCTCGTCGGGTGTTCGTGGATGGTTGGATCCGAGATAGTGAGAAGGAACAATGTGAATGATCGAGTGACCAGAGTGTTCAGGCAATGAAGGGAATTCATGTAACACTTTATCTGTTTTGCACTACCTGTTTCCGCGGCTCTCGAGACCATTGCATCTCCGAGCAAAGACTTGTTATCGATCAGTGATTGCGCGTGCTGTAGGACATGGCCGGCCAGTTGACGGTGATCGTGCATTTTGTTCCCAGATAGGGCAGTACAGACTAGCCTTTATGGCACGCGCCATATGTTGGTGGCATTATAGAAGCTACTTGTTGAAGATCTGCGTAGGCAATTGTGGAAAGCACAACACATTGCGCGATCCCGTGAGTGCTGGCCCGATTGCTGCACGAGTAGGGATCCGAGTGCACCTTGCATATGTCTAGCATGATAAAACAACCTTGAATACGTACGAGATTCAGAGTGATCAACAAAGGCACAGCAAGCACTCTTGGCACTGTCTTCTTCGGGTACTACATATCTTCTTCGGCAGTAGCGGGGCCGTAGTTTACTATACCAGTCGCACATATAACGTTACGTACCCTCAACTTTTCAAAAGTGCTTCGCCATTGGGTCATATACTCGAAATTCATTCCCTCTGAGCGACAAGCATTCTTTCGATGTTTTTCCCGAACGACTTCTGCGTATCGCGTCACTCATGATTGTGGAAATCTTCTTCCGTTATGTGCCACTGGCGTTTGCAATCGTACTCTGTACTTTGGGCTACATTCTTTTCAACCTCTTTTTCTCTGGCAGCAAACCGACAGGTACTCCTTGGGGGCCATGCGGCAAAACTGGAGTCCGAGCCGCACTCCAAAGCGCCATCCAAACTGTCTTGGATGTTCGGGAGACACTTGTGCTCAGCGGTCGCTTGCCTGCAGCAGAGTCACAAGGATTCACCTTCTCCACGATGCTCGATGGAGCGATCACAGCCCTACCCATGCGAAATCTCAAGTGGCTAGCATCGCTCCCGGAAGACGTTGCATCCTTCTACGACGCACAGGAGGACCGTATTGAGCTGAGTTATACAATACCTGCCGCTACACTCTCAGATCCTGCGGTGACGAAGCGCCTTGTCAAAATCTTGACACGACGTACGAAGAGCATGGTGCCGGACCTGTACAACGAAATCCAACACATTTGTCAGCAGAGCGTATACACGAAAAGCCAATGGCAGCCACTTTGCTTGTACCCAGAGATGGTACGAATTCTGGCCGCGACTTCCAACCATATGCTCGTCGGAAAGCCATTGTGTAAGTGCTAGAGGCTTTCCATCACAACCACTGGGCCTAACCAAGCACAGGCCGCGACTCCCTATTTCTTTCACGACTTTCCGACTACAGCCAGACGGCTTTGCCCTCGGCTATGTTGATCCGTATCACTCCCCCTGCTTTGCGATCAGCTGTGGGCACTCTGGTCAAATCATGGAGGATCCATCGCTATCACCGAAGTTTACTGCGAACCCTCTTGCCATTAATCACCGACATGTATGACCGGGGCAAGAACAAAGTCTTGTCGCAGAATCAGAACTCGTTTGTCTCGTGGTGGATCCAAGAGGAGCTGCAATATCCACAGGGAACCGTTTCGAAGGATCCCAAGACTCTGGCGGAGATTGTCATGCAATTAAATTTCGCCGGCTTGCACACAACGTCACTGACTACTACCAATGTCTTCTACCACATTTTGTCATACAAGGATGCCGACGCCCTCATCAACGAGCTTCGCGTTGAGAATGAGAAGTACCTCTGCAACTCCGACAGCGAGAAAACCTGGGCCTGTTTGGAATCGATGACTTTGCTAGACAGCGTGATACGCGAATCGCTCCGGTGCACTCCCATCGATGCTGTCGCGATCAATCGAAAAGTCATGAAGGGTGTGGAGACACCAGATGGCCTTCACCTCCCAGTAGGTACAAGAGTCTGCGTGCCTGGGTATCTCGCCAACCTGGACGAAGCGCATTACACTGATGCGCAAGACTTCGATCCATACAGATTCGTGCAAGCAAATAGGTTCGAGAAATCCTGGACAATCACAGATAATTTCACTACCTTTGGGTATGGCTTACACGTGAGTACATACAGCGCTCAGACTTGAGGATTCAATCAGCTGACTCTCGATCGAAGGCATGTCCAGGAAGGTGGTTCGCGATTGCGGAAATGAAAATGGTCGTCTCGTACTTCATAGCTAACTATGATCTTGACATGATACCGGCCATGCCGAAGGGATTTAGTCTCGCCACTATGCTTATACCTTCGACCGGGTATGAGATTCGTATCCGAGAGCGGCAAGCTAGACCTATGGCTATTGGTTAATACTCAGAGATCTTTTCTCACTTGCTATGATTGTCTACTTGTAAGCGCGCGTGGATTGAAATTTATTTTTCAGTCTTGCCACCGCCTTACCGACAGTCAAAGAGCATCCATTACGACGTCACTATATTAGCTACATGTATGACTACGAGATTGCTTATACAATCATGATTTGCCCTTTTAATCACGCTCGGTACGCTGTTCAAAATGCTAGGTGCTTCGCAATTGCAACATTGTCGAATGTGCAGTTTGTGTCGTTCCGAGACCGGATCAGAGCTTCTGCTCATTCGTTTCATTTGTAGTTGTTACGCTTTGGTCTTGATGCTACTATCCGAATACCGTTTGCGGCCCGTGAACTGTTAGAAAATGAATGGTAGATCGACTTTCGAGGACTGCAAATGGATTATCCGATTAGTTGCTTGGCAGGTCAGGAAGTGCCGCGTGGGTAGCGGAGCAGTCAGATAATTAGTGCTTTTCGGTGAGTACAAACCGGGCTTGAGAACATCACCTTGTTGATCTCTTCAGCCGATCAAAGAGCGGAACGATCCTGATATCTGTGATAGTACCAATCTGGAGCTCAGCGTTTTGCCACCATTGTGGTAGCTCTTCAGCATCCCATCAAAGAGGCGCCACTGACCATATGCTGATGAAGTTTCGGTACTCTCGCCGGGAGATGATGCGAATGCCGTCATCGCCATCAAAAACGAACATCTGAGTCTCTGCACCGGTATGTATACCTCGGTCACCCACAATACTTAGAAGAGGAGTCTTCCGACTTGGCACAGATTCTAGCGGCTTGGTATACCATGCACGACTCAAAGTCCAACCTCTGCAATGTCACTTCCGGATTTTCTCCTCATATTACTCCGCACTTGGTCTCCGCAACTGGTTGCCATGTGGGCTACCGTATCATGAGCTAGAAAGCAGTAGTCGGCGAAACCCCTAGTGCCAAGGTCTGGCCCTGTCATGCGCTGTGCCATGCGGTATACCGGTAGTTGGTGATCGGACACGACCCGTCGAGGTCGAAAACGTAAGTATAAAATGTAAAAGCAACGCCGGTCGGAGGCATTTGCCATCTCCTTTCATACAAGCTCCTCAATCATGGGTCTCAGCACATCTTTTGGACGTTCACGACTCGTCGTTTCGCTGGTTGCAGCCGCTTCCCTCGTTTCGACATCCACATGTCTTCCAGGTGTTCGTGAGGCATCTCGCACGCCTTTGGTCCAAGCCAGATCCGTCAACGAGACAGTACTACCCTACCAGAATGCTTCTCTCTGCATCGATGAACGTGTGGAAGATCTTCTTGCTCGCATGACGCTCGAGGAGAAAGCCGGTCAGCTCTTCCACACCCAACTTCAGCAAGGCCCCAATGGAACCTTGGACTTGGGCAACGCTACCGTTTTCCGCAACAGTACCCAGAACATGGTTGCTGAGAAGCTGATGACGCACTTCAACCTTGTCGGCGAAGTGCAAGATGTTGGTGTTGTTGCTGGATGGTACAACCGCGTACAGGAACTGGCTCTGTCGACTCGTCTTGGAATTCCTATCACGCTGTCCTCCGATCCTAGACACTCGTTCACAGTATGTTAGACTATCCAATTTTCTCCAGTCCAGATGAATCCAATATGTCACAGACATGGATCAAGTCCTATACAAGACAACTTCGCTGACTTTTCACAACAGGACAACGTCGGCACTGGTTTCTCTGCAAACGAATTCTCGCAATGGCCAGAGTCTCTAGGTCTGGCGGCTCTGAGAGACCCAGAGCTTGTTCAGACTTTCAGCGAAATTGCGAGGGAGGAATACAAAGCCATTGGTGTGCGCTCAGCTCTACACCCACAGATCGACCTTGCAACAGAGCCTCGATGGTCGAGAATTTCCAACACCATGGGTGAGGATGCAAACCTCACCAGTGAGCTCGTAGTCGCCTACATCAAGGGCTTCCAAGGCGAAAAGCTAGGCCGCAACTCTGTGACTACCGTGACGAAGCACTTCCCAGGTGGCGGTGCCATGGAAAATGGTGAAGACTCACATTTCACATATGGCAAGAACGCAACCTACCCCGGCAACAATTTCGAGCACCACCTCATTCCCTTCAGGGCAGCCATTGCTGCCGGCGCTAGGCAGATTATGCCCTACTACTCTCGCCCTATCGGCACTGAGTACGAGGAAGTCGGCTTCAGTTTCAACAAGGGCATCATCACCGACCTCCTCAAGGGAGAGTTGGGCTTCGAAGGCATTGTCGTCTCGGACTGGGGTCTCATTACCGATACCTACATTGCAGGCCAAGAAATGCCAGCCCGCGCCTGGGGAGTCGAGTCTTTGAGCGAGCTCGAGCGTGCCGCTCGCGTCCTAAACGCCGGAGTCGACCAATTTGGTGGTGAGCAACGCCCCGAGCTTATTATTGAGCTTGTAGAGACTGGCCGCATCGAGGAGTCTCGCCTTGATCACTCTGTGCGCCTTCTCTTGCGCGAGAAGTTCACCTTGGGGTTGTTCGAACAGCCATTCGTCGATGTGGAGGACGCAAAGCGCATCGTTGGCAACTCTTACTTCGTCCGCCTTGGAGCTGAGGCTCAACGTAAGGCCTACACTCTCCTCACCAACAACGATAACATCCTTCCCCTTTCTTCGGACGCCAAGTCAACCAAGTTCTACGTCGAGGGCTTGAACTCCACTCTTCTCACCTCCCGAGGCATGACTGTCGTCGAGACTCCCGAAGAAGCAGACCTCGCACTCCTTCGTCTCCAGACTCCCTACGAGCCGCGCCCTGGTGGCTTTGAGAAGAACTACCACTCTGGTTCTCTCGCCTACAACGAGACAGAGCAAGCACGTCAAGCCAAGATCTACGCTGCCGTCCCGACCATCGTTGACATGTACCTTGAGCGCCCTGCTGTTATTCCTGAGATTGCCGAGAATGCTGCCGCATTGCTTGGTAGTTACGGTAGCAGCCCTGCTGCTTTTCTGGACGTTGTCTTCGGATTTGAGGGTGCCGCGCCTATGGGCAAGCTGCCATTCGACTTGCCTAGAAGCATGGCTGCGGTTGAGGCTAGCAAGGAGGATGTGCCGTTTGATACTGAGAACCCTGTGTTCAAGTTTGGACACGGTTTGAGCTACGAGGAGGATTGCCTGTAGATACCCTGGATGAGTACGTTTAATGAGGAGCATGATAAGATGTCTGTACGCTCTGAATTTGAATCGAGAGCTATAGACGTCATTTCTCAACACTCTGTCTCATCTTTATCTAGAGTTTGCTGGAGACCTGGTACAAAATGTTACAAGCCCGCTTGGTATTAGACAACCTGTCTCTGTTGATCGATACGCTTGCTTTGAAACTCTCAATTACAATGCCCCAAAGCTCATGCCTGTTAAGTTGTTCTGTTCCTTTCTTCCGCACGTACCCCGCTTGTGGCCGCATCAAAGAAAATGGCTTGCTCCCAAAACCCAATCCCAACATCCGAAAGCTGGTGGCAGCCATGTCTTCATGGCCTTTCATTGGGCACCCACGGAGCCTTTGACCACATCGTGCAATGTGCTTGCCCCAGAACACCCAATTCCAGCGCCTTCCGTGCCAGTCAGGTCATATTGCCGCATTAATTCGCACGCGTCCAGCCTCTGACCGTAACAATCGATGCCGCTAGCTCCAGAATTGTCCCAAATTCGAGCGCCTCGAAACTTGTGAAAGTCAAGTCACCATGACCCTTCACTTAGCGTCCACAGAGCTTCCTTCGCGACCATCCTTCTCAAGGAACTCAGAAATCTGCTTCAGAGCGTACCAGCGAATGCACAGGTGCGTAAGTTCCATGCCCTCCACTCGCAGCTCATCCTTCCCATGCCCGATACACGTCCCAGGCCCATCGTGAGGCCTCACCTTCCAAGACTCATATCCATCAATGAACAGCGGCAACAATTCCTTGTGTCTAGCCTCGTAGCTCGCCATCTGCTTCCGGGCGAACTTCAAGTACAACTCACGGCCCTCCCCGCTGATGGTCTGGTTCGTGTGTAGAATTTCGGGGACGCGCGGGCGGTAGGTGTACAGCTCTGCCGGGGTGCTGATGTTGGAGAGGGAGCTCCAGAGGCCCCAGCGCGTCATGTGATAGGTCTGGGTATCCATTTTGTATAGGGTTTCTTCGATGAAGAGACGGCGCCAGAGTTGGAAGAGGGTTTCGCCTGTGGAGGAATCGGAGGATGTTTCGAAGTTGTGTGAGGTGTCTTCCTCGACGGCACGCTCGATTATTTTGAGGCGGAGCTCGGTTGGGAGGCCCGTGAGGGAGTTCTGTGGTGGAGTAGCCATTGTATGCGTGTATGGCTTTGTCTTTGTGTGCGTTGAGGGCTTTGTGATGTGATATGGAATGGAGGAGAGTCGTCGAGTCCAGGACGATCGATGTAAATTTTGTGAGCTGGGATTCTAAGGTTGACTGTCTTTCTGGTTTTGTGTTGTGTGGCGTGTGGTCAATGAGCGTCGGTCGGTGGGAGACTGTGGCTTATGAGGTAGTGGGTGTGGTGCATGTGACATAGAAGCGAGGGCAAGTGAACGTTAGGTGTCGGCCGCCGCGAGTCTGACCGCGTAAGTGCTTTGCTACCCTTCACCTTTGGATCGGTCCGGACGGTTGATCGTCTGTGAATGTCTTGATATGTTGCAGTCGAGTGCGGATCCCATGTCCGGCCGAGTCCTTAATCATGGCACATGGGCCCACTGGTAGACTTGTATGAATCTATGAGCATTCTGCCCAGGTTAAAACTATATCATGATGGTATAGAAGGGTCCAATGGAACAGTTAAGGACGCCCTCCAGCTTCTTTTGATGGTCAGAGGTTGGCTTCCATCGAGTCCGGGTGAGGCCGTCCGCTACCGCCTACATGTCCGCCACCACTTGCACGTCTAATGCCACTCATAGGCAGCCCATGACCGGCCACCACTCCGGTAGCGATCAAGTCGCGACCCAAAACACAACCATCGACTCTGTCTCTCGTCCAAGCCTTAGCCGAACAACACGCGACACAACCACCAACTCAATCCCTCATCCATACACTCGCCCACCACAACGCAGCAGCCATGGCACTAGCACGGAAGAATCGCAAGGCCCGCGCGAAGGCTCAAGTCTCAGGCCCCGAGTCCTCCTTCTTCAAGCTACCAGCCGAGCTCAGGAACGAGTAAATCTGCAGAGCATACACACGAACGAGATCAGAGGCTCGATACTAACCTGAACCTTCTCGCATCAGGATCTACGAGCTGGCACTTCTCCTGCCAGAACCCATCATTGTCAAGTTGCGCGATCCCCTCCCAATGGACCCTCCTTTATTGAGTACCTGCAAACAGATCCGCGAGGAAGCCAGCTGCGTGTATGGAAAGAACCATCTCGAGATCCAGTTGATGAACCTGAACATTACCAAAGTCACCAGTTGGATGGGACTCTCCCCGCCGCGCACGGCTCTGTATCAAGGCTCGGAGATGGAGCTGTCCATGTTGTTGGGAAGTCGTCATGGTGAGCTGCCGGGTGGAAGCCCTTGAGATAATATGCTTGCCTGGGTCGAGCTTTATTATCAGCAACGGTGTCGTCGCATTGTCGATCTACCTACGAAAGACAGTGAGAACGATGAGACCACACCGAAATTCAAGCCGAGCCACAATGTTGAACTGGCTGTCAAGATTTTTGACATGGTCGACGGGCTACTCGAGAAGGATAGCAACATGACCCTGGCCAAGCTACGCAAGGCTGTGGGCAACCACCGAGTCGCCATGTCGAGAGATATCGTCTGATCATCCGCGTATCGCGCACACTTCGGCGGAGAAAGAGCAAAATATCTCGCTAGACTCATACCCCCGCGACAAGTCTCTGTGTTGACAAAGTCGCACTGCTTCACATCGAATTTGAGCTCTTCAAATACCTAGACTGGATGGATCGATTGGCTTCTGATTTGTTACGTGGTCTAGAGCAGGAGCGCATACCAGATGTTCTTGTGTTGCGAAGGTTGCTTCATGCTGTGTTGAGTTCTTCGAGGTCCTGGATTGGATACCATAAGGTGTCGCGGGTGCTGCGACGGTTGCTTGAGTTCTTCTGGGTTGGTCAGAGTTGGTTATCATGGAGCATTACAGTCTGCGATGATGTTTTGTCAGCTTGATCAAACAGGGTTGCTTGATTGACGAGTCGGCGAAGTCGAGTCTGAGGACATGCGTTGCATTGTTGAGTTTAGGGTATCTCTGTGAGTGTTGTTAGTACCTGATCGTTAAATTGGGATCGTGAAAAAAATGCTAGATTGTCGGAATGTGAACGAGCAATTAGACTCTGTGCTTTCACGCTCAGTTAGTAAAAGGCATATATACTCGTCAACTACATCGTGCCCCTCAATAACAGACATCAAGCAGTAGGATTCGCCAAATCCTGTCCCTTCAACTCCCACCTCACCCTCGACACACCATTATTCCCCATAATCCAAAACTCCGTCAACCCCTCCCCAACCCACGCAAAATTCTGCACCGTATAATTCGTCTGCACCCTCGCAATCAACACGCCAAAAGGATCCAGAATATCCACTCCAGACCCAGCACCGGTCAGAACGTAGCCGTTGGCCGCAACCTTAAGTCCATCGGGCACCCAGTCTTGCGACAGCCAGATAGGCCGCTTGCCGGTGATATGCGTGCCGTTGTCTACGCGGTCGTACTTGTACACTGTGCGAGCACCGGTTTGGTTCCAGGGGCTGCCGGGTGGGCCGTCAGGGAGGACGGAGCCGGAGACGGCGCCTGTGTCGGAGATGTAGACGTGCTT
This sequence comes from Cladosporium sp. SL-16, assembly GCA_002921095.1. Classification (NCBI taxonomy): domain Eukaryota; kingdom Fungi; phylum Ascomycota; class Dothideomycetes; order Cladosporiales; family Cladosporiaceae; genus Cladosporium; species Cladosporium sp. SL-16. Next base: position 977,328 of record PEGC01000012.1, read on the forward strand.
GCCGTCTGGAGAGAGGGCGATGCCGTTGGGCTGCTTTAGGGTGTCGTCGATGACAGAGACGGCGCCTGTGGTGGGGTCGAAGCGGTAGGATGCTGCTGGTAGTTGCGGAGCTGTGTCTGTGAGGCGGTTGAACCAGGAGTACTCGGGGTCGGTGAACCAGACTGCGCCGGTCTTGTCGACGAAGAGGTCGTCGACGCAATTGAAGTAGTAGCCGAAGTAGTTGTTGAGGAGAGTCACGGTCTTGTTTGTGTGTGGATCGAGCGTTCTGATGCCAGTACGTTGTTCCGTTCCACCAATGGAGTTGTTGCCGCCAGAAGCCGCTGGGAACTGTTAGCCTGCTTTATAACATGCGAATTGCTACTACTCACCCCAATAAATCAGCCCATTATGGAAAGTACCGCCATTCGGCGCATAGACCGGCGGATCCGACAGATACTCGCTCAGCGTCGGCGGATCCTGATTCAAATCCACCACCAACTGTGGCAGATACCCAGCCGGCGGCGCAAGCTGGCTCATGAACAATTTGTTCAGACTCGGGACATACACCGGAGCTTCATGAACAGCCGGTGATACCTCGAAAATGAACTCGTAAGTGGGCGACTCTCCGAGCAATTCGAAGGCGCGAGCTTGGTCAAAGACTAAGAAGTCTGCATCGTCGACCAGGCCGAAAGAAGTGTCGTTCGGCACGCTGGTTGAGCCGAAAGTAAGGGGTGTGTCGACGGTCCTGTTGCGGAAGAAATGGTAAGGGAGGACTGATGCGTACTTCTCGAGGCAGACGATGTTGGCGCTCGAGGGACCGCAGGTCTGTGCCACAGGTGTAACAACTCCTGGTGGTAAAGATTGCGCGAGCGAAGAAGCTGCAAGAGCCAGCAGTACGGTAGCGTGACCTGACATGATCGATGCAGGCTGGTGATACTCTCCTGATAGTGTTGTATAAATGAGACGAAACGTTCACCTACTCTTCTTACCTCTGCGCACATCTCCACTTCTGTCTTATATATTTGCCCAATGCCCGCGGCTCGCTGACATCACCCACATGCGGCCATCAGCATCATCAAATGCCGACCCCTCTTTCGTACAAGATGAGCAAGATGTCGGACTAACATTGTCCATTACCACTGGCTGGGATGAGCAGGGTGAGTTGACCGGGCGGGGATCACGATGGGGAAGAATGAAGATCAATGTGGAGTCAAAGGATGAGGAGTCTTCATTTGCCGAGAGAGTAGGAAGGGGCTTGAACCACGAGCTTGATCGATGCCAATGTCCAACATACGTCACCGCTTCGCCCGCCATTGAGATCAATGCATTGATCCATGTTTGTTTCAATCAATTTGACTTTCTATTTTATCCTGTAATATGTGGGTGCGACGCGTCGTTCTGTCAATGATTGCACTCTATCCTTCGCGACGGAATATGTTGAGAACGATAAAGTGGTCAAGTGATGATCGAAAGACTTCATTCTTTATGCAACGCCCAACGGCATCCCGAGTACTATATAGCCTTCGTATGGCAGCGAGGAGCAAGACAAATATCTACACTTGTCGAAAGAAGGCAAATCACAATCCAACTAACACACCAAAGCTAAAACACAAGTAGAAGAGAAACACATCCAAGCCGCCCAGTCAAAAATTTCTCACACACTTCAATCATTCTCGCATGCCAAAAAAAAAAAGAATGGAGAAAAGCCGATATGCCGGTTGCGCCCACGCTCAAAGAGAAAAAGAAATATAAATGAAGTTGCGCCAGTGAAGCTCCAGAGGACCATGATCATCAGTCTCTGTACCTCTGCTCCTCGCCGTCTTCGGCCATGTCGCTTAGCCATCTCGAATTGCCTTCGCTGGTCACGCGGCCCATGCCTTTGCTGTTCTGTCGCCCGAGGACATTCTGGCTTCCCTGGCTCCTCAGCATGTTTCTGCTGCCTTGGCTCTTGAGCCCGGCATCCGTCCTGGTACTCGAGTGGCGACTCAGCATGCCGTCGCTGGCACTCCTCAGACTCGCCCGATCCATGTCGTCGTTAACGACCCTCAGCCTGGTCTTGGGTACCGTGAACATGACTTGCACGTCGCGTTGCGTCGCAGCATTCTCGACGTCCCAGTCTTCTTCCGCGGCGTGTGCGTCGGAAGGCTGTGGGCCCCAGTCACCCGGATCTGGGTCGGAGTCGCGGTAAGGTTCCCATGTGCCTGCAGGTGCTTGCCAGTCTTTGCGGCCACGCTTCTGGCGTAGAAGATGCCCTCCGTCGGACGCCGCACGGCGAGGGACTATCGGGCGGATTTTGTTTGGTGATGAGGAGGCGCTGCGGTCTGGGTATTGCATCTGGGCGGGAGATGCGGTTGCAGCGGTGAGGCTGAAGCTGCGAGAATCTCCAGTAGATATCGCACCGATGGCGCGGCGGATGCTACCCATGAGACCCTGCGGCCTCTTGCGGGAGTGGAGTGCTGCTGGCACAAGATCTGGGTGGTAGGTCGGCGATGTAGGACTGTTGTTTGACCTAGTGTTGGCGGCGGCGGCACGTCCATATGGGTCATCGCGGCGGCCTCCAAGGAGAGCTTCTCCTTCAGCTTGTAGCTGGACGAAAGAAGTGCGTGCGGTCTTGAATGACTCTGCATCCGCACCATTCGCGACCATGATATCCGGATCAGTGTTAGTACGTGCTCGAGTGATCGAGTGGGGAGACCGGCAGCCAGTTTCGCGCAATGCGATTTGTGGCTCTTCGGAGAAGGATTGGCGGTCTGGGCTTCTACTGGCACTGCGAGAAGTTATTGTATGTGCTGCAGCGGCAGCCGCAGCGAGTATGGCACCAGTACGAGTCGACATCGTGCGAGTCATCGAGTTACTGGAGTTGGTCGAGCGTTGCGACTGATCACTGAGGGTGGAGGAAGTGCGGTCATCGGTTCTCGATGGTGAGGTACGACCATTTGAGTGGACAGAAAGTGGCTCATTCGCACGATGATCAACTGTCCAGTTGGGCACGCCGTCATGATCCCATGGGCTGTGTCTGTTGAAAGGCGCAGCCGCTAGACTAGCGTTAGTAGGTACCCGACGCACAGTGTCTCCTCTGTCCAGTGGCGTGTACGGGTGGCTCCCAAGAGGGTTCGGTTCTGGGTCTCTGAAAGGGTCGTTCGACCAACGCTGACTTTCTCGTTGTGGCGCTAGGACACGCTCGACTTCCCGAAGCTGTCTTTGAGCTTCAGTCATATGTTGCTCGCTTCCTCTTGAAGAGATCCTAGAGATCACGTCTTCGTCTTCGTGCTCCGCAATCGGGTGAATATTTCCACTAGCCTGGCTCATGCGCTTGTCGTCGTATCGTGGAGCGGCATGGTACTGGTAGTTCTTTTGGGGCACACCCTTTCTCAGACCACGCGTAGGACTTGGCTTGTCTGTGAATAGACCTGTCGTGTTACTCAACTGATCAGTCTCTTGCTGTAGCCATGGGTACTCCTCATTGGAGCGCGATTGTTGCCAGTAGTCGCCGATGACTGATGGACCATCTTGCTGTCCGTCCGCTGCGCCTTTCTCCAAGAAAGGTTGACCGAAGGATCCGTCAGACGCGCGTGACTGTATCAAGCGTGTGTGAAGCTCACGTTCGCGTCTGAGCTTTCTGATGTACCAGAAGTAGAAGATCACCAATCCCACTAACAACAAGACTCCGAAAGCGAGTCCCACTCCCAGGCCAGCCTTTTGCGAGTTCTTGCTGAGGGCGCCGGGCTTTTGTTCCTCCTGCTGAGCAGCCCCGACAGACTGCTTGTAAGACTGGATCCAGGCGTTGGATGTTGTGTTGAACAGCATCACCTTGTCGTTAAACGTTGACGGGCTACGGCGAGCCTTTTCGGATGATCCGGATTGAATGGAGTATCCGCCAACTATCATCATGACACCACCAGGTAGCATTGTCGCACCGTGTCCATAGATACCCTCAGATTCTCCAAGGCTGCTGTTGGTTTGTTCCGGCACCGTCCAAGTCCATCCACCGCGACCACCAAAGCCGACACCAAATCGCATGACAGCTAGCTGAGGTTGAGCAGGTGTGTTAACATCGCCTACCCAACCTCCGAAAACAATGACACTTGATCCATCCTCACTGAGCACCGCTGTATGTCCAGACCTAGGTTCCACTTGTTGTGTGCTTTGACGGGCAGCCAGCTTGCTGTTCCCGGCTGTCGGCTGTGTGACCGATAAGAAGGTCCAACTTTCTTGGGGCAGAGAGAACAGGGCGACTTGCGACATGTTGATGAATGCCGACTGTGTATGGCCTCCTAGTAGCACAAAGTCCTGTTGTTGATATTGTGAACTGTCATCATTTGTGTTGGAGAAAGTTGGTGGTAGACCAGTGATAGTAAAGCCTGCTTCAGCAATCGGCGGTCCTCGTCCTGGTGCCTGGCTGATGTCGTAGTTCAAGTTGTTGTCGTCAGAGCTTTCAGCCGTCATGGAAAGCATCATGTTCGAGTAGTTGCCTGCGCTCGCCCACGTCTCGGTTGTGCTGTTTGCGAATGGGCACATACCTCCGAATAGGTAGATGGTCGAGTCCGAGAAACTTCCATTCGTGTAGCCAGAAAATGCCATTCCGGCGGCCAGGTAGTTGGCGCCCGCATGTTCACCCTGGTCACCCAGCTTTTCACTAGTAGACTCGTGCTCCTTCCACGTACCGTTACCAGATTCGCTGTCTTCGTCTGGTGACAGTGTGTAGATCTTAATTCCATCGGCACCTTGCGAGCAATCACCTGTGACTGCAACAATGTGGCCATTCGCCGTGTCCATCACAGGCGTGAATGGTATTTGCTTTCCATCCTCCAAGAATGGCAGAGTTTCCGAGTTGGTCGAAAAGGGCGTGTCACTCGTTGATATTGTTTGTGAGATGTCCAGAGAAAGGAACCTCGACTGGCCTTGCTGATCTTGTGAGGGCTCGAATATGTAGGCTAGTGAAGAATTTCTTTGGAGTAGGATCCTCGAGGGATTGTAGGGCAGTGCCTGGCCAGAGACTATGCGAGCCAGCGCCACTGCGGCGAGAGGATTTCGAAGTAATCCCATGTTGAATATGAGATGCGTGTTGGGAGAGGGACTCCTCAGATGGAGCTGGTGGTGGTTTCGTAGTGCACTCTCAGGCTGCCATGTCGTAGTCGGGCGTGATCATAAATGTGTCTCGTCTCGTGTGCTGGCTTCATGCAAGCAAGCGCTCGAGTCGCAAGAACACAACGGCTTCCAAACACACACCACGGTCGCAAAGCACCGGCCGCACAGAGAAAGCGTGTCAAAAGAGAGTAGCACAGCAGCAGAGTAGAAGCAATACCGCGAGGCTGGAGACGTGCGCGGCCGCAAGCGAGTTCAGTCAACAAAACCCCGCAGGATGCCAGCCACGCGTGAGAGTTCCCAAAGTATTGCGCAACGACCAAGAGTCTGAGAGGACAGAGTCTGGTTCCGATCGCCTACGATATCCGTCTCAGGGCCCAGGCGGATGCGTAGAAGCGTAGGCCTGACGAGCCGGTTACGGGCCAGTTCGCGTGCACTTGACCTCGATTGTCTAATTGGCCGTGGGGCGGTGCGCATCCCCTGTAAATACTTTCCAGTAGGGCTCGTCGACCGGACAACAGCGGAAAGTGGCTGGGAAAACGTGGCGTCCGCGGAGAGGCGCGTGTCTTGGACACAACTTACTCGAGCAATGCTCAAGTTACTGGATCTCGCACAGATGGACGCCATTGTGAAGACTGGCTGATCTCTTGAGAAGTCTCGAACATGCCTCAAGCTCACACAGTCACTGTCCAGTGTAGTACATGTCTCTGGCCACCCAGCCCAACGAGATATCGAGTCGACAAGATTCTCGCGAGATCACCAGATTCTCATGCCATGCGGGGTCGCTGGTCATAATCTCAATGCTTTCTCGCGCAATTAATATGGCAGAAAGTAACTTACATGTGACAGCGTATTCGATAACGACGGGTGAAGGCATACGGCGATAGGTGATAGGCCGTGTCTGGGCGCCTCAACGGCTGAGTGTCTCGGTGTCGTGTGGCTTTGCGCATTATCGTGAAGTTGGCTTAGAGTTTCGCGCCTGCCACAGAGGCACTGTCTGCTCTTAGTATATGGCGGTGCACGCTATCTCATCATCACACGCGGCTTTGACCAGCCATCATCGCTGCTACGCCTATCTAAAGAGACAAGGAGACCCTGCTGGGGATGGGCATGAACTCTGCGCTGACTACGCCATTCCATCTCCTGCTAGGCTGCTAAGAATTGCGCAACGATCATCCTGGAACAAGACTGACAATTGACCACGTTGGAGTCTCAGAGCCCCGAGCAACCACCGTCCATTCATCACAAACAGATACACACCGACTCATCTCATCTGAGACAGCGTCAACAGCATGACTTCATTGTCCTCACATTTTGACTTCGCAAGCAACACAGCTCTGGTTGTTGCGGAAACAAACGTCTGACTCCCGCTGGCGCCGTGGCGCCCTGCCCTGCAGGTTTGAATTGAGCCAGTACGGAGCTTGTGTGTGGAAGGCTCTCTGCTTTCTTCAAACATAGCATGAGCAGCTATGGTCTAGATGTGACAGCCCTACAGGAGACATGAGACGATGTCCTAGCGATTAGTAGGATTTTCGTCTCAAAGATGCATTGACACGTGTGTGCACATTGGAGACTCCCTCGCTGTGCTCGCACCCAAAGACTTCCTAGGGTTGGTGTACATTGGTGCGGGATTTGATCCTTGACTTGAGACTCTTTCTTGGGCGCTCCTGGAAAAAGGTACGAACCGGACTCAAGTCGAGCTGACCATGAAGACTGCATTCTCTATATTTCGGGCCTTCGAGCTAGACCGGCCCTTACGACCTTCAACAACGAGAGCATTTTTTCGATTGGAAACATGTCTGATCAAACCCCAAACACTAACCCTACAACAATGAGATTGGAGACAGAAAAAACATGAATGATCATGTACATGTATGCTAGTGATCTCTGGTATTTTCGTTCCAATCTGGTAGCCCAAATCGACACTAACAGATACATGACTGGAGCCCAGTACCTATTGCCATTGGAAAGAAATCTGCAGTCTTGATCTCTGCTTTCCCGAATCTCTCCCATGTCGGCACATATCAGCCAATGAACATGTTCCGCTTCATACCGAGAAAAAGGAGGCAAGGTAGTCCTCCTCGCATCGAAAGCAATTATTGGTAATCTACAGTAGCTCGAGTAGCATACCCAAGATCTGGTACTGGAAAAGAAAATATGTACAATCATGACAGACGACTGCATGGTACGGTCATTAATTTCCAAAGAATGATCGTGGTATACCCTAAACAGCCTAGCGCGATCTTGCTTAGGATCGAAGCTGTGCTCAGATCGTACGCTAACAGTGGAATGATGACCTCATGATGCTTATTTGCGACTGGATTGATATGGCGCAGGACTCTGATGGCAGACTATCATGACGCCTCGAGAAAAGCCGTTGACAACTGCGGTGGTCATTGTAAGTACGCCCGTGTCCGCGCCTGCCCCTCTTTTTTGTTTACATCACTCCTTTGGTCTTCATTGAACTGACCATCAATCTGTCATGACAGACGGCGTGAAGCCCTTGCTACAGTCTCAAGGATCGCACGCGCGCTACGACATGGCTGCTAACACGGAAAACCAGAAGCGCAAGAGGGTATTGGTAGTAGGTGCTGGTGCTGCTGGTACGTAAAGGAGAACTTATACAAGATGAGAGTAGCCAAATACTTACAGACAAACAGGCATGTCCTGCGCCCACCACCTCGCTGAACATCCCGACAAATTCGACGTGACCCTCATCGACGCCGTGGACTACTGCGGTGGCCAAGCCTACAGTATCCCACTTGACAAAGAGAAGACAGGCGCCTCATGGCTCAACCAGGGTGTCCAGGGCGGGTCATACATCTTCCACCATACCATGACTATGTTTTCGCGCAACGGGTTCTGGGCAGACCCTGTCAAGCTCCAAGTTAGTTTTGGCAAGGACGACCAGTTCTGGACAAACGTCTTCCCGACCAAGATGCTGAAGAAGCACGCGAGCGAGGTCAAGAGGTTCTTCTACATGCTCAAGATCATCCGCACTTTCGAGATCTTCTTCGCTCTGCTACCGATCAAGTATCTTGTCAAGCTCTTCTGGTTCAGCACAGAGTTCGCCAACGTCGTCGCACTACCCATGGTTGCCCTTTTCCTCGGAACTGGCAATTATGCTCCTGAGGTGCCATCTATGGTCCTTGAGCGTCTCTGCACAAGTCCCACATATGGAATGTGGTATCCCCCAGACAAGAACAGCATCGCCTCGAACCAGCCGCCAATGGTCGTCTTCCCCAACTTTAGCGAGTTCTACGAGACCTGGCGTAAGAACTTAGTCAAGAAAGGCGTCAATGTTCGCCTCAGCACCGAAGTCACCCGTATCACGCGCCGTGACAAGACTGGTGTGACGGTCAAGATCATTGGTCGCACGCCAGCCAAAGACAACCACAACACCGACTCAGCCTGGGTGCCCGATAGCGTTGACAACTCCAATGCCGATGCCGATAAGGTAGAGACGACTGAAGAATACGACGAGATTGTCCTTTGCGTCCTCACCGACACCGCTAAACGCCTGCTTAAGCCCACCATAACCGGGCTCGAGTCCAGGATTCTCGGCTCCGCCAAATTCGCAAACGACGTGACCGTCACCCACACAGACGCAGACTACATGCGCAAGCACTACGAAAACTTCTACAACCCCGACCAAGCAGTCTCCGAGATCAACGGCGAATCCATGCAAGAGCGCACCGACTTCGCCAAAGACAACTTCAAGCCCATGTACCTCATCAAAATGTACCCGCAAGACCTGACCAAACTGGAAATGTGCTTCGACTGCACCAACTACCAGGCCCAGTTCCCGCCCTCCGTCCCCTTCGACAACCACGTCTTCCAGACCATCTTCCTGAACAAAGAGCGCGACGGCCACCTGTGGTCCATCGACCAGATCGACGAGAGCAAGATCATCCGCAAAGACTGGTGGCACCAACTCTGCCACTCTTTCACACACTACCTTTTCGTCGTCCCCTGGATGTGGCTGCTGCAAGGCAAACGCCACACGCGCTACGCCGCCGCCTGGACAATGGTCAACGCCCACGAGGTTGCTTGCATCTCCGGCATCAGCGCCGCTGTCGACTTGGGCGCCGATTACCCCGAGGATCTCGAGCGGGACCAGTTCGCGTTGCTGTCGTTCAGGCTGTATTACCTTCTTGTGTACGGACGCTGGTACCGCAGGAAGGCTACGAAGAAGACCAAGGAGGGCGTTGGTAAGGACTATGCTAGTGGGCTCTATGGCTCGGTCTACCAGGGTCCGGGTGTGAACGCGAAGACGGATCGCCTGATTTGGAGGAAGGAGGTGGAGGCTGGGAGGAGTTTGGAGAGCTTCTGAGGTAGGAGCTGAGAATGGGATTGAAAGCTTATGAGACAATGTTTAGATTGATTATGAAATCGTCTGCACCTCATTTCAGATGTTCTACATGCTACCAAATTCCCCTCGAATCTCGTTTTCTACCACTTCCAGCGGTGAAAGGCTGTTTGAATAGTGCACCTCTGGCTAGATGAACAACCATGCAGAGTCCCAACGCCCAAAAGATGACGATCGCAAACCCGACCGGCAGCCGAAGCAGAAATAAGTAAACGATCGTGACTAGACTCTCCACGGCCACGATAGCAACCATTCACCCCTCTGGAATCGAGTGTCAGCTCCGCGTTTCATATCGTATCGCTCCTCAAGGAACAGTAGACTGTAGCTGCCTCTAGCTTCGCGTGGAAGTGGTTCGCTCTTCGCGTACACTTCTTCTAGCACTTGGATCCTGACTTCTCTGCAGAGAATGCGAGCAACCCTGTTTCCGAATGTCTCGCGATAACGGAGAGCTTGCATCTTGCGCAAGTCAGCGCCGCTCCCTGCTTTCCATTCACGAGCGGAGTGCCGGGCTGACTCCTCGCTGAAGTCGTGCGAGTTTGTTAGGACTTTGGTGAAGTAGGCTCTAACTGTGGATGTGTTGTCGGCGGGGAGAGGTATGCATATTCTGTGTTCTGGTGCCATGATTGAAACCAACTAGAGACTTATGGTGATTAAGTATGATCGATGCTCGCTAGACCCACGTTTCATAGAGGCGAGTGGTCCAGCAATAATAATGTCGACTTCTAGTGCAGACACAGAACCCACCAGATCTTAGCACTTCCAAGAGGTAGAGTGTGACCAAGCGCCAAGTATGTTCGCGCCAAAGGCTGCGAAACTGTCGAGTCGCGAGTCTGCGGTTGCCAAACGTGGCTATATGTGGACATACAATGCCCGGTCTCCCGAAGGATGATAAAGTGGATGGATCGATATCCGTGATCCGGAAGGAAGCTTGGCGGTGCCGCCGCGTGCATCGTTGTGGGATATGGATGTCGACTCGATGCCCAAGGCTCAGCACGTAAATAGTGGCATGAGTCGTTTTCCACATACATGATAAACTGTCGAATCCAGAACTCAGTGAGAACAAGCACCATTGATTCCATAGTCGCAGATGGAAAGATCTTCATACAATAGTTATCATTAATCGTCTTCTGTCGACAAATGACAGTAGCAGACAACAGCAAGCGTTAGCTTGCTGCTGTTATTTCGCAATAAAGACCACCAAGTCAGATAGTCAAGAAGGGAAAAGAAAAGAAAGAAGTGCTGACGGTCCAGCGAGTAAACCTCTACGCCATATGTTCGCGAGATTGCAACCAGCCATCACTAAGCATCATCTCAACTCCGCACCCTATCGCTTAAAGCCCAAGAATGCTAAGAAGGTTGAGGTTGAGAGTGTTGCCACTGAGGACATTGGAGCAGGTGAGGACATTCTGGATTGGCTTGCGTCAGTACTGTATCAAATCTAGAGGTCTGGAGAGGATTTCTATCACATACCAGCAACCCTGTCGTTTGGCAGATGTATTGCTCGGAAGGCTCGGTGTCCTCCCAACCCTTCTGCCACTTGCCATTGTGCTTGGAGACCTTGTATTCATCGCGGGCTTCAAGGACGCCGGTTGGTGCAGCAGTGGCGACGGCGGCGGCGGTTGCGAAGAGGAAGATCTTGGAGAACTGCATGGTTGCTTGTGGAGGGAGTGGTTGGCCTTGACCTGTGGGTGCTATTCTTTGAAGTTGATGAGATGTGGATGTGAGTTAACGGTAGCGAGAATGAGGAACACTGTCAGTGCTATATACCCTGACCTGAGTGCCTGGAGGTCTACAATATCGTACACTCCGTCTTGGGATCGTTAGACGGACTCATGATCAGCGCACAAAGCTCGACTACACCAATACCACGGTACCATATATCAATAAAGCGGCCCAAGAGTCCGGTGGCCATTGAGAAGCCAAGGTATAAACCACATATGTACTGATTTAATGCTGTGTGGTCGATCACTAGATCCTCCGGAACAAGGTCACCGATTCACTTGGTACACCTTGGCTTTGATCAAACCTGGCCGAGCCTTCCTCGGGCTTGGGAAACCACCAAGACGAATATCCCCTGAGATAGCTTGCTGCGACACTGTGAGCATATCATTTTGATACATTCATCTACATGTAAAGTCAATTAGTCAAGTGCCGCCCCCGCCTTGCGGCCAAGAACGTGAATGATGAGCCTTGCCTACCTACAATAGCTCCATATTATAGCCGTTCTGCCGTTGAGGCTCGTTCACCAACGTGACGAAACGCGCAGACGTTGGCCCCGTTTTCCAGTTTTGATGATGGTCGAGCGTTTTCTGCAGCTCCAGAGGGCCAGATGTTCAACTCGAATCGACTGTAGTCGACGTACCAATTCCTCAGTTCGCAGTTGCAAGCAATGTTGATCGCTTTGGATGTAAATGACAGCATACGATCGGCCCCTTCGATATTCGGTTCCCGATCCCGGACCCTTAACAAGAGGCATTTGTCACCAGGCTGACGAGTCGTGAGGTTCTTGGTACTGTCGATCGCACGAACACCTGTGCTATATTCATTTTTACGGTTAGTCAATGCCAAGTGAAAGAAGTGCGGAGCTTCCACATCGACTATCGCTGGGATAGTTCGCCGTGACACCTTGGCATTGAACTCTGCTCGGATGTGATCGACATGTGGTTAACGAAAGCCCAGCAGTGCGGCAGCGAATCCTGCGCACACAAAGCTACCTGTAAGGATCCCTCGATTATATTGGAATTGGCAGGAACACATATCGATACCACATTTCGGTTCCCACGAAGTAATGCTTACTCTGAAAAGATGGCAGATGTAACCTTGGGCTCGAGCCGGATGGCAGAATCGACAATCAGATTCCCGCTCGAAGAGTACTTCTAATTCCATCCAATCGTGTCTGAACCATGAGGACTGTATCGTTGATCTTCGGCCAGTCGTCTGACTCGTTTCTAAGCTCCTAAGAGCGCTCGGACTTGCGGCTCGGACTCTCAGAGAAGCCGACGTGTAATGATGCACCACATAGAGTCAGAATTCGGTCCAAAAATGCCACATTGCGTACACTGACCAGAAGAATCCCTCATTGGCTCCAGATGGCGGCAAAGCCTCCAGGCTCCGGGCGTGGCATTGAAACTCTGGTAGACTCTAGCTTGTAGCACATATAATTCGGAGGCTCTGGGCGATCAAATTGTCTGGAGCTATTTCTTTTCCACCATGTGTGCCGCAAGTGAGACGGCTTGAAGTAGATCTTTCAATGGAATTCAGTCATGCTGGACACTCACATTTTCCCACTCCAGCTTGATCGACAAGCGGCAGGGCTGAAGTGGGAGCGTGAGACATGGTAGCCCGGGAGCCAAGAGTACAGTTTAGGCAACGTTGTCTTAGAATCTAAAGCTTCCTGATGGGAGATCGTCCATTGGGAGTTCAGGGTCCTTTGAAAGCACATTGCGGCTGAGGTTGGCATTTGAAAACCACCAGAGATTGCGAACGAGAGTCATGTGATGGATCCATAGAGGGGAAATTTAGGATACAAAATCCAGTCTCGGCAGCCTCATGGTCGTACCCATCGCCTTGGAGATCGATTCGTGGTCGCTCGTACTGGAACATCGTAGAATGAAGAGCCAGCTTCCACATCGGGACCGATTTAGTAATCACCTGCTCGATCGCCTTATAGAGCGACTTGTTGGCTAGAGGTGGTAGGTTGTTGATGTAAGAGGTGATGACAGCATTAATTGCATCGTCAAAGCGTACCTCACATGGTAGCCATTGATGTTTTGCGGAGTAGCCATAAGGAACCTCCTCATTTTTTGAACAAGGAACGACTTCGCCTTGTCCAGAATATTGTGTGCAGCTGTTGAGCTGGACGCAAATTGAAACATAGCTTCCGACACCACCCTTTGCCTCGACTTAGCTTCTGAGGCCAGACCTTGGACTTCGGCCGTCTGGGACTCATCTCTGGTCCGCCACGAGTCGCCTGCAGCGAGAGCTTCTGCCCTCCATTTGCCTACGATATGATCGTCGAAGATCTTTCTCTCCCAGCCGGGCTTGTTATTCAGCGCCGCCATATGATCCAGCATGACCCGCTCGCGGACTGTGAGAGGGATCGCACGCCTGTGCCAGTTGCCATTGGCACCTTCGGTTGGCAGTTCGGAATTTTGGTCCAGCGGTAGGTCAATCAAAGTGTCTTACTCAGTGGCACTTCAGAGTCGCCACTGGCACCGGCGATTTGATTTGACTGTCCAAATCACAATATGAGCCAACGAGAGAGACATGCATGTGAGTTGTAAAATCGTAAATTTCTGTACCAAATACTCGTCCATGACGGTGATGAATGTGGGTACTATAGACCGAGCCAGTGATACCAAGCGAGTTCCAAAAACGCATGTAACGGAGAAACGCAAAGAACTCACAAAGACTGACCATCGATGCTCGCTAGATACTTCGCCCCAGCCTCGATGATCCGCATGACAGTGCAAACCTCGCTATAATCTCAGGGAGCATAGACAAGCATGAGAGTGCCAGGTAAGCAAGAACTGCCACAAGAGCGCGAGAAGGTGCTGTCTATGTTCGCCAAAGGATGGATCTCGCCATGGCCGGTGAAAATGACTTTCTCAAGGTCAGCAGGATGCAAGATAACATGCGCGCCGCAATTACTCTGTTGAGGACAGCAGACGCTGCACCCGAAGGTCCGGAGACCTGGGCTCGAGATGCAGTCACATGAACTTGCCAGGATAGAAGCTGTGGTGCCAGATGTTGAGGACGTGCCGTTGCTGTCGTCGACCTGCGTAGCAGCAAACAGGGCCAAGCGATCAGCGAAGTATTGCTGGACATCCTCTGGTGGTTGCTGGCTGATCTGCTCATGTAGATTAGCGCCGACAGTGTAGGGCGTGGGACCACTCCGCGGAGACATCTGCTGGAGAAATCCGGTGCTGTTCGCATTAGGCTTGTGTTGAGCAATCTGAATCGCTCGCCAAAAGCCAGCACCGGTAGATGGCAAAGCAAGGCCAGGACCAAGAGCCACAAAAGCGGAGTGAGCTTCATGCATTCTGTAGAGGGTCAATGCCGTCGTGATAAGCGTCGAGCCTAGTATGACCGTGAGTAGCGGAAACGCAAACAGAGCGACGGCGATGGTACTGACCAGGAAGATGAGTAGCCCATCGAAACTGAGCACTGTGTCGAATGCGAATCCAGCTATGAGAGTTGCAATCCACAGGTATTGCAGTGCCGTGCAGGATGCTGGTGGCGAGACCGCAGTCAAGCCGGACATGGTCAACACCCTATCCGCCAAGGCGATCATGGCTACTGCTACGGCAGAAGATGGGACGATGAGGATACTGTGCGTCAAACACCAGCTTCGTGAGTGAATCAAACCGTCGTTCGCTGTTTGTGTGTGCTGCTTACTGGAACGAACGATTGCCTGCTTTGATTATAAAACATCTCACGGTAGAACACAAAGAATGGTTCTCACAATGGCCTTGTGAAGCATGGCTGGCCTTTTCAGGAAAGAGAATCTGGCATCATGCCTTTGTTCGTAGCTCGTTAGCTTTCACGTGAATTGTGGACACATTGCGACTCTCCCGGGTATGATATTCATGATGATTTCGAAGCAGCGAACCTCGTATCGTCATGTCAGTAAGGGCAATAAGTGTTGACAGAAGACGATGCCTTCTCGATGGCGAAGGATGAGCGATAAATAATCATAGCCTCATGGCAGCGGCACTTTAAATCAGCGAGATACGTGATGTAAAGAGACCATGATGAGTTGTCTCGCAGCACGTCGATACCGTGCCACATGCCTCGGTCACTAGTAGTGTGCAGTTGCCGGACAGTCAGACAGTTTTGGCAGTCATAGGCCGAAGCAGGTGTCAAGTGAAGAGGGCGAGAGCATGCAAATGTCAATCTTGCCGCGGCTCCAGATGGGGCTCCGCGCTCTCGCACGAGTGCCATGCGACACTAGTCCTGATGAAGTAGCAGACCCACTATTTTCAACAGCCGAGGCTCGAGGCTCGGTTGGCGCTCCTGTTGTCGCCCTCGTGTCGCCCTCATGCCTCCGAGTCGTCATTGAAAGACTACTTGTACCTCCGGAGGTATTGTTAAAACATCTCCCTTCCTCCGCACATCCCCATACAAGAGATTATTTCTGACCCTTCACCCCCATATTTTCTCTCCATCTCCATCACTCGCCTACTCCACATCACCCCGCCACACCTCACAAACATGGCACCCGTTCCTCAATGGGTCCGCGCCCTCAAGGTCCCTGAAGGCTCACAGGGCACCGAACTGCTCAAGGCCGAGCGTAGCAAGTCAAATGTCGATGTCGACAGCCTCTCAAATTACCTCTTCACCAAGGCCGGTCTAGAGAAGAAGCATGCCATCCTCAGAATCCTCGAGGCCGAGAAGGTCTTCGACAAGTCCCAAAACTACTTTGCCGGCCGCATCGACCGCTTCGAGACTGCCCTTGCCCGCGGAAAGAAGATGAGGCAGTTGGAGGTCAAGCACGGCTGGGATATGACGGACAAGAGCATTGCCAACGAGCTAGTCTCAGAGCCTGGCCCATACGGCCTCCACGAGAGCATGTTTTTGATCACACTCCGTGACCAGGGAAACGCAGAGCAACACGAGAAGTTCCTCAAGCCCGCACAAGACTACAAGTACATTGGATGTTATGCACAGACTGAGTTGGGCCACGGCTCCAACGTACGAGGACTGGAGACCACAGCCACGTGGAACAAGGATGACAAGACTTTCACCATCCACTCGCCCCATCTCACATCGTCCAAGTGGTGGATTGGATCGCTTGGTCGCACTGCCAACCATGCAGTCGTGATGGCCCAGCTGATCATCGACGGCAAGCCTTACGGCCCTCATCCTTTCGTTGTCCAGATTCGTGATCTCAAGACACACCAGCCACTAGAGAACATCCACATTGGTGATATCGGTCCCAAGTTCGGTTACAACACCATGGACAACGGTTTCCTCTTGTTCAACCACGTCAAGGTCCCTCACATTAGCATGCTCGCCAAGTTCTCCTCCATCGATCCCAAGACCAACCGCTACACACGCCCTGCATCACCTGCTCTCGTTTACGGCACCCTCACCTGGGTGCGATCGAACATTGTCATGCAAGCAGGTGGCGTTCTCGCACGTGGTGTGACCATCGCTACTCGTTACTGTTCCGTTCGCAAGCAGTTCCAGGACCGTGACGCACCCAAGGGACACATCGGTGAGAACCAGGTCATGGACTACACAATGGTTCAGATCCGTCTTCTCCCTCTCCTCGCCGCCACATACGCCCTTCACTTCACCGGCAAGGCCATGATGGGTCTCTACAATGCAAACCAGAAGAAGCTCGCCGCCGATGCTGGCAAGGCCGCTGCTGGCCAGGGAAGCCGCGGTGCTGGACCTGAGGAGACAAGCTCCAGCTCTGAGCTTCTCGCCGACCTCCACGCCACCTCGTGCGGTCTCAAGTCGCTCGCCTCCTTCACAGCGGTCGAAGGTCTTGAGATGTGCCGTCGCGCTTGCGGTGGTCACGGCTACTCCTCCTTCTCCGGCATTGGCCCCTGGTACGCCGACTACCTCCCGACTGCCACCTGGGAGGGCGACAACTACATGCTCACCCAGCAAGTCGCCCGCTACCTCCTCAAGACCGCCCGCTCCGTTCTCAAGGGCAACGAGCCCAGCAACGACACCATGTCCATCCTCGCCAGCTTCCTCTCCCGCCAAGACCAAGGCGCCGCCTTCGACGTCCTCGGCAACGACGCCGACCTCGTCGGCGCTTTCGCATGGCGCTCCGCCTTCCTGACCTTCGAAGCCCTGCGCCACCGCGACGAGCAGAAACGCGCGTGGAACAGCCTGCTCGTCGACTTCTACCGCCTGTCGCGCGCCCACTCGCAGTACATGGTCGTCAAGAACTTCTACGAGACCCTTCAGTCCTCCACCGAGCTCGACGCCGAGACCCTCGCGGTGATGCACAAGCTCTTCCGCCTGTACGCCCTGCACACCCTCGAGCAAGAAGCCAGCGAGTTCTACACCTCGAGCGCAGTCACCGTGCGCCAGATCCAGCTGGCACGCACCAGCAGCGTGATGAAACTGCTCGAGGAGGTGCGTCCGCACGCCGTGCGCCTCGTTGACGCTTGGGACTTCCCCGACTGGCAGCTCGATTCGTCGCTCGGCCGCAAGGACGGCAAGGTGTACGAGGACATGTTCTACCGTGCTAGCGAGCTGAACCCGCTTAACGATATCACCGTTGATCCCTACCCTGACAGTCCTGTGTTGTTCAAGAACAAGGAGGCCAGGAGTAAGTTGTAGATGGGGTGGATGGAAAGAAAATAGGAAGGCTCACGCCTGAGAGAGGAAAAAATTAGAATGGGAGGGATCTCTGATCAAGATAGATTTTTTTGCCATGGTGGTGTTTTTGTTTACGATATGTTTTTGAACGAAGCGATTCTATTTTCCCTCCGTGTTTGATAATACGCGTGCTCGGTTTGGTAAGCTTCAGTTTTGAATTGTCTCTGCTTTTGTTTTTGTTTCTCCCATGATGACCGCTGCATTTGCTATCTCATGATGAAATTCCACGTTTAATTTGCTTAAGCTAGTTGTTAATATCATAGCTATGCAGAACTACCTAATTACTTTTGCCGCCGTTCTATCACAGGCATCGAGATGTCTTCTCAACATTCCTTCCGCTCAGCCAAAGATGCTCACACGTCCTTCGCCTGCAAATCCACATCTTCCACCCGATAGTGATCCGCCACGATTCTGTAAAGATAACTCGGCGCATGCGCGCCCAAATTCGTGATGTACAAATCGACCAGATCGGCCTCGACGTGATCAAAGATGGGGTTCACGACGTCCACGCCGTCCATGAACTCGCCGTCGTGGTAGGGGACGACCTTTCCTGGGTCGCCGAACTCGATCAGCTCAGCGGTGTCGAAGGGGTAGACGGGCGAGAGCTTGTAGACACCTGACAGCACGACGACGGGCACGCGGTGGGCACGCGCCGCGCGGGCGATGGTTGCGGCGCCGCTGGCGGCGATGAGACTGCCGTTTGCGAGGACGGTGTGCGGGGCGAGGATGACTTTGTTGATGCGCGACATGAGGGCAAACACGGCGGAGTCGGGGATCAGGATGACGGTGATTCCCATTGCAGTCAGGGGCTTCCAGCGCTCGTCTGCATCGCTAGGGGAGTCGTCGTCGGCGCCTTTGCGGCCGCCGTTGACGATGGTGGCGTGGGTGGCGAGGTGGTCGTTTGGGTAGGCTTCGGCGTGGACGACGGTGAATTTGCGCTTGCGGGCGGCGGTGGCGAGGAATTTTTGAACAGTCTGCGAGGAAGTGTGGGTGAGGATGATTTCGTTGCTGTGGATGTGGTCGAGGGCGGACTCGGCGATTTGAGTGTCGACGACTTCGAGCTCGTCGAGGAGCTCTTTGATGCCGTCGATGACTTCGGCTTTGACGTCGAGCTTACTGTCTGCGATGGCGTCTCTTTGGCGGAGGGCGGACTTGCCGACGGGGGATTGGGTGCCGGTTGGGGGTGTGCCGGCGGGAGTGGCACCTTGAGGGGTGGAGAAGAGGCCGAAGAGAGATGTGACTTGGGCAGGGTTTTGGCCGGCGTATGAAGGCGAGGCGGTACCAAGCGCGGGACGTTGATCGAGGATGTCGATGGTGCTTTGTGCGAGGGGAGTTGTGTCGCCGCTTGACATGGGGCGTGGAAGCATGTCGTGTGGGAGAGCTGCTCCATGGTGCAATGGGCTGAAGCTTGAGATGGTGGAGGAAATACCAGGTCTCTGTGCGTTGTTTCTCGATGCTTGCTGCGAGGGAGCTGTGGGCGAGGCAACAGAAGTGTCGTCGCTTGCTGCAGACTGGTCCTGTTCTGTCTCGACAACCTCACGGATCACACCGAGCACGCGGCGGACAATGTTGCCCACGGCCATCTCTCTAGGCTGGGCGGCCACGAGTCTTCGACCAACATTACGGATGCGCTTGATGAGAGCCTGTGCATCGCGTGTGCGTTCACCGGCGACGACACGGAGTAGAAGTTGAGTGGTTGCCAAGGCACATGGTCGTGAGTTCTTGATCTGGCGGCGTTGGAGGAGTGAAATAAAGAGCTCGATGGAGGTTTCGATGTCTTTTTGCTTGAGCGACTTGAGGAAGCTCGAAAGTGAGGGTGCCTGGGCGGAGATAGTGGACGGCATGGTTGGAGCAGTCCTGTGGTTGAGTCTCAGGTGTTACGAGGTGGTCGTTCCCTTGGAGTGGTGACGATATGATATGATATGCCTGCTTTGCGGTGGTCTCTCTGACTCAGGCCGAGGAATTTTAAGAAGAGATACACACGGGTGTCGGTGCTACTTCCAATACGGTCAGGTGACTTGGAGTACTTCGAGTTGTCGTGGTGCAAAGTGTGGTTAAGAAGACGTCCCCAATATTATGCGCGAGGAGTAAATGGTCAGAACAATGCTTTTTCCCGATGTAATGATAATGATTGTATTGTGCATATTCTAACTTCGCTCTAGTGTCGTGTCGCGCCCCCACCCTCCAGGGCCTCCACGTTCTCATGCAGCACGCAGCAGCTTACCACCTCATCATACAACTCTCCACCAGGCTCCTTCATTCCCACCCGATCCCTGTCGCCCACCACTCCTGTACCGTTACCTCGCAGCGTTTTGCGCCTTCAGCTATAGCGACTCTGCCTCACGACGACCCCATTCCGCGCGCATCCTCTTTCCACCGGCGCATCGCCTCTCTGTGTCTCATCAGCCCCAGCCCTCCGCATCGTTCGGGTAATCGTACTCTCTTAGCGACCATTACTCGTCCAGCGCTATAGTCACTCGCTCTCTCACATTCAATCACCTCCATGGCATCGTAAGCGCAATGAACAGCCTCAACATCCTGTCGGGGCTCACCACCACCCCGCCCACGACTCCTCCTCGATCGCGCACTGGAAGCTCGGCCCATGTCGAAACCCTGGCCTCGTCGCGACGAGCCCACGAAGAATCCACCTTCGACTCGCTATCCGAGAAGCTGGGCCAGATCAACTCCCAAGACTTTGCAAACCGCAATGCCGCAGAGCACATCTCCCTCGACGAAACCGCGCCGCTCCTGAACAAAGACGAACACGATTCCGAGAAGCCGAAGCCGAGCGGAGGCTGGCGCCTACACAGACGTATCGCCGATGCCGTGGTCTACAGCGTCAAGGTTGTCTACAACACCATTACTGCGCCAGGTCGTTATGTTATCGCTTGCTTCTACGACGAGCATGGCCGTTTCTCTGCTTTGCTGCCTATCCGGAACTTCAAGAATCTCATGATGCGAAGACGACAGAAGCAAAATGCCGCCTCTGTTGGTCTGGACTCTACTCTCTTGTCAGAAGCTCGCGAAGAGAAGGCGCAGCGAAGAACCTCACACCAACGATCACCTTCCGTCGATACCGTCTCATCCAATTCCACATACGCCAACTCCGATACCGAGCCCGACCTGGAAAAGCGAGAAGACAGCCCTGCGAGGAATACACGTTCAAAAACTGCCGCTGCAGCCTTGGAGAAAGATGAGATCAAGCCACAGAATAAAAGCATACGCATCAAACTGCACAACGAAGAAGCTCTGCTGAAACGCAAGGCGCAGAAGGCTCAACAACGGAGTCGTGGGAACGCTGAAGATGTGGAAAAGGTAGCCTCTTCATTGAAGTCGCCTTCATCAGGAGTCACGACAAAGATGACCCGCTACCCGCGCACACCTGCTCCTCCAAGACCCTTGGTTCCTCGTCGCCAGCCCTCATACTCCATGACCTACCCAATGGAAGGTCCCAAAAAGACTTTGATCATCGATCTCGACGAGACTTTAATCCACTCCATGGCCAAAGGCGGCCGCATGTCAACCGGCCACATGGTAGAAGTGCGACTCGGCGGACCCGTCTCCAACTCAGGCGTCAGCCTCGGTCCCGGAGTGCCAATCCTGTACTTTGTCCACGAGCGTCCCCACTGCCACGAGTTCCTGCGCAAAGTATGCAAATGGTACAACCTGATTGTCTTCACAGCCTCTGTGCAAGAATACGCAGACCCCGTGATCGACTGGCTCGAGCGCGAGCGCAAGTACTTCTCCGGCCGCTACTACCGCCAGCACTGCACGTACCGCAACGGCGCGTATATCAAAGATCTGGCGCAGGTTGAGCCCGACCTTAGCCGTGTGATGATCCTTGATAACTCGCCCATGTCATACATTTTTCATGAAGGTATGAGGAGTCTTATCTGCCATGTTGTGGCTATTACATGCTTACTAACAATTCATAAACAGACAACGCCGTCCCCATCGAAGGCTGGATCAGCGACCCCACAGACCACGAGCTCCTGCACCTCATCCCGCTTTTCGAGGGCTTGCAGTACGTTTCTGACGTGAGAGCTTTGCTAGCACTGAGGCAGGGCCAGGCACAGCAAGCGTAGGCATTATTATGCTCAATGTACTGTTGTTGTTCGTTCTATTTCGTCGGCCTCTCTCTCTCCAACCATTTCCCTCTTCATTGGATCATAGCGAAGGCGCAAGGGCGTTTCCGTATGTTTGTCATCACGTTTGATGGCCGCATTGCGATACTGTATTATAATAAATGCATTTAATACTTTTTGTTGAGTTGAGGTCCACGTTTGTCCATTTATCGAAAGCCGTGCATGAGGTGTAGTAGTAGTACCTCCGCTAAGAAATCTGACTACAGCACAGGGAGATTTTATTGGATGTTTGGCTACTGGCAAGTGCTACTTTGCCATGGTTGTGCAACTCGAGGTAGTTTCCCTGTCTTTCATAAGTTTTATTAGATGTTGATGGCTAACACGAGGTCTAAGTGTCGTACCCGCTGCCAAAACTCTCCATCCTCTATCCATCGAAAGATGCAGACTTACGACCCAAACCCTGTACACTTTTGATGACTTCACATCTATGCAAGACGTCGGAGGCCAGAGCCGTTCTGTTGTCGTCATGTCTAACACTTGCTTCAACCTCCAATCTCCAATCAGACTTCCACCGGGTGGTGCGGGTCTTTAGAGATGCCTTCTTAGCCGGCTGATGATGACACGGCGGGATCAACGACCAGTGCGAGGATAAGTATGCCGTTGTATATCTCTCTACCCACGAATCGTTCCTCCCTTCATTTCATCGATCAATCAACCACCGTCACGTTGATATATCCACGTGAAATACTGACCTTCAAGATGGACGCAAACAACCCCAACAAAGACCGCAGGACGACGCCTGAGTATGCAGAGTACCAGCGTGACAACTTCTGGAAGAGCAACGACGGCGAAGTCCCACCGTTCAACACCGGTAACCGAGAAGCCTGAGTCCCAATCATTCAAATATAGAACATCACTAACACCACCACCACCGAAAGACCCAGGCAAACTCGAAGAACGCGCCAAACAGCGCCTCTCCGAGGGCGGCTGGTACTACGCCTCCTCCAACGCCGGCATGTCAACCACCCACCTCGCCAACCGACAAGCCTTCTACCGCCACCGCATCATCCCTCGCATGCTCGTCGACACTAACACTCGCGACACTACCACCACAATCTTCGGCCACAACGTCTCCGCGCCCATCGGCTTTGCGCCCATAGGTATCAACAAGATCTACAACCCCGCCGGCGAACTGCCCGTGGCCAAAGTAGCCAAGGAGCTCAACCTCCCCTACTGTCTCTCCACCGCCGGCAGCCAGCCGATCGAAGACGTCGGCGCTGCGAACGGCGAAGGGCCTAGGTTCTTCCAACTGTACCAGCCGCATGATGATGAGTTGACGGTTTCGCTGCTCACGCGTGCTCATGAGGCGGGTTTTTCGGCTTGTATTCTTACGCTCGACACGTGGCAACTAGGCTGGCGCCACGACGACGTTGCAAACTCCAACTACGCCTTCTACCACGGCAATGGCGCCGACCTCGGCCTCTCCGACCCAGTCTTCCAAAAACGCCTAGCAGCCGACGGCATCGATCCCAAAACCATGTCGAACGAAGCAGGCGCGAAATGGATCGACAACGTCTGACACGGGCGCGCGCACTCTTGGGAGAAAATGCCTTGGGTGAGGGACACGTGGAAGCAGATTTCGGGGGGCAAGCCGTTTGTGCTGAAGGGGATTCAGGATGTGGGGGATGCGAGGCGGGCGGTTGAGGAGTTGGGGGTGGATGGGATTGTGGTTTCCAATCACGCTGGACGGCAAGTTGATGGGGCGATTGCGAGTTTGGATGCGTTGGAGAATATCGTGGAGGGTATGTGTTCAATTTTTTCCTTATCTCGAGCGGCGGCATGGTCGTCGGTTTCTTGAAGGTATGAAGCTAACGTTTTTCTGCACAGCGGTCGGGCACAAGACGTACATCATGTACGACTCCGGCATCCGAGGAGCTAGCGATATCGTCAAGGCTCTTGCACTCGGTGCCAAATTCGTTTTCGTGGGCAGGCTCTGGGTATGGGGCTTGTCCATCATGGGCGAGCATGGCGTGAGGCACGTGATGAAATCGTTGCTCGCTGACCTGGATATCTTGTTCAATGTTGCTGGGATCCAGAGCGTTGATCAGATCGACAAAAGCCGGCTTGAGAGCTATCCCAAGAGCTATACGTTGGTTCAGGAGCGGAGCAAGCTATGATCGACATGCTTTTATGTCTGGAAACAATTGGCGTGAAGCACAAATGGAACGAGGACATTTTAACACATACACAGCAACATGGAATGTTCTTGAAAGGAGGAAATTTTCTGAATCGATTTGCTGTTCATATGTGAGTACAACTGACTGGTCTAACGCTACCTTACTGTGTGACAGGGCGAGCAAGTACCAGCTATCGTCATAAACACTGCCTCGTCATTCCATGCTGTTTTTTTTTCACGGGGCGCAGGGGCTCATGATTTCCACAATGTCTCCTGGACCTCCACCTTGCATCGAATGCTTGATCATATGCGAACGCGATCTCAAAGCTTGAAAATCTCTCTGGCCCTCGGTAGGCGTCCATCATCAGTCCTCGTACCATCACGGTAAGCCAATTGACCATCCGATACTATCGGGATCATGTTGTCCGGAAAGTCGAAGAGCTCTTCGAGAGACGTGTACTCCTTGCGAGTAGGATCATTGTCTGGGTTCTCCCAAGGGTAAGGCTCGTCAGGCCTGGGGTCGACCATTCTCGTACTGGTGCGTTTCTCCGGCGAGGAGTTGAATGGAACGGCGGGTTGAGCAGAAGAGTCTTGCCCAAAGCGTACTTGAGGGTATGATGCCAATTTTCCGAACAGTTGCTTCTTTCTTGGGCGCTTCTGGATTTCTGCGAGGTTGTCGTGCTCATCCGATGCGTGCTGGCGGAATTCTGGCCACTCGTTGTACAGCGAGGTGGCTAGTTGCTCACGCTTGGCGGGTAGATAGCAATCCGAGGTCTCAGCATTCGAAGACCTCCGTGAACCATTCAGGTAAAGTGTCACCAGACGAGACTTCTTTCGAACCCCAGAGGTACCCGATGCCCTGCTCGCGCTAACGAGATCTCCCTCAACGCCGTCTCCGCTCTTTGTTGGAACGGCGGTGTTCATTCCCGGTTCAAGATCCATTCGCTCCTCCACGTCATTGTTGGTCGGCGCAGATTGTCGTATCGTAGGGCTGCCTACACGATCCTGCGACAATGTCCCAACGCGCCTTCGCTTTTGGATTGCCGACAAAGGCTCGTCGTCGCTTGAAGAAGCGTCTTTCGCCTCTGGGGTGAATGGGCTGGTCTCATTCAGGCGTGAATGGTGCTTTCGCTTCAGGCCCCGAACAGATGGCGGAGGGTCCTTAAAAATCCCATTGATGTCCATGGCGTCGTCTTCTGATGCTTCGGCGCTAGCGGCACTGAGGCGCTTGCCATCCTGGACAAAAGAGCCACGATAAATACTCACAGCCGCATTCGTGATGGACATCGGTGTGACAGGGCCAGATGTTGAAGCCACAGTAGATGCTGGTGCTGCGGCTGTTGCACGCTGTACTGCAGGTTTGCCGGTCTTCCGAGTCCCAGGTTGGACTGAAGGTGGCAGAGGCTTCTTAAGCACTGGACACCACGTCCACATCTCGTCTTCTTTCTCTGGCAGCAACTGATACCACTTGGCGTTTTTCTTGCCGCCGTCACCTATCTGCCATTCATCTTCTCGCCAGTACCCACTGTACCCACCGCTTTTGAGTCTGAGGAGTCTGCCCTGGCTAAGCATCGCCGAGATTCTGCTTCCCCAATTGCCTTCGCCCTTCTTGTACATGGGAACCGTATTGGCGATCCAATCCATGACGTCTTTGGCTTGCATACGGCGGACAGCAGTACTGCCTAGCGCCATCGCGACGAGTGTCACACGTGAGCCATCGGGACGCTCGCCTGAGTCTCCGACTGTGTCGTGGGTGAAGATCAGTCTCTTTAGCAATGTCATGTCCGTCCTTGCCGTGAAGCTGTAGTTCAATATCTTCAACAATTGACGAATCTTGTCCTCTTTCATGTGTGGATTTTCTCGTAACAACGTCTGTACGGTAGGCACAAACTGCAGCTCACCCAAGATTTCAGCCACGAGAGGGCTTTGTACAAGACCTTGATCAGACGCGAAACTATCAGCTTGTCGTGCGAGTGAATTATCTTCCGCACCATCAGTTGTTTTTCGTGTCGGCTTGTCAGGGCGCACTGCGTCGTCGCCTTGCTCATTGACTGAGATAGTCGTCGACACTTGTGCGATAGGATCGTTGTGTGTGCACCTTTTGTGGTGCTTGCGACAAGTATCGCACGTGATGCGTCCTTTCCCATCATCCACCACTGAGGGAACTTGCTCGCAGTCGGTGTTTTCGATGACATCCTCACCCCGAGGGCCTAACTCTGCAGAGGCGGCAATCGTCTGAGGACTGTGCCGCATGTTTGCGACGGGTGCAAAAGATGTCTGGAGTGGTGTGATAGAAATGTGAGGGGCCACCTTTGCGTCAACGGGAACATTTGATCCTGCAGCCGCAGCTGCATCTCTCTTGCATCCAGAGCAAAGTTTGTTCTTCCCAGTCGGGCCTTTCGGAATCGGTTTCTGGCAGTTGTGACACTGGACCACAGCAAGAGGAGCTCTTGGTCTTGGTCTTATGAGGGCAGGAGACTTCTCGTCTTGTGCGGAGGTCATGTTCGAGGTTCGTCGGGGATGCGGCACAAAAGCAATTTCAGTCGGCTGTAACAGTGCCTGTACTCGAGGGTTGATGATCGGGTCTTTACTGCTCGCTTCGCCGCGGCGAACTTCGTCTGGTGATTCTGGTATTTCTCGCTCAGTCGCAAGCTTCGCGGCTGCAGGTGCAGAAGAGCCAGGTAGCATGGTCGATGGTTTCTGAGGAGCTCCATTTTCTCTTGGTGATTGATGCGCGGGCGATGTCCTGGGTGTGTTCTCTCGAGCGCCGTGACGAGTTCGCTGCTCTTCACTCGCAAAATGCCTATCAGCACCAATCTTAATGGCTGTCTGATGTCTCTCGTGAGCGAGGGCACGCAGATCTGCGACGGAATTTCTTGCGACGACTTCACTCAGGTTGGCGGCTTTGATACCGGCATCTGAAAGTGTTGTAGCAGGTAAACCTGCTACAGATGAGTCGTTCTGGTCTGGTTGATTCTCACCCTGCGATTGCTGGGCTGTCGCGCTGGGCGGCTTAGGTGGTAATTTCGTTCTCGTGATCTTCAGCTTACCAGGTTTCTGTGAGCGTGGGTTTGAGTGAGAATGAACCTCTGCAGCTGCAAAGCTTTTGGCGACGAGATCGTCCGCATCAGAAAGTGGGGCATGCTCGTCGACAGTGCCTGATTTCGCATTTGTTGTTGGATCGTTTTGTGGCTGATTCTCGTGCTGCGGACTTTTGGAGTCAGATCGCAAGAGTTGAAGTTGTTCGTTCGATACCTCTTCGGCGTTCATCGTCTCATTAACGTTCATCGCCTCATCAGCGTGAACCGCAACGGGGCAGCGATCATCTAGCATTTCAGTTTGCGATTGATCTGGAGCTTCGCTGGGGAGAGACCCGTCCTCAAGAATCGCCTTTCCAAACTTGGACGAAGATTTGGGATTCTCCTCTTTGGGGACTTCCTTGCTGGCCTGCTCTTTCTTGACACATGATGCGCAACTCCAGGCGGATGTCTCAGTAAGATTAGCCGGTATTGGGAAATCTTGATGACATCGTCTGTGGTACTGTCTTGGACACGTTGAACATCGCACAAGTGTCGAGCTGCCAGGGACAGCCTCTCCTCTGCATCTGTAGCATTTGTTGCGATTGATACGAGAGCTGTCAGATCTCGTAACGCCGCTGCCCAGTGATCCGGTTTCATCTCGATCAGATCGAAGAGATAGCAAGGACGTATTGGTCCCCATGGGAGGGACTTCGTTGGTTCGCATCATATCGGATGAGTGGCTGAGCAGTGTTTCTGGCAACGCATGGCTTGAGGTATGTGCAAGGGCGTCAGCCTTGTCGGGACATCGTGGAACAGCGTCGACCTTTGACTCGAGGCTCTTCGTGGACTCGGGGTAGGTGAGCTGACGTCCCGTGAAGCCAGCGAGTCTCGGTGCCATAGATCTGTCGAAACGTTCACCTGGCGCATCTACAGCACCGCTGCCACTCGGCCCGCCGCTGCTGTGAGCATCGAATTCCTGCTGTGGCCGTGGCTGCTTGCCATTGGGATAGCATTGCATGGTGAGCTTGTATTGGCTGAACAACAGCTCATTGTTGTATTTCTCGAAGCATCGTGTAAGTCTCTCCAACCCAGCAGGCGAGTCTTCGTAAACCAAATTCCATCCGTAGTCGTCAATGTCTATGAAACCTGGCATCCGGTCCCTACCGAGCATCCCACAAAGATGCTTAGTCAATTTGGGTAGGTTGGGAAGATGCCGAAACGATATGAAGAGGCATGGAGACCGTGTAAAGAAATCCCTCCTTTCAGGTCTTGTTGGAGATCGTGCCATGGAATCCCTTTTCTTAGGCCTTGGCCCTGTTGGTACATCTCGAAGGCCATGGTAATCGATTGTACCTGCTGCGACACCGCGACCTCTGTCTGCCGCTGGGACGTTGACACGTTGCGCAAGAGGTTCGCGAGGAGTGATTGGCGAACCCGCGTTACGAGCCCAGTTCTGGTAATTATCTGAATGGTTCTTCCATTCGGGAGAGCGTCGATAGGCAGCATTGTCTCGTGTGCCGAATCTTGCATCTGGTGACCGTGGTGATAATCGCTGTTCTTTGTAGCGGGCGTCGTACGTGTCTCGTCGTTCTCCAACGTCTTCACGGACAAATTTGTTGCGTACATCACCAGGTGATGAGAATCGACCAGTGCTGCGCAGTGGCGGACTGCGCGACCGCATGCGGGTGTCTAACGATTGTACACGTTGTTTTGGGGGCAAGGGAAATCTGCTTGGTGGTCCGTTTCCTGGCGATCTGCTACCACCACGTGGAGTAGAATATGCATGGTGATGATTGGTAGCATTGCTGATGGTGTTAGGACTCTCCATCCCCTATGCGATACAGTCAGTAAGGAGGACGTTGGAACTGTACTTGACGTGATGCAGCACTATTGATGTGGAGTGAGTTCAGAATCGTATAGGTTGTCCGCAGCCCGGTCTCGAAGGTTGAGTGCTCGCTTTCGCGAAGCCAGAACACATTGCGAGGCAGTCGGACCTTTTACCAATTTTGATCATCATGATGGGTAGCTTCATAGTAACCAGGGGTTAGGAAGTAATGACGTGAAAACTTACGTGAGTCGATGTCGCACGGGGCACCCCAGCAGAGATGTTGATACTCTGCTGTGTAAGCATGGAACTCTCCTGGCCCATGTTGGATGGGCGTCCACTCGGACGGCGTACACTCATTGGCGGTAATCAGGCGTGATTGTGGACGAGCAAGTAGGTCCGCATGTTTGAGCGACACTGCATAGAGTTACGGATGCGCTCAGACGGTGGGCGAATC
Organism: Cladosporium sp. SL-16; assembly: GCA_002921095.1. NCBI lineage: Eukaryota > Fungi > Ascomycota > Dothideomycetes > Cladosporiales > Cladosporiaceae > Cladosporium > Cladosporium sp. SL-16. Next base: position 1,006,667 of record PEGC01000012.1, read on the forward strand.
AAGAACACATTGGTTTGGGAGCGTTGTGGCGCTTGATCCAGCTAGTACCTGGGTACGTGTGGCGGTATGGACGGGTGAGCGTGCGTAGCGACGCGACAATATTTGCTTTAGAAGCACTTGCAAGTAGTCAGGATGCAATCTGCCTTTTGTCAGTCGCCAAAAGGAGCGTGAATGATTGCGGTGTGAGAGGAACGGGCAGATGGCATTGCAAGTCGCAAGTGCTGGGCAGAGAGTGTGTGAGCGAAACGGCGTCCTCAAAAGTCGAACTGATACACCACAGCAGGCGCGACTTGCAGGGATTGGGCGACAGAGTTGGCTTAGCGTGACATTCCGCACTTCCTCCCGTCTCCCGCGAACTTACGTTTCAGATCCGCTAGTAGAAGGTGGGATGTCATGTCATCGTTGTGTACGGCTGTACTATAAGGTATTGACTTTTGGTGGTATACCACTTATTCGACTGTCTCCACGCCTAGTCGAGAGACGACTGAACCGGCTGGTAGACTACTACGCACGCACTACATCTCAACATCCACCATGGACTTCCTCAAGTCCGCAGTCGCTTCAATAGCGAAAGGCCCAGCGTTCCCTTACACTTTCGGCGACCGTGTCGACATCGACCAATCGATCTGGGCGCTGCACAACGGCACACGGAGGGTGCGGTTTCCCAGTAACTAGAATGAATCAGCTCCGCGACCAACGCTGATTATCTATCAGGAAGACAACTCGAAATGTAGCATCTTCTCCTTCGACATCAACGCCAACCGCTCCCGACTGCCTTTGGCAAAGAATGCGCTTAGAAAACTCAAGACGCTGCGTCACCCTGGCGTTGTGAGAGTGTTGGACACAGTCGAGGTGGGTGATCCTTGAGCATATACGCTGTATAACAAGAGCACGGCGCTGATTGGAGGACAAGCCAGACAGACCAATGGATCTATGTTGCTACGGAGCGTGTGACTCCTCTCGGATGGTCGACAAAGCGTAAAGCACTATCGGAAGAGAGCCTTAAGTGGGGTTTGCACAATATTGCTGTAGGTGGATGCATGACTCCTAGTCAATATGTACTGGATCGTATGCTGATTGCAGCAGAAAACACTCAAGTTCATCAACGAAGAGGCAGCGTCGGTGCACGGAAGTGTACGAGCAGCGTCTATCTTCACCTCAGACAGCGGCGAATGGAAACTCGCAGGACTCGAGATTCTTTCTTCCATGAAGGAAGATGATGCGATCATATTCACCCAAGGCAGCCTTGTGCCGGACATTGGACGATACACACCACCCGAGATTGCAAAAAGCGGCTGGGACGCTGTGAGAAGCAACCCCATCCACGCTGTCGATTCTTACGGATATGGAATTCTGGTCACCGAAGTCTTTAACGGTGGCTTTTCTGGCAGCGATCAAATTGGCAACACCAAGAATATTCCACTCACCATGCAGACAAGTTACAAACGCTTGACGCATGCTGTGCCAAAGATGCGTTTGAGTATAGGACATTTTCTGGAGCAGGGCATCAGGAATGGAGGCTTCTTCGACACGCCTCTGATCGAACTGACTGATGGTATCGACAACCTCGGACTGAAGTCTGACTCGGAAAGAGAAGCATTCTTGAGGTATGAAAAATCAGTCTTGCAGTATGGAAGCACTCACTGACAACTCTTTTTAGCGAGCTGGAGACAGTGGCAGAATCAGATGACTTCCCAGAAGAATTCTTCAGGGTCAAGGTTTTGCCAGAACTCCTCAAGTCTGTGGAATTTGGTGGCGGCGGACCTAAACCATTTGGCATTGTCTTGCGCATTGCTACGAAGATGAGTGACGATGAGTACGATAGCCAGATCACGCCAGTGATCATTCGCCTGTTCAGCAGTCCAGATCGTGCCCTGCGAGTCTGCCTACTAGACAATCTGCCGCTCATGATTGATCATCTCAGCCAGAAGGTGGTCAGCGACAAAATCTTTCCTCAAATGGTGACCGGCTTTGGAGATCTTGCACCTTTGGTGCGAGAACAAACCGTGAAGGCTGTGCTAGTAGTGGTTACAAAGCTTTCCGACCGAGTCGTGAATGGCGAACTACTAAGACATCTGGCCAAAACGGCGAACGACGAGCAACCAGGTATCCGAACAAACACCACAATTTGCCTGGGCAAGATCGCGCGAAACCTGAGCCCGAGCTCGAGAGGGAAAGTGTTGACTGCAGCATTCTCCAGAGCTTTGAGAGATCCTTTCGTTCACGGCAGAAATGCCGCGCTCATGGCTCTGGCAGCCACAGCTGACATTTACCCCGAAGATGATTGTGCCTCGAAGATGCTACCAGCGATATGTCCATGCTTGGTTGACAAAGAGAAGATGATTCGCGATCAAGCGAACAAAACCATGAACATCTACTTGGAAAGAATACGAAAATACGCCACAACCCTTCCCGACTCTGTTCTGCCTCCGCCGCAGTCCCAGTCAGCAGGACCCACGAGAATGAGCTCGCCCCAGCCCAGCAACCAATGGATGGGTTGGGCCATCTCTTCCTTCACGAACAAACTTGGCTCAGCAAGTGGAAACATTGAGCCAAACAGCGACGGAACCCTGCCTACGCCTGCGGAACGCTCTTCGTCTACTCCTCCTTCAAATGCAGCACCAGCACGCCCGCAGAATCACACAATGCCGTCCGCCCCGGTCGTTCCTCGTGCGTCTTCAAATCTTCGTACCTCCTCAACGCCAGCCCCCGATGTCGAGGACGAAGACTTTGGAGATGGCTGGGGTGACATGGACGACAACGACAACTCAGTGGCTGATGTATGGGGAGCTGAGCCCGAGTCAACGCCAGCTGCTTCAACACAGAGTACGAATCCTGGTATGCCCTATGATGACGGGGGAGAGCCGGACTTTGAGGGTTGGCTAAATGCACAGGCTGCGTCAAAGGTCAAGAACAACAAAGCGTTGCCAAAGGGTCTTACGAAGAAGGCACCTGTGGTGAAGCCTGTTCAAAGTAAGCCGCAATCGGCTGTCAAACCGAGTGCGCCGGCGAGTAAGGTTGTGCCAGCCAAAAAAGCGCAGCCAGAGAAGAAGCAAGAAGTGGTGGAAGACGATGATGATTGGGGTGAGGCGTGGGGTTAGATTTAGAACGTGATGGGCAATGTTAATGTTGAATGAGCTTCCTCACGCTATCAAGTGAAGTCGTCAAGTGGTTCGGGGACTGCTTTCATGGCGCGATCTTGTGCATCAGTGACGGCCGTGTAAATATTCGAGTACTCGAGTACTCGAGTCTAGTGCACATGCTCATGCAGCTCACAGCCTTGCGATCATTCACTTGCAGATAAGCGAGTCGCGGGATCAGCTGCAAGTAGCTAGCATATCGTGGAGCCGCTGCAAGCCGGAAGTTTAACTCGTGCAAGAGCAAGCTCCCCGTGTCTCGCGCGCGATTTATTTGCCTTGTTTCCAACCTCATTACACCACATCACGATCCATCGCACCAACAAGCTCGCAGTCTAGACTTCGACCCATACATCCTAGTATTGCGACTTCTCGAATCCAAAAGGTACGCCCTCGACCCAGCCTGCGAGTCCACAGCAGAACCCGATGTGTCCTCGCGCGCATTGCTAACATTACCCCCTCTAGTACATCTACCTCTCACAACACCCACCACCCAACATGGCCGACACCGAGAAGCGCGAGCCCGAACCCCTCGAGTCCCGCCCCGCCGAAGATGAGCGCGAACCTCAACAAGAAGACGCCGAGCGCGAGCCCGCAGCGGATGGCGACGACGAGGAGGAAATCGAAGCAATGAAGAAGCGCGTGCAAGAAATGGAGGCCGAAGCCGCGCGGCTGCGCGAGATGCAGTCGCAGCTCGACTCACAGTCCGAGAACTTGCGCGAGAGCAAAGAGGACATCGACAACCGCAGCATCTTCGTCGGCAACGTTGACTACGGCGCCAGCCCGGAGGAGATCCAGGCGCATTTCCAGAGCTGCGGCAGCATCAACCGCGTTACTATCTTGCTGGACAAGTTCACGGGCCAGCCTAAGGGCTACGCGTATGTGGAGTTTGCGGAGCCGAGCTTGGTTACACAGGCGTTAGTGCTGAATGAGAGTGTGTTCAGGAGCAGGAACTTGAAGGTATGCATGAAGATTTGTGCTGGATGTTGGAAGGAAGGAAATTCACTGACAATTGAAACTACAGGTCGTCCCCAAGCGAACGAATCTCCCTGGCATGAACCGCGGTGGTCGTGGCGGTGGCCGTGGCGCGCCTCGCGGTCGTGGTGGCCCATATGGAGGCTACGGTGCTCCTCCCATGCGCGGCGGCTATGGTGGCCCCCCTGGTGGCTACCCACCCAGAGGTGGAGGCTACCGTGGTGGTTACCGTGGCGGTCGTGGCGCCCCCCGCGGCGGCTACAACCCTTACTGAGCATCGGCCAGCGAGAAGAACGAAGTCCGATACCACACGCGCGCTTCGAAACCGTCGCTTGCAGCCACTATGCGGTAAGTCTTCTTGCAAGACAGAAACTCCGACGGCAGGCTATCGGCGGCAGAGGCGACCCCGTGTGTGTTCTCAGAGGAAGAGGCTTAGAAACGAGGATGTTTGCTGTTTTCTTCTACTACTACCATTCATACGTGTGCTATAGCTCTTAAGAGTTGAGAAAGATAAAAACGGGAACGGAACGGGTGTACCAGGAAGAAGCCACAAAATCTATTGCCATGTTATAGGTGGAGCAAGAGCCATCCCGTGAAAAAGAGTGAGGAGTTGAGAGCAGCCATGACTGAGAGCAGCCATGACTGAGAGCAGCCATGACTGAGAGCAGCCATGACTGAGAGCAGCCATGACTGAGAGCAGCCATGATTGAGAGCCATGTTGCCCGGACTTGGTTGGAGCACAAAGCGACGATTTGGATCGAGTCGCTTGTGCTGGCGCAGACGTCAGTCAACGACCGCTGCTCGTGGCAATCGGTGAAAAGGGTGCCGTTTGTGTCTGCAAACACACACAGATGTTAGTCAACTGACTGCCGCCCGTGGCAGTCAGTGAAAGTGGTGCCACGTGTCTGCAAAGGCGCCAGAATCGCCAGGCAACGATGATGAGGACGTTGACCAACTGACTGCTGTTCGTCGCGGTAAGTGAAGGTGGTGCCATGTGCATCTGCAAACACACCACCACCGTCAGGCAGCGAGAAATGGCGAGGCCTGTCAAATATTCTCTTCTGAAGCACGAAATGTCTATTCGTGGTGCTTAGGCAGCAGTCGGATACGCCGAGGTTTGGTGGGTCACGAAACAATCATCATAAGAGATCGACACTGCAAGAGAAACATCATACGATCTTCTCGAAGCGCCATCGTAGGATAATAATGATGAGTGAGCTGCAGCTGTGGCACGACTTACAAGGGTACGCCATGCGTGGCGGAGCCTAACTGCCCTCTTGTCATGCAAGTCTGACACGCCTTGAGGTTACCTAAGGTCCGACTGGGTATACTAGGCGGAGATTTGCAGACGTACTGTAACGTACATCATATTGTAGTCATGCTTGGAGTCAATACTGTCCGATACCCTCCGGCCAATAATAGACTGCTGGAAATGTCATGTGCCACAATCAATCCGATTGTCTCCGTATTGAAGAGCACGTGGGCCACAGGAGCACCTAGGTATTAGTTTAAGATACCGTCGTTTTCCATAGACATGCCACCGGTACAACTCTATGTCAGCATCACTCCTTCAGAGCTCGGCGGTATGACTTGCCGAGACGAAACTTATCAGATCATCATCATCACAACCTCCAACCAAGCCCCCCTTCGACACCGCTGCCCTGTTTTAGGCAAGATGTAGCGCTACGAGGTGCCGAAGCGTGGATCCTTCTCGAAACCTGGTCTCTGCTCAGTCAGCACTCGTTGGGCTGCCAATGGCGTGTGGGCTCAAGAGTCTTTTGGCTTACGTTTGTTAGATTGAGAGCATGGTTCCTTGTGCTAGTACTTTTGTATCCTTAGCACCAATCCGGTCTGTCGGGCGAGCTGTGACACCGACACTCGGAGACGGATTTTGTTTGAACTCCGCGTGGAAACGTGGGTTTTGCGAACGGGCGAATCAGAGCGTTGGCTGGTGTAGGGCTGAGTTGGGTATGGTAGATTGCGGGATTTTGTATGCCTGCGAGGCCTGGTATTGATTGTGTCGTTGGTATTCGAATGAACGATTGTAATCATTCTATGTTCCATAAAAGGCTCTTCCAGCCGATGAGAACAACATCGTCGGATACCGTTAGATGTCAAACGATCAGGTACAGTACGAACAAAGTACCTGCCAAGCTGGATCGAATGCGAAAGCGAGATGTCGCAAAAGGAGCCAGATTGGACCTTGGGCTTGAACTCCGCCCTATCAGACTAACTAAAACTTACAGTACAACTTCAGCCGTAGGAGCGAGCTTAGCCCTGCGTGCATCCACGCGCAACATAGGCGCAACGATGGACGGAACCGGAATCCATGGAGCCATGACCCTCCTACTGTACAGTCAAACGCACCTCAGCAGCACATGACATCCCCCTTGCCTTCCCATTCGTACCTATCAATCCTATCGATCCGGCCACTTTTGCCCGTACCTTGCTCTTCCCTGCGTAGTTGCTGCGCATTATTATCGTTTACTTTCGACTCATCGTCTGGCTTCGCTTCCCCGGCTCGCTAAGATTTAGCCTCTTCAGCTCAGGCCTTCGAAATCCAATCCCGGGCACGTTGCTCATGGCTGTCGGCCGGTGTGATTCTGGCGCCCGAGCGGTCGGTGATACCGCAACTGCTTCCAAGGCAGCAGCTATCCACGAAGTCGTTGTCGGCGAGCGCGGCCACCACGGCAGTCTTATCGTCCGAGGGGCTGCAACACAGCCTCCTTCACCTTCAGAGGTGCATGCGCTGGGTGGACTCACAGAAGAGGATCGAGAGCGACGCGCCAGGACGCGGTCCTCGGACTTAGCAAACGGAGGCTTCCCAGGCAGTAAGAAACCACCGTAAGGTCCCCATTTATAATTATTGCTCATCCTGAGGATTGCGCCGCTTCTTTTGTTTTCTCCCCTGCCACGGAGTTTATTGTGGTCCCCTGCCCGGTGCTTACTACTACAGTGTATCATTGTTGGGTCCATTGAATATTGTCATCGTCGTTGGTGTTTATTCCTTCTTCTCGTTGGTGCCAATCGCTTTCGCATGGTTGGAAAATGTTAGCTATTGCTCCGGTTTGGTTGACAATGGATGGCAGTAACGTGAGTAGAGCGCCGCGAGTCGGGCACAAGAAGTCGAGAAAAGGTTGTGCGCAGTGTAAGAGGAGACATGTCAAGGTGGGTTTCATCCGTGGCTTTATGTCCACACGCTTCCACTTCCGGAAGGGGCGGGTCAGGCTGACGAGTTTTTGGTTCCATAGTGCAATGAGGAATCGCCATGCTCCAACTGTTTACGACACAGTGTTGCGTGTTCGCTTGCTGGTGGACCGAATGTGCCTAGAGACGACGCGAAAGCGAAGCAACAGCGAAGTCCAGCCACGTCGGTATCGAGCCATTCAACGAGAACTTCATCACACGATATCGTCAGCATACACTCAACAACTGCCGCGCCAGCATCGAGCACATCATCAGCAAGCGTAGGAGCAAGTCCCATAGACTCGACAGGCTACAATCCAATACAAATCCTCACAGGCTCCATCGACCGCAATGCAGCGCTCACGAATCAAGCTTGGGTCTTGGACCTAGAGCTCATGCACCACTTCACAGCATACTACAGTGAAGTCATGACCGAACACTTCGACATCATGGAGACGATGTGGCAGCACGAGATGCCTCGAATGGCGTTCCGCTCACAGTACGTGATGCACGGCCTGCTTGGGTTCTCAGCACTACATCTGGCCACAGTACAGCCGGAACGAGCACTCTCACTCCGCGCCAGTGCGACCAACCATCTGGACCAGGCATTGGGATTCTATAGGCAAGACACCGGACCCGCAACGGCCGAGAATTCAGATGCGCGATTTACCTTCACATGGCTGGTGGCGATGTTCGCGTTCGCGATCCCTTCTTCAGTCTCACCAATTGATGCCATGGTCGAACTGTTCTCGCTTGTGAGAGGGATCGAGATCGTCCTGCAAGAGTCGCTTATATGGATCATCCAAGGTCCTTTCGCGCCCATTCTCACGCGTGCTTTTGTTGAGAGCAAAGGGTTGTCATCCGATGGCTCGGCACTGTCAATGGCGTTTGCTTTCCAGGCAAGCACCTCACATTCAAATGGCGCCGACTGCGTACTTAACGACGAACTACCAGAAGGCATGGACTTCGGGCTCAACCATCTCGACTTCATGATCGGCATGCACAACATGATCCCTGAAGAGCGACGAACATGCGTCATGGTTCTCGCCGAGCTAAAACAGCTATACTCGCAGATGCTCAGCTCGCAAGCCAGCTGCGGCATGTCGATGGTCATGTGCTTCCCCAAGCAAGATCCCAGCCACTTCTCACTATTGCTGAAGCGACGGCTTCCGCAAGCGCTGATCATCCTGGCGTACTATACTGTGCTGCTGGATTTGCTGGATTCAAGATGGTGGATTAATGGCTGGGGGCGGAGAGTGCTGAGCGATGTTGTGGGCTCTCTGGGCGATGAGTGGAAGAGCTGGATAGACTGGCCGGTGCAGACCGTTTTGATGAAGCAAGTCATGAACCAGGCGGGTTCCCTGAGTCCTGGGATTTCTTTGGATGCGGCTATGTTAGGATAGGGCGTTTGGATTGGGGTTTGTTTGCAAAGAGGAGTTTTGAAGAGCATCTCACCTTCATGGATTTGCGAAGAGGCTTCTACCTTCATGGTTGCAAGGAAAGGCTTTATGGATTGCCGACGAGAGTTGCTCTCTCCTTCACGCCTTGGCTCATGGAGTTTCCTCGCCACTCGATACAATATGTAGATTATGGATGTACGATACCCGGGGAGAGATATATAGACACGATGTGGCTACTTGCCCGTCACCGCTCAATCTAATGCGCTTAACAAGGATTGTTTGCAAGTTTCACGGTGTTATTGCCACTGGTGGTCGTTTGCTGGACTGGGTGCTCCAGTGAAGAATGCGTACATTGTGAGCGTGCAGCAATTATGATTGCTTTTTTTCGATGGAGCACCAGCCAAGCGTTCATGTTTACAGTAGTCTAGGCGGAAACACTCGGGCGCAGCGCAACGATAGCGGGGCGAGATCAGCCTTGCCATGCCAAGAGAAACGACCTCATCGTCGACCTCCACCAAGGCACTCTCCACCCCGTCTAAGACCCCCCGCGCTCCATCAGGACCCCATCATCATCTTCCGCCGACCTCACGAGTGTCTGCACCACCACCCGGCACTCCAGCACCGCCGATACTTGTTTATAGAACGGCGCGGACCCACAAGCCTAAGCCGGCTTTGCCTTCGCTTCCCGTGGCGCCCTGCCTGCTTACACTGCCACACTGAAAGGCATCCCGACATCACACCTTACTCTCTGCGCTGCGCTCGCTAGGCACGCGCCGCGACACACATCCACTTGCTGCCTCCGCTACACCGCTATACCACGTCCTGTAACGACCGACACCCGGCGCGCTTGGAACCTGCCCAAACGGCGGACGTTGGACATACCCCTCCGAGATATCCGCAACGCATAAGGACAAGGACACAGCCATGGAATTGCCCGCGCAGCCCAACCTGCGTGTAACAAGTACGCAAGAGCAGGCATACCAGTGTTGCGAGAGGACAGTAGGGCTAACATGTCGCAGTCATCGCTGCCGATGGTCTATACAAGAGAGATGTCTTTCGTAAGTGGCGAGCCTTGCACTTCTCGGGCCGGAGACAACGTAGGCTTACCATGTACATCTACAGGCTTCCCAGACCCTTTTGCGGTCGCAACGATCGGAGGTGAACAGACGAGGACAACAGGAGTGATCAAGAAGACGCTCAACCCGTACTGGAACGAGAGCTTCGACATGTACGTTCCACTACAGACAGACATGTTCTCTTGCAGCAGGATGCTGATGAATTTGACAGGCGCGCAACCGACGAAAGTATACTCGCAGTTCAGATCTTTGACCAGAAGAAGTTCAAGAAAAAGGACCAGGGTTTCCTCGGAGTGGTCAACGTGCGCATCGGTAGCGTGCTTGATCTGGACGTTGGTGGAGATGGTGAGTATTCCAGCAGCAGAACCTTTTCAACCCATACTAATACAACATACAGAGATGCTCACTAGGGATCTTCGAAAGTCGAACGACAATCTCGTCGTTAACGGCAAACTCATTCTCAACCTTTCGACCAACCTTCGAGCGCCGATTAATAACTCTAGTTCAAGCGCTACCAGACCACCGTTGGCTACACCTGGAGCATCTACAAATGGCGCACACACTGGATCTTCGACCCCAGCAGGAGCACAGTCACAGGCGTCATTGAATCCCCCCACGAGCACCGCGGCGAGACCACCTCCCGGCCCTGCAGGCCCACCACCTGCAACTAATGGTACTGCAAGTGCTAGGCCAGCAGGAGCCACTGGATTCAGCGCATTCGAAGACGCGCAAGGAAGGCTGCCCGGCGGCTGGGAGAGGCGTGAAGACAACCTCGGAAGAACATACTACGTGGACCATAACTCGCGGCAAACTACCTGGATAAGACCCACTGCGAACTATGATGCCGGAGAGCAAAGGAACCAGATGCAGCAACAGCAGAACGTGGAGAGGCAGAGACATCAGGCTCGTGTGTTGCCAGAAGACAGGACAGGCGCCAACTCGCCAACTTCGGACCGCAACTCACCTTCTCAAACACCCAACCCTGTAAACCAGGCTACTGCCGCCCAGATGGTGGCCACAGGTGCGACGACCGCAGGCACTGGCGAACTTCCAGCAGGCTGGGAGCAGAGACATACGCCTGAAGGTAGAGCCTACTTTGTTGACCACAACACTCGCACAACCACTTGGGTCGACCCCAGACGGCAACAGTACATCAGGATGTACGGTGGGCAAAACGCTGGTGGAAACAACACCACAATCCAGCAACAGCCTGTTTCGCAACTTGGACCTCTGCCCAGTGGTTGGGAAATGCGCCTCACCAACACCGCCAGAGTCTACTTTGTCGACCATAACACGAAGACAACTACGTGGGATGATCCTCGCCTACCGTCTTCTCTTGACCAAAACGTACCACAGTACAAGCGTGACTTCAGGCGGAAGCTCATCTACTTCCGTTCGCAACCTGCTCTACGAATCTTGTCTGGCCAGTGCCACGTCAAGGTCAGAAGATCTCATATCTTTGAGGACTCATATGCGGAGGTCATGCGCCAGAGTCCTAATGATCTGAAGAAGAGGTTGATGATCAAGTTCGATGGCGAAGATGGTTTGGATTATGGAGGTCTTTCTCGGTAAGATTTTTCTCGTACGTTCAAGCGAAAGATCGCATCACTAACAATATCACAGAGAGTTCTTCTTCCTGCTTTCGCACGAGATGTTCAACCCATTCTACTGTTTGTTCGAATACTCGGCACACGACAACTACACCCTCCAGATTAACCCACACTCCGGCATCAACCCTGAGCATCTTGGGTACTTCAAGTTCATTGGTCGCGTTGTCGGTCTGGCTATCTTCCATAGGCGCTTCTTGGATGCATTCTTCATTGGTGCATTCTACAAGATGATCTTGAAGAAGAGGGTCACCCTGGCCGACATGGAGGGTGTCGATGCAGAGTTCCACCGCACTCTCACCTGGACCATGGAGAACGATATCACTGACGTCATCTACTCGACCTTCTCGGTAGACGATGAGCGTTTCGGTGAGAAGGTTATCGTGGACCTCAAGGAAGGTGGCAGGGACATCGAAGTGACAAACGAGAACAAGAAGGAATACGTTGAGTAAGTGACAGCTGCTCGTGATGTTACCATTTCACCGTCGCTAACCTCATTCTCAGGCTTATCACAGAATGGCGCATTCAAAAGCGTGTCGACGAGCAGTTCAATGCCTTTGTGCAGGGCTTCCACGAGCTCATCCCGGCCGACCTGGTCAACGTCTTCGACGAGCGCGAGCTTGAGCTGCTCATCGGCGGTATCGCAGATATCGATGTTGACGACTGGAAGAAGCACACCGACTACCGCGGCTACACCGAAAGCGATCCTGTGGTACAGAACTTCTGGAAGGTGAGTAACGAGGTGACAAACTTCCTTTTCCACATCGACAATGCTAATAAGGAACTTTACAGGTCATTCGCAGCTGGGACGCCGAACAAAAGTCACGTCTGCTCCAATTCGCCACCGGTACCTCGCGTATCCCCGTCAACGGTTTCAAGGACTTGCAAGGTTCCGACGGCCCCCGTCGCTTCACCATCGAAAAGTCAGGCGAGGAGTCACAGCTGCCCAAGTCGCACACGTGCTTCAACCGTCTCGACCTGCCGCCTTACAAGAGCTACGACGCGCTCACGCAGAAGCTCACGTGGGCCGTCGAGGAGACGGTTGGTTTCGGCCAGGAGTAGGCGTGCCGGAATGTGCAGAGGTGGCGCGCGATGCCTGTTCGCTGGCGTTGCTGCTGTGGAAAAGAACCCGAGGCATTCATTTTCATGTACGTACGCTAGGATTTTCAGACGATAGGATGAGAAAGAGGGCAAAGGACAAATAGGATTGGGGAATTGGGATCAACAACCGGGAAAAACCACAAATTTGTATCTCACAACTTTTTCACTTACTGGTGGGCGTTTTCATGCCTTGCGTCTTCGAGGTCTGTGTTTGCGTCGTGCGCTGTGGCGCGCTTCGATGTACTGAGACTGGCTTTACGTGATCTAGACACGGGCGAGCTAAGTGAGCGTCCGTGTGCTGCAACAGATATTCAACTCTGAATCCTACTACTAAAAAATCATAAAATGGCTTCAAGGAACGGAACAAAAGACACAAGACAATCTTGTATGGCTTTCCGCCAAAGAGTTATAGTTGAATATCGCCCAATCTTTTCCGGCTCCTTTGAGCACCTTCCTCCAACTCCTCCTCCTCCTCCTATCCACACTGAACAATTACGAGAGAAATAAATGTGAAAATCGAGCTCAACGCCATAGAAGTAGACATTCAAGTCTAGATCATCGCCGCGGCAAGACCAAAGATAGCAGCGATTACGCCGCCAGCAGGCAGGGCGATATTGCCAGCAGCGCTGTCGGTGGCCGAGGCAGCGGCAGAGCTGGCAGATGAAGCACCGGACGAGCGAGTAGCCGTCGACGATGAAGAGTCGGTCTCTGTGGCATCGGTGGCGGTGGCGGAGGAGCTGCCGGTGGTGGAAGAGGAGTCGGAGGAGGTAGTTGAGACGGTGACGTTGGAAGAGCTGGAGCTGGAGCTGTAGGCTTTGGCGGCGTTGCACCAGGAGACGCTGGTTTGCTCGGCGCCGAAGCGGCGGGGGTCTTGAAAGTGTGTTAGTTGTGGCGATTCGAGATAGATGTCATAGAAGGATTTGGCTTACCAGATGGGCAGTTGTCGTAGCAAGTCAGGACGGCACGCTGGTTGTCACACAGGCACTTCCAGTCGTTGTCTTGACAATCGCTGACTCTGGTGCCGGTAGAGGCGAGGCAGTTGGTGATGATGCTGTTGGAAATGTTAGGAACTTTTGTCTGTTTGAGAAGAAAGATCGGTCATACGCGTCAATGGCAGTGCCGCAGCCAGATTGCGAGTCGGCCGAAGCAGAAGTGGATGCTGCACTCGATGTGGTGGACTGAGCAGCAGCGAGGCCGGCGACGGCCAGAACGATGGCAGTTGTGTACTGCATTCTGGTGATTGATGTGATGTTTTTTGGAAATATTCTCTGAAGGAGGCCTTTTGTGTATGGAAATGCAGCTGGAATGTTACGAGTCTTTCTTGGATGAACTAGTTGCTGAATGCGATGAGTGATGAGTTGGTATTGACAACGGCCAGAAGAACGAGGAAAAACCGGGGAGTTTATAGCGAGTGGACACAGACGGCAAGGACCATCAACAGCAACAGCAACAGGCAGGAGGGTATAAGATATGGGAAAGGCAAGCACCGCACGCATATCCTTGCGCCCTCCCCAGATGATTGAACCCACATCCGTGGCGAGATCAACAAAACAACATCCGGGGAAAAGCAACAGCTCAGGCCACTCCGCAGCTCTCTGGGCCGGGAGGCTTTGCGATTGGCGCCAACCGTTGCTCAGGGCAGGCTCGCATGCCCCTAATCTGGAGAAAGAGGAGGTGAACAGGTTACCCGCTATAGATGGGGCCGTGAACTGCGACTTTGAAGTTGCCTGATGCATGCGGCGCATTCGAGCTTGGGATCAGGGGCAGCTTGATGCCCTGCATGATGCTCCACGGCGGCAAAGCTGGTCTGCTGTTCTTCAGCAAGGATACAGATAGGCCAGGGCTGCATGGACGACGAGCGGCGAGTTTCATGATGGCACGCCTGTGGTGTTAATATAACTGTTGCCAACGGCTGCTTGAGCGATTTGGGATGTGAAGTCCTTCGGCAGCCAGCCTAAGAGATCTGGCCCGAGCCCGATATGCGCTAGACAATCAAGATGGGAAAGTCCGTGCTTCGAGTGCTAGTGACACGGCACTCTTATGTCCAACCTCTTAGCCAAGCAACTTGCCTCACGTGCTGGTTTTCGTGCAGCATGCTGTGGACCGTGGTGTAACCTTGGACGCTCGGGACTCGCTGTTGCATTTCGAAGAGAGGATCACGTCGTACACGCCGCATTCTCCACGGGTACTCGAGCATGGCATGCTCGCTCGCATCGCATTGCAGTATGGAGCATATGGGCTCTCCTGCTGCACAGCAGAGGTAAGAAGCACCCATAAGGTTGCTTCGGAATCGGAAACATCGACATCCCGCTGTATCCGTGGACGATGTCGTCTACAGATGCCACGACGAGTCTACAGAGAAAGCTACAGGACCGTGAGAAACAACTTATAAGCAATGGCAATGACTGCCTGCAGTGTAACTGTAGCTCCTGCACGACTACTGTGATCCTCTCTTCCAGACCGTAAGTCGGACAGACAAAAATCATGCCCTTCGCCCCTCTATATTTCTTCCGTCAAAACCCACCACCTCGAACAACAACCTCCCACCTCAACCCCGTCACAGCTCCAGACCACTCCGACACAACAGGCCAAGAATCCTTCACCCTCGAATTCTACTCTCCCCCAATCCCCTCCAACCACCCAACCTCAACCCAAACCCTCCCACCATCCCACAACAACAACCCAAGCCTCTACACTCCCCCTCCCCACTACCACCTCCTCCAAGCCGAGCACTTCCTCGTCCTCTCCGGCACCGGCGACTGGCACCTCAGCAAAAACCGCACCATCCGCTTGCAAGCAGGCGACAGAATCTCCATCCCAGCCTTAGCATACCACTTTTTCGAGAACGCGCCCGACAGCCGCGAACCGCTGAAATTCGGGTACTGGTATACTGCTGAGTATACAGCGCTGGAGCAGCGGTTCTTCCGCAATACGATTGGGTATATAGCGGATTGCAGGCGGGCGGGGCTGGAGGTGTCAGTTGTGCAGCTTTGTGTTTTTTCGTTGCGGAATTGGATTGTCATTGGGGTTGTTGGTTGGGGGTGGGCGCCGGATTGGGTGAGTTTGGTTGTTAATACGGTGCTTCCCGTTGTGGTTGCGGGGTGGGGGGAGTTTGTGCTTGGGTATAGGGCGAGTTATGAGGAGTATTCGTGGGACCATGAGAAGATGGGGTAGATGTCAGGGCTGTTGGTTCAAGTTTGAGATGTACGATGACAGAGTCGAGCTTCAAAGTTATACTGCAGCGTATGCTACGAGGTAGTGGCATCAGAAGAGTGAGGACCACAGGAAGAACCCAAAGATGGAAGTACTCATTTGCATTCCGAGCTCGTTACTCGTCATGGCCAGTGGCTGACGGCAGCTGGTCGTTATTGCCTCATTCCTCCCTCATCAAATACCTTCTTGGAATATCCATGTCTCTCCTTCCAAGTCGCGCATTCATGGATAGACCCTTCAGAGCGGCGGGGTGTCGGCGTAGAGGCTGGTTGCAAACGCCTCGGGGTATCTGCTGCCAGCCGGCTCCGCCTCCTGGCAAGCCTTTCTGATCTCCGCCTCATCTTCCTTGCTCAGCTTGATCTTCAGGGCGCCCACGTTCTCCTCAATCCTGGCAAGAGAAGTAGTGCCGGGAATCGGGAAGAAGTCATCTCCCTGGGCCAGGATCCAGGCCAAGGTCAGCTGACTAGCAGTGGCATTCTTCTTCTTTGCGAGCTCAGTGATGCGGTCGACGAGCTTGAGGTTCTTGGGGAAGTTCTCGGCGGAGAAACGCGGTGCCCACTTGCGGAAGTCGCCTTCCTCGAAGTCGTCGGGGCTGCGGATCTGACCACCGAGCATGCCTCTGCCGATGGGCGAGTAAGCCACGATGGCAACGCCCAGCTCGCGCGCGGTCTTGAGGAGGCCGATCTGCTCAGACTCGATGTCAAGGCTGAAAGGTGAGTACCTGTACATGTGTCAGTCTTGCTGTAGGGAATCACTGCAAAGAGGGTAGGTACATACTCAATCTGAACAGCGTCGATGTGCTCGACCTTGCAGGCGCGTCTCAGGGATTCGGAGCTGCACTCGGAGAGACCAAGGTACTTGATCTTACCCTCGTGCTTGAGCTTCTTCATCTCCTCCACAGTCTTCTCGATCGGAGTCACCTGGTCCAGACGATGGCAGTAGTAGAGGTCGATGTGAGGCACACCGAGACGCCTCAATGACTTCTCGCAGGCCTTGCGAAGGTACTCAGGGCTCGAGTCGACGTAGCGCGATCCGTCCTCTCTCATGGCGTTGGCGAACTTGGTGGCGAGGAAGATGTGGTCGCGCTTGCCGGGGTTCAGCTTGAACCACTTGCCGAGGAGGTCTTCGCTGTCTTGGTACATGTCGGCGGTGTCCCAGAAGAGATCACCCTCGTCGTAGACCTTGTCGAGGACCTTGAAGCGCTCCTCGTCGGGCTTTGGCGCGCCGTAGAAGGCGCTCTGCAACACATCCAGTCAGTGACCGAAGGCGGTGAGGATTGAGGTACCAAATGATGGTGACTTACCAGACCCATCGTGCCATAGCCCAGCCTGGTGACCTGCGGTCCATTCTTACCGAGCTTGGCGGTCGGCAGCTTGGGGTGACCGGTGATCTTGCCAGCGACTTCCTTAACCTTGTCCATGGTGTTTGTTGTTTGAAGGTGGATTGAGCGATTGGTTGGAGGTTGCGGTGGTTGTCGTTGTCGTGAGAGGAGGAAAAGATGAGGGGATGGAATTTCGATGGCGAGAAGCTTGTCTTATAACCGGTTCACATGCATCTCCCGAGAAAGAGCAAAGATGAGCTCTTTCCCTCCATTGCCATCACGGTCCGTTAAAACCACAAGTATGACGTGAGCTTTTACGGAGTTTAGAAGGATTTAATATTTAAGAAGCGTGGGGAGCCAATGGGAATGCAAGGAGCAATTTCGAAGGAAGCTTTGCGCTTGACCTGCGCAAGTGTCTACCTAGTGACCTAGTCTTGCTAGTAACCTAGGTATACCGATACTGAAGCTTACATGTATCGGAAATACCTACATGTAGGTGCTACTGTGCAGCAGCAGCTTATCAGATTGACCTTCCATGCAGCAGCAGCATCTCAGCGGCACATACGACCTTGTTTGGATGCGGTTGCAGTACAAATGATTCCTGCACGCGAAGTTCTGCGTCATGCTCAGAAATATGGGCAGGCCTAGTTTCAAGACCTCTATACTGCGCAGAAGTTCAGTACAGTAAAGCGGAGAGTGCCCTATACCATGTCGGCACTACTGTTTAACGCACGGTGATGCCAGAGATCCAGATCCCAGATACCATGAGTCTTCGTAGGGTTGCAAGGGTTTACGCTTCCATTAAATCCGTCTATACTCCTCAACATTTGCACAACTTCATCTGGTCTGGGCTCTTGATTTACTACTGAAGAAATTGTGCGTCCAGCAATGAAGGCCTTCTTCTTGTGTGGGCATCTGGGTACCCACGTCGTGTCGAAAAAACGGACAAGTGGTGGCGTGAGAGATTGACTAGCGCTCATCTTTCAGCCGCACTTGAGATTGTGTGACAATGACAGGCAGTCTAGACAAGCCTCCATCGAATAACCTTCTATGACTTGAAACGATGATCTGTGAGCGCTGCAGGACGGAGTTCTTCGCGCCTGGGACATGGAAAACACTGAAAAGCGGACAGAGATTCGATTTATTGCAATGGGCGTGCGAAGTCCCGGAGCACAAGCACTGTACTCTTTGCTCGACGATTCTGAAGGACACTATTGCTGCGCTCTCAACTTCGCAACTCGCCACTGATACTCTCGTGAAGAAGCAACTCACCAGGGACTGGCAACGGGAAGTGAAGATCTGGCCCCAAGTACCTGTCAAGGTCGAAAGACGCACCGGGCGTCTATCCTTCATAGTCGGTCCATGTTCCGCCGACTTCATCCTTCAAGATGGGTCCACGTACGGTGCCGTCAGTCTGAGGGCCAGGCTTTTCATCATGTCTCCACGACCGCACGGAAGCCAGGAAGCATCGACCAATCTGGGCAGCAGCACAGAGAGTGAGCAATCCATACAACAGGCGAAGGGTTGGTTGCAGGCATGCAACAGCAGCCCTGAACATGCCGAGTGCGCTTTCATGGCACGTAACCAGACAAGCAGAGGTCGGCCTTCTGGAGACGCCTTATTCGTCCCGACTCGCCTCCTAGATGTCGGCACTATCGAGAAGCCCGAGATTCGTCTCGTCGGAGACACCACGAAGGAAGGAGTGCAAGGCCCATACACCACCCTGAGCCACATGTGGGGCATTCCAATGGGTGACCGGTTCCAGCTGACCAACGAGAACTACGAGCAGTTCTGCCAGCGTATCGACATAACAGACCCCAAGCTGACCCTCACCTTTCGACATGGAATGGAAGTCACCCGCCGCATCGGGGTGAGATATCTCTGGATCGATTCCATCTGCATCAACCAAGGCGACAAGGACGATTTTGTTCGAGAGAGCACTAAGATGGAGGAGATTTACCGCAACTCGTACTGCAACATCGCAGCTGTGGATTCGGAGAATGGATCTCAAGGCCTTTTCCGGTCGCGAGCTCCTGAGGATCTTCCGCCTGATATTGTCAAGTTCGATGGACGGAGCTACACTTTCTTGCGTCCGGATCTGTGGGATCAACAGGTCCTTAGCGGCCCTTTGTATTCACGTGGCTGGGTATTGCAGGGTGAGCCGTAGTCTCCACGACTGATATGTCGCAAATACTGACCACAACCACAGAACGAATGCTCACCCCCCGAATCCTACACTTCGCCAAAGAGCAAATCTTCTGGCAATGCCCCAGCCTCACAGCCTGCGAATCCTCACCCTCAAGCCTCCCCGTCGGTGTCTACGGCGCAGACACCAAACTCGAACTGAAATGGCGCCGAGCCCTCCACCAAGACCGCCTCACCGACCTCGACACCGCTGATCTGAACGCCATCTGGCAGCACATCGTCCGCAGCTACACCAGCTGCAACCTGACCTTCAGCGGCGACAAGCTGATCGCGCTCTCGGGCATAGCGACGGCGATGCAGCGCGGTCTTGATGAAAAATTCCTCGCGGGCCTCTGGGACGCTACGACGGTGCAGGATAGGCCACTCGCAGATCTCGGCGATCAACTCTGCTGGACTGCCAAAAGTGGCAAGAAAATCGACGGCAGCCCTTGCGTGCGGTACAAAGACTACCGGGCGCCTAGCTGGTCATGGGCTTCTCTTGACGGTATCGTAACGTTGAGGGATCGCATCATCGAACGCAATCCGATTCCTACGTTTGAGATCAAGGCGGTTAGCGTCACGCTTCAGGATGAGGTGTGGGTTACTGGGCCGGTGAAGGCGGAGGGCAGTCGGTTGGAGCTACGTGGGCAAACACTGCCGATGGAGTTGAAAAAGACCTCGCGAGAGTGGCACCGGTGGGAGGCGCGTTGTTCTAACGAAGATGGCGATTATGCATTCGATGCGCTGATGGATGATTTCGACGAGGTCGAGTCCATGAGCAGTAACCGTGAGGGACACGCGATTCTCGCAGAGGTCATCATCTTGGCTTGCGATGTACCTGATGGTTCTTATGCCGGCCATGGCCTTGTATTGAGACAAAACGAGCGAGGAACCGACACATGTACTCGCGCTGGATGTGTGACGTTCTCTGGGTTGTCGAAAAGACAGTGGCAAGCTGTGGTGGAGAAGTCAGCGTGGAAAGACATTGTGTTGCTCTAAATCATCCTCGATAAATAGACAAATTTTGTGAATAGATAACACGAGTTCGCTGGTGAAAGGTGCATGTGTAAATGTGAGTATATTGTGTGTATGTGTACAATTCTCATGCCTTACTCCAACCTATGCTCTGGCCGAGCGATCGTGGTTTTGATCTTACTATGGCTTTTGACTTTTTGATGGTTTCGCAGCGTTCGAAGGCCATCAGAATATGATGCGGTCCAGGTCTTCTGAGAGCTGGCAAGGCTTCGATGCGGACATTGCCATATCTGAGAAGCGATCCTTCGTCTTGTAGTGTGCCAACGGATTTCCCTTCGAGGCAAACCCCCACTCATAATCGTCCGCAGGGCTGTTGGCAGGCATAGTCATCCCTCGTGTGGTGTTTTCTTGTCGAGCACATCCACCTCACTTCCCATCATCCCCCTCTTTCCTCTTCGCAACAGGCCTCGGATTCCCCCTCGACACAAACGACCCAACCCCCAAAATAATCCCCAACACCCCACTAATCAGCACAAACTGGAAAAGCGGACTACTCCCTCCACTGTAATCCATATCATCCAGCGTCCTCTCCACCCTCCGCCTCGCCTTGTGCCGCGAGCGATCCAGATTCTCGTGCCTCACCTGATGCCCATGCTGATCGAAATGCGGCACATCGTTGTCCATACCCTGCGTGAAACCGCCAGGTCCCGTCCCCGGGGCTGAATTATGATGGTCGTACGTCCCATCCGGTCCGCTCGGCGCGTGCTGTGAGCGCTTCTCGCCTTGCGCGCCGTAGCCTCCGGAGCGGTAGAACGACGGCGGCGGGCCTTTGAACTGTGTGCGTCTCTTGCTGAGGCCTGAGGCCGGGCGGCCGCCTGCGGGCGTGCTATGGGAGGAGTAGGAGCCGCGGTGGCCGCTGAAGTCGCTGCCGGGGCCGGAGAAGGACTGCTTGGAGGGCAGGAAGTCGCGGTCGTAGGTTTTGCGCTTGTCAGCGGAGCCTAGGATGGAGTAGGCTTCGCTGACGGCGACGAAGCGCTTTGATTTGGAGGAGTCGTTGGGGTGGAGGTCGGGGTGGTTGGCTTTGGAGAGCTTGTAGAATTGTCTGAGAAGAAGTTGTTAGTGAGTTGAGAGGATGGAGTTGGAAAGGAGAATTACGCCTACTTCTTTACATCTGACGGTGAAGCATCTGTAGGCACACCCAGTGTCTCGTAGTGGTTTGGCATAGTAGGACTAGCCTTCATGCGCGGCGTTTGGTGGAAGGAGGCGCGCTGGGCCATTGGGGCGCGCAGTGTCTGCTTGTAACATATTGGCTGCAGTCGCCGAAGCAGACATGACCGCACAAGCATGCCTTGTATGCGGCATCTGAGGACAGAGATTGTGAGGTTGTCGATAGGAATATGTGCTTGTTGGTGGTTTGCGATTTGGTTTGCTTGCCCCAGACTGATGGCGCAGGTACGAATATGGTGATGTCACTTGTAACGATTCATGATGTTTGTCGTCGGACGTGCGAGATCGGATAACGAGTGTGCCGATCGTGGCGATTGATAGGAAAGACATCTTGTGTATCACTTACATGTCTGAGATCTTGCCTTTACGGAGTAGAAGCAGATGGGACGAAAACTCATGGTGCCTTGTCAAATACCCACAGTACAGATCTTTATCTTCTCTTCTCTCACTTATGGCAAGGTAGGAAGAATTGACACAGAACTGCTCACATCGGTTCTCCTAAGGCGATACCATATCCACCTGCACTACTAAGAAAAAACACCACTAAACGCCCTCCCTAACATCCCTCTTCCCACTCTCAACCTGCACCCCAACCGCCTCCTCGGCCTCAAACGTCTTCCTCCGCACAGCATCCACATCAAACTGCGCCTTACTGTTGAAGATCGTCTCCATTTCCTCGATACTCCGACCCTTGGTCTCCTTAAGGAAGAAGAAGACAAGCGTGGCCATCACGATATCCAGAACCGCATAGAACAGGAAAACGTACGAGCCCATCTTCGCGATCATGTAGGGCGTGACGAGCGAGTACATGAAGTTGAAGAGCCACTGCGTGGAGACGCCTACTGAGCTGCCCACTTCTCTGATGCGGGTAGGGAAGATCTGGGATGGATGGTCAGCTGTGTTTGTATTGCAATGATGGTGAGATTGGCTTACTTCTGCGCAGTATGGCCAAGGCAATGGGCCCCAGCTAAATTGATAGATGGTGTTTGTGATGAAGATCATCGCTACCGTAGCGATGCCCGCCGAAGTGGCGGAACCAGCATTAGGGTCGGGCGAGGGGGTGGTATTGTTCACGATCGTGACGATGATGAAACACATCGACATCAGCAGCGCGGCAATCCAGAGCGTAGGCTTGCGGCCCCAGCGCTCCGAGAAGAAAACGATGAAAGTCAAGACCGTGAGGAACTTTTGGGCACCGAACAGACCCGTGATGAGCAGATTTTGAGTGCCTCCACCGACGAGGAGCTTGAAGAATTGCGGTGCGAAGTAGGCGAGTGCTGTCATGCCGGTCGATTGCTGGCCGAGGAAGATTCCAAATGCGATTGCAAGGCGCTTCTTGTTCGCAGGCTCCAGTAGTTCGCGACTCTGGAAGCCTTCGCTTGCACGCATCTCCTCAGCGATACCTGCTTTGATCTCGGCGAACTCAGCCTTGACTTCTGGGCCTGTAAGGTATTGTCAGCACTACTTGGCAATAATTAGCACATCGACACGCCACTCACCATCATCAGCCCTCATCCACGACAAACTAGCCCACGCCTCATCATACCGCTCCTTCTTGACCAACCAGCGCACACTCTCCGGGAAACCAATCAAGCCAAACCCAAGAACCGCAGCCGGAACCATCTGCAACCCGACCGGAATTTGCCACTGCGCAGACTGCACTGACATGCCAATTGCAACGCCATAATCGATCCAGTAGCTGATCATCACTCCCAAAGCGAACAGCATCTGCATGCCGCTGCCCAGCTGCCCGCGGATCTCCTTCGGCGCCATCTCAGCATTGTAGCTCGGTGCCACGGCCGTTGCAGCTCCGAGGCCGAGACCAGAAACGAACCGTCCGACGTAGAAGCATGCGAGCGAGTGGGATGGTATGACTTGAAGAATCACACCAAGTATGAACACCGCACAACTCGCCATGATCGTTCTCCGCCGCCCGAAGCGCGCAGAAATGAGCGAGATTGCCACAGCGGCGAGGAAAGCGCCGACATTCTGCAGCGAGACCATGACGGCGCTGACGGTCGTTTTGTCGGTGTAGCGGAAATCATTCTGGTAGGATTTGAGGGTGAGGACGCCGCCTGCGAGATGCGTTAGAGGAAAGGATGCCACGATACATGTAGCTGTGGGAGTTTGTGTGGCGAGGAGACGTACCAACGATGCCTGTGTCGTACCCAAAGAGAAAACCAGAAGTACAGATGAAGAAGCCGAAGAAGTAGGCTCGGAAGGCACCAAGCCTCGTGCCAGGAAGCTTCGGCATGTCTCTATTGGATATAGGGTTGTCGTATAGACGGCAAGTCCCTGTAATTTGATGCAAGTCGCAACAAGCAAAGCGCAAAAGCAAGCTGTCGTATAGGCAGCGTAAGATAGACAAACAAACCCAAGCTCTCAAGATAAGTTAATAATGTCTTACAAGACAAGAAGAAGAAGAGGGGTTCAAGGTGCAGCAGCGGTCAACCGATCGACATGCGCGCTGAAGAAGGATTGCGGCTCGAGCTGTGAGACAAAGCTCCGCGTACTATTCTATTGATGAAACCTTCCACTGTATAGGAGCCGCCGTGGCGAAGTTAAAGGTCATTAACTCGCCCGCCACGTTGCTTGGTTGTGCTTCGCTTGTTCGTTGTTGAGACAGCACGGCAGCACGCGACCTGAGCACGCAATCCAGCTATAACCCGAACGGGAAGTCATCAACAATAGAATAAATGGAGTGCGGGGAATTCTTGCTGGCGGTTGCTGGGTTTGGCTAAATGTGTGTATACAGTACCTGCGTGTCCACATATGTAAGGTATCTAACTGAAAGAATCATTCATTAAAAACAGACTCATGAGCCTAGTAGTGCCATATTCCTAGCACCTATACCCTTCCAAGGTTCCAACGCCGGCAGTGCAATCAGCTCTCCGCGTGCGGAAAGCGAGCATATGCCCATATACGTACATAGATATCATCCAATATTCATCACAGGCTGTTGAAAAACTCCAGCCCGCCTATAAACCATCTATCCTGCGCCCTGTTAGTATATTGTAACATCCGCTCTGCCCCAATCCCTGTCTCCAAAGGCACCAGATCCGCATGGCCGGCACAGAGTTTCTCCCAGATGATCTTAATTTGGATTGGATGCCAGTTCTTCAGCCACGGCCATTTCTTCAGTCTTAATTCTAGATCCTCGCAGCTGTAGATGTCTGCTTTTCGGATTGCTCTGTACATCAGTTCCAGTAGTGCTGTGGAGTCCAAGAGGTCGTGGGCACGCAAGGTGGCCACGATTGTGAAAAGAACCCAGAGTAGCGATTCCAGCCCCGCGGAGATATACCACTGCGTGACCATGTCGTCGAATGACTCGATAACTTTGCAAGCTCGGGTGATCAGCGCTAGGTGGCTTTCCTTGCGTTGCGCCGTCCAAAAGCGGGACGCCATCCACACGTGGAGTTGGATCGCAGAAGTCAGAAGTACCACGACGTGCGCGGTGAAAGTATCCCCTTGACTGCGCGAAGCTCGCGCTTGCACAACTCGAAGTCCGTACTCCAAAGCGTATATCTGACCGAATGGCGGGACCTCCCCACGGCTGAGCGTATCCGAACAATAACAAAGTGCGTGGAGTTTTCTGTACAGATCGCAGGCCATGTCCAGAGTGAAGAGAGGGGAGCGTGGGCAGTTCGCGGCGTTGATGGAGCCAAGTCGGTTGGCGTCGTGCTGACAGGATAGCACCGACGCAGGTAATTCACGATACTCCGCCGGAATGTAGAATGGAGTCTGTGGTTCCGAGCCAGTGAACAGAGCAAATCGGAGGTCAATCCAGGCGATGTAGAGCCAAGCGTGTGGCGATAGCGAAGGCATGTCGATAAACTTGCAGACAGCGCGAAGATGCGTCGCTGCAGCTTCGAATTGTCCGTCGCGAATGTCAAGGAAGCCCAATATGGCGATGGCGACTATCGTCAGCGGATCCGGTGCATTTCGCGCTGCCATCTGGGTTTCGTTGATGTCGGCGACGATGTCTTGTATTACTCGACTTTTCTGCTCGAGATATTGTGTGTTGGCTTGTTTGGAGAAGACTGCTTTTTTATGCAGTGCAAATGAGCCCATGATCGCGTACATCGGCTTGTTGACGCGAGCCATCTCCCACAGTGCCTTTACCCAGTGGTCCTGTGCAGAGCTGAAGAATTCGAGGTCTTTGGCCGGCATTTGGCTGACGAAATACCACTGGCCAAAGTCTTCGACATCTGCCCCGCGCGTGTCGAGCAGCAGCCTGTGAAACGGCGGATCCGTACTGACATCTTGAGGGTGTGTGCTGTCGAAGGTTACTTCTTCGACGTCGGCATCGTCCTCATCCTCAGGCGAGGTGTTGGTGGTCTCTTCGTGGCGATGTTCGCTATCCGAGGTAATGCGACCAGCGGTGCTGGCAGGTGAGATGGTACTCGAGGCATCAGATCCTTGGAAGGAGTGCGGATGCTCGCGGTATGGGATGAGAGCCGGCGTTTGTGGCACGCCATAGTGAAACGGCATGTGGGTTGCGCTCATGTACTTGGGATTATTGTGGTATTCCGGAGTTGGCTCATGGGAATCCCAGCGCGACGCGACATGAGGTGCGCCTGTCGCTAAGTCCTCCACCCAATGCGCGGTGTAGTGTGGATTATCTGGGTCCATGCATGCCCCCTGTTATGCGGGTGTTTTTGTTGAAACGCGAAGGAGAGTGTCGTTCAGGCGTGCAGCTATGCGAGTGTACAACGAGCATGATGCCATGGCTCGCGTGGCTGCGGCTGTCAATAATGTTATCGCCTGCGGGTGATTTGTGATTTGCCACTAGACCCCGCAACCTTATGCTCCTCCTCCTCCGTCGGATAACTTGGTCTTGGATCCTGTTGGTGTTCTGTTGTGCCTGCGCGGTTTCTCAGAGCTTGGGCTCCCGTGATCGGCCGGCAGAGCTCGGAGCATTAGTCTATTGTGGAGGCTGAGCGATAGAGCAAGTATTAATATTGGTATGGGAAACGTTTAGTCAACGAATCAATCGCTACAACACGACTGCACTCGAGACGGGGAGACGGCACACACGGGACAAGTTACGAATACTGAAGCGTTCCATGTAGTTGATCTGCGTACCTCGCGTGCGTACTTCTTATCTCCCTACGGTCAGATATATCCGAGTTCCTTGAAGGCGTTCCTCAAGATCTGCCGAATCGTCTCCTCCTTGCGATAGTTGTAATCCTGAACAACGCCCCCATCCGCCCTCGTCTGACTTGCTGCGAGTTCCTTCGCCTCGTGATATAGAGCCATGTCCTCGGGGCAACTCAGCAGCCGCTCCTTGAAGATCTGATGCCGCGCTACCTCTGGCGAGTCCGGGCTCCAAACGTGCAGATTGACAGCGCGGGGGTCGTAAGTGTAGAAAAAGCGATGCTGGTGCCAAGCGGGCTCGCGTAGAATGAACTTGAAGCCGGCCTGCTCGAGTTTGTCCACGTACGCCGCCTCGTCGGCGCTGTCTTTCACCACCAGGTCAATGTCGATGATGTCTTTTGCCGGCAGATCAGGGACGCTTGTAGATCCTGTGTGGTGCACCGCAACGGCCGTGTCGCCTAGTGCAGCAGTGATCCGGGTTTTCAGGGCATCGAAGGCCTCGGCCCAGCCTGCGTTGTTCGGCGCAATGATTTCTACTGGAGGCTCATGCTCGCGGAATGCAATGCGCTCCACGATCTCGGGTTGGTGCACATAGTCCTCCAAGATTTCTGCGACGGTCGGTGCCATCTTACGGTGTGGTATATCGACGAGAATACTTGGATTCGAACAGAGTGCTCGACGTGTCTTTTACAGCCGCAATATCCAGCCCAACGGAGCCAACCCAAAAGCGACACCGCTTTGGTGCACGAACCTTCCAGTATCACCGCTTGGGCACATGTGCTTTTCGCGTGCTCTGTCCTGAACTGCAAGATCAGCCCATATCTTGTAGTCTGTAAAACATCAAGGTGCCTACAAGTACCTTGTTGATGATCCTCAAAATTCCTAGGGCACAGGACACACTCGGAAGCTGCACTTCAGATCGGCACAGTGTCATCGGCCCGTACACTTCACGCCACGCAGCCGAGACTATCTCATAGTTCTCGCTCAGTAAGGAGCTGACTTATCAGCATGCACAAGTAATGTTGGCGACAAGGAAATATGGTCCAGCAGAGCATCACAGTCGTGAGGCGCTCAAGTTGGTTTTACACAGGTCCATCAAATTCGAGAGAACTATTGAACAGGGTGAGGTCAAACAATTCCATGGGAAAGCAGTGCTCAACATTCGCCGAGGATCTCCGTATTCCAACGTATCACAAAGTATCCGCGACCCAAGATCTCGCAATGTAGATCACTCGTGTTCGTTTGACGAAACCTTGTCCCAGTCTAGTACACAGCCCTATATGCGTGGACATGCGCTGCTCCCTGGGCAGAATTCTTCGCTGTGAAGTTACCTGCCCGAGCCATTGACTTTCGCCAACACGGATAGCTTTGCTTTCTCGCTCACAGCAAGGATGGCTGTTATCATCGCTTCGGATTGACTGGTAGGTATCCTTCGCCTTGATACTGCGAAGATGCTAGCAATCTGGGCATGCCTGGAGAAGGACCGTCATTGATTTGGCCATAACCATCCTCATACTGAGCTCTGTGGTATTGCGAGGGAGGGTAAGGGCTTTCATTCGAGGGGCCACTGTGTAACATTAGGTCAATGCTATTTGCATCGTATCGTAGGAGCAATCACACTGACCTGCCCAGCTTCGTCGAAATGTAGTAAATGCCAGTGCTGAGAGCGGCGAGCTTGATCTTGGCTGCGGCCATTTTGATATGGAGAAGGAAATTGCAGTGATTGTTGATGGCTTTCCAAAATGATTGCAATGTGGTAAAGTGTTTACGGTAATTGACTTGGATCGGTATATATCATGTCAGTGTTGTGTCAACAGGATCCATTATCCCCATCGGCCGACTCGAAGGATCAATCGTTAAGTCCGAGTCTCTACAAAAGACCGAGCCTCAAGGCCGAGTGATACACTATGTATGAAGACCGAATGGGTAGTTGTCCTGGTGTATCGTTCTACGATTGGAGGCTTTCAAAGTGCCCGTGTCACGGTACTAGTGATCTATCCGATATGTTCAGGGTCCAGTCTTCATGGGTATATTTCAAGCCTTCTGCACTGCTACTTTCACTTGTACAAACTTCCGCATGACCTCAAGTACAAAGCTGGTTCAGATCTCAAGTAGGTATGTGAGGCAATCGCCATTGCTCATCCCGGCAATATGCTTTCAAGGTCTACAGTGCCGGCCAGGACCTGTGCTGCTTGGGATTCGCCACGTCCGTAGGTCCGCAAATCAGAGGATACTTCCCGAATCACAACACCTTCGTGAGGCATGAGTAACCCGATCCATCCGATATAGAAGTCTCTACCAGCTCAAATTGTGTGACAATATGTCGTGCGACGTATATTACTGGCCAGAAGGGCCTTCCTTCAAGGTGAAATGCGTTGACATCGTAGAACAAGATCGCGTGGGCCATCCTCAGAGTAATTGCTCTCCAGGATGCTGTGTCCAGGGATTGCTCCAACTGGCTGTTGTTTCAGCTGCCGTCACTTCATTGGACGGTAATACCAAGCGCTGATCATCGCTCCCTAGTGCGCGTGGGCGCTTTCTCGAGAAAGCCATCTCCTGTGAAAGCTCTGACGTGGCGGGAGTGAAGTCCTTTCATCTGTGGTAGCATGCCCGACTGCCCCGCGCGCATCTTCATAGATCGGCATGAATTGCGACTCAGATCGATGTGTTGCCAGGATACCAAGCGTTGCCTATTTTCTCAACTTCTTTGATGAAGTTTGGGCTGTTAATCTCGAGCGATGCGTTCGGCTTCGCCCGGCGCGAGTCGTGCTCGTCAGGAACGTAGAATGGATTCCTGAGGAGTCGAATGTATGCCGTCTGTAGGGCTTGGAAGGCCTGGGGCGATGACTATCGTCAGCAAAATACCGATTAGAAAATGGACATCAGGCATCACGAACAGGCGTCAGATCTCTGTCCTTCAAGCCAAGCACAGCAGCTTTGCCTGCTCCAACACTACCAGCAGGCCTGCCTTCCATGTCGACTACTATGACCAGCTTGACACCAGTGTTGGTCACCCAGCCGTACATTGCAATCCGCTCGTCGAGCGCGTGGAGAAGTCCAAAGTCATGCCCAATGGTCTTGGAGGGTATGCGAGCTTCGAAGATATCCAGGCAAGAGTTCAGCATGAATGAGTATTCCAGCTTGTTCCGCTCAGCCTCATAACCAGGGCCTGAGGCAGGAAAGAGAGAGATATGCAGTGGGTTGTTCTATAGAGCAATGAGCATTTAGGTAAACATGTACATCTTGGGTGGGAGTAGTACACTACGGCCAATCACGCCTATGCAGGCGATCGAGGGTGTCCTGCCGTCCATGGCTTTGGTGATTCGATGCCACAGTCAATGTTGAAATGCAACTCTTGCTGGTGACTAGGCCAATATTGCCACACTGTGATTACGAAAGAGTGGTTTTAGGGTTTTATTGACGGACTGAAGGCGGATGTTGATCGAATAGTTGACGCCCTCAAGCCGATCTGAAGGGGCGACTGGCAACGGGAACTCTGAGCCAATCACAACACGCTGATTCTTCCAACGCCACGCTCGACCTCTAAACTCGGATCATAGAAACGACTTCAACACCACCACGACCTCGCGCCACCACTCTCCACTCCTCCTCCCGCAACACACCCACAATCACAATCGCCGCCATGTTCTCGACAACAAGGCAAGCGACCGCCATAGCGCTGCGCGGTATGTTTGCCCTCCACGCCACCCCACCGCGACCAGGAGACTGACAATACCACAGCGAGACCGACCGCCGCCCTCCAGCCTTTCCGTGTCGCCAATGCCGCCTACATCTCCTCCTCGAGCACAAAGCCTGCTGCACCTGTCACGCAGAGCCCCGGTCTGGTCCGTGGCGCACCGGGCACGCCTCCTCCCATGAAGGCGATTACTGGCAAGCCGCACCGCGAAGTGCCATTGCCCAGCCAGGAGGGCAAGCAGGGTGTCATGCAATACGCACTGTATGTTTTGGATTACGGGCAAGATTTTGGAAGACATGTACAGGCTCTGACATGAGATACAGTACCACCCTTGACCAAGTCGCAAACTGGGCGCGCCAGGGATCTCTCTGGCCCATGACCTTCGGTCTTGCCTGCTGCGCTGTTGAAATGATGCACCTTTCCACTCCCCGTTACGATCAGGATCGCATGGGAATTATTTTCCGTGCCTCGCCCCGTCAGTCCGACGTCATGATTGTCGCCGGCACTCTCACCAACAAGATGGCACCCGCTCTGCGCCAGGTTTACGATCAGATGCCCGAGCCGAGATGGGTCATCTCCATGGGTAGCTGCGCCAACGGTGGAGGCTACTACCACTACAGCTACAGTGTCGTCAGAGGATGTGACCGCATTGTGCCTGTCGACATTTACGTGCCCGGCTGCCCACCCACTGCCGAAGCACTCATGTTCGGTATTTTCCAGCTGCAGAAGAAGATGAGGCATACCAAGATCACCCGCATGTGGTACAGGAAGTAAGCGGGAAGATGTATGGGAAGATATAAACGAGGGCGTGGTAGGACAAAAAGAAGTCCATGTCCATGCATTAGGGCGTTTTGGCAGGGCTTCAGCCACTGCAATGTGTACTCTTGTTCCTTTGTACATACCGAATTCAGGCGATGATACCTTTACCAATGGCTAATGGTACCATTTTCACGTTTTGCTGTTGTTCAATACTAGCATTTGTACATTACGAGATATGAGTCTATGACGCGCGACAGTTGCTGAAGAGACCTAGTACAAATTTGGAGCTGAATGTATCAGAGTATCGAATTGCTTGAGCATGCTTAGACCTCGACAACTATTGTGCGCCTACTCAATTCTCTAAGCGACTTCTACATATATCGCTCAACCCCTCATGTTCTCAATCACACATCTCACCATCTGCCACCCTCTTGCTCGCTGGTCAACCTGCAACTTGAGCACGGAAAGCTCCCGAACCTGCAACAATCCGCGCCGATTTCCCCTCATTTAAACTTCTCTCTCCCATCGATTCTCCCAGCTTAACCACACACGATGTAACCTTGATGATCATCGATCACACATAACTGCCTTTTCTCCCCTGTTCATCAGGCAGGCAGTGATGCATATCCTCCGCGCACCTGCGTGCGGGGGACGCGCACAGAGCATGGTCGTTGTTGGGTACAAAAATGGTAAGGTAACGATAGCGTAGGTATATTCCCTCAGAGAATCTCTTTCCTTGCTTTACAAACCCCCCAACATCTCAATAGACAGCCCGCATCTACAGCACTCTCGCAGTCATGGCGCGCTCACGCCTAATGAGTCCTCTCGCGTGCCTCGCTATCCTGGCTTCTACCATCCATCTTTCCAACGCACAGAACGCTACCAACATCTTGGGCTTCGTCGACCCTCTCATCGGAACGATCAATGGCGGCCATGTCTTTGCTGGGGCTAGCTTGCCGTTTTCGATGGCTAAAGCTGTTGCTGATACTAATGGCGACGAGCTACAAGGGGGATATGCTTCAGATAACAGCAATATCACTGGGTTTAGCCATATGCATGATTCCGGGACTGGAGGGGTGAGTTTTGCGCTTTTCTTTTCTTTTTTCTGGTTGACTTGTGGGTTTGATGGGGAGGAAGTGGTTTTGTGGTCTGCTTCTATGTGAGGTCTGGGGCGATGATCGTTCTTTTTATAATAACATTTGATTGCAATTTATTGATGCAATCTTAGCTAACTGACATCTTAGTCGCCTTCGCTTGGCAATTTTCCTCTGTTTCCTCAGGCAGGGTGTCCGGATGATGATTTGAACAAGTGCTTGTTCACGAAGACTGATCGTGCTACGCCGCGTATCAATGATTCCGTCGTTGCGAGCCCAGGGTATTTCTCTATCGAGCTCACGACCAATGTGAAAGCCGAGATGACCGTGACGAACCACACGGCTCTCTATCGCTTCTCGCTTCCCGAAACACCAACAGAAAGCAATGCCACCCTGAGCCCTCTGATTCTCGCCGACTTGACCGACCTCCCGAACTCCAGGACGAACGGCTCCGTCTCGGTTGATGAGACCACAGGCCGCATCTCTGGCAGTGGTGTCTTCAGCCCCAGCTTCGGCATTGGCTCATATACCCTCCACTTCTGCGCCGACTTCTCTGGCGCCGACATCCGTGACACGGGCGTGTTCATGAACAACCGTGCAGGCAGCGAGCCCAAGAACCTCACCGTAGTACCAGACGGCATCAACAACTCGCCGCAGATCCTGCCAGCCGGAGCCTGGACGCGCTTCAACGCTTCCACCGAGATCGTCGCCCGTGTCGGCGTCAGCTTTATCTCCATCGATCAAGCGTGCTCGAACGCAGAACGAGAGGTCCCCGATTTCGACTTCGACGCCGTGCACGAAGCCGCAGTGCAAGCCTGGACAGAAGCCCTAGGCGTAATCTCCGTGAAGCCCGGTGGCGCGAACGACAGCATACAGACAGTCTTCTGGTCAGGCTTGTACAGAGCATCTCTCTCCCCGCAGGACTACACGGGCGAGAACCCGCTGTGGGAGAGTTCGGAGCCGTACTACGACTCGTACTACTGCATCTGGGATTCTTTCCGCAGCATCCATTCGCTCATCACGCTCGTTGATCCGATCAGCCAGGCCCGCATGATTCGCAGCTTGATTGAAATTTATCGAAAAGAAGGCTGGTTGCCGGATTGCAGGATGAGTTTGTGCAAAGGATTCACCCAGGGAGGCTCGAATGCGGATGTGGTGTTGGCGGATTCGTACTTGAAGGGTATCAATGATGGGATTGATTGGGAAACGGGGCTCGAGGCTGTGCTGAAGGACGCGGAGGTTGAGCCACTCAATTGGGCGGTGGAGGGTAGGGGTGGGTTGAAGAGCTGGAAAGAGTTGAATTTCATTCCGACTGATGATTATGATCCGTATGGTGTTGGGCCTTTCACTAGGAGTATCAGTCGGACGGTGGAGTACGCGTACAACGACTTTTGCGTGGCTGAGATGGCTAGAGGGTTGGGTAAGCAGGATGAGTATGAGAAGTATGCTGCGAGGTCGGAGTACTGGCGGTGAGTCTTGAACATTGCAACGAATCACCCACCCGCACCCACTGACAAAAGAAACTAGCAACATGTACAAAGAAGATCAGACCAGCGCTCTGGACACCGGCTTCGCCAACGAGACAGACACAGGCTTCGTCGGCTTCCTCCAACCCAAATACCTAAACGGCACCTGGGGCTACCAAGACCCCATCTTCTGCTCACCCTTGCTAAACTTCACCTCCTGCTACCTCAACCCCAACGGCCACGAAACCTACGAAGGCAGCTCCTGGCTCTACACCTTCTACGTACCCCAAGACATGGCCAGCCTAGTCACCGCCCTCGGCGGTCCAGCCACGTTCGTGAAGCGCCTCGACTACTTCCACGAATCAGGCCTGCTGTACATCGGCGACGAGCAAGGCTTCCTCGACGTCTTCTTGTACCACTACGCCGGCCGCCCTGCGAAGAGCGCCGAGCGCGCGCACTTCTACATCCCGTCGCAGTTCAACGATACCGTGAACGGAATCCCAGGCAACGACGACAGCGGCGCGATGGGTTCTTTCGCCGCGCTGACCATGATGGGGATTTTCCCCAATGCTGGGCAGGATGTGTACTTTATCACGCCGCCTTTCTTCGAGGAAGTCAGCATTCGCAATAAAGCCACTGGCAAGACGGCGGTTATCAGGAATGTGAATTTCGATCTGGCGTATGAGGCTATATATATTCAGAGCGCGACGCTGGATGGGAAGGCGTATACGAAGAATTGGATTGGGCATAGTTTCTTTAGGGATGGAGGGGTGTTGGAGTTGACGCTGGGGAGGAATGAGAGTGCGTGGGGGACGAGGGAGGAGGATCTGCCGCCTAGTTTGTCGACTAGGGGTGGTGGTCATGGTTATGCTGGCGGGATGATTTAGGTGGAGATTGGGGAAGAAGAAGGGGTTGATACGGGGCGGTAGTGCTGTACTGGTTGTAGTAGGAACCCTGATGAAACGTTATGAAGGACCTTGAGGTGAGGTTGTGGCTGAGAAGAGTGGGTGTTTCCAAAGGAGACCCTGCAGCTATAGTCGATAGATAGATATGCAATTAAGGAGCTTCTAGAAAGAGATGAGCAAACGGACACGCGCGAAACGTCGTTTCGTTTGCATGCGGGTTGTCGCAGATCATTTGGTCGCACCTGCCTTGCTTGAAGTGTGCTGTTGTTTGTTGATCCGTTGGGCAGTGATGCCTTGCCTTGCCTCAGTGCTGCTCAACCTCACCTCATCCTCATCACCAAATCAAGCATGACTGCAATGAGGAACTCAACCAGGTCATCCACCCTAATACTAAATTAACCAACATCACGCGCTCCACCACACCGCCAACATGGCCATGGCAACGATGCTCTACAACGAGAACCCGCCACTTCGAAACGAGCCGCCTGTCGACCTCGCCACCACTTCACCCATGCCCGGTCGTGCGCACGAGCAGGAGGTATGTTCGCTTCAACATCCTCCCCTTGCGGTATAGCAATCTGCCGGCTCGAAACTGTTAGCTGCTACCAGAGTGACTATCGGCAGCTCTGCTAAAGTTGGCGGTTTCACGCCGACCAGCCAATCCCGAGCACGCGCGCCATAGCGTGCCTCAAGCGTGCCCTCGCGTGCTTCTCGGGTCAGGACGGGCGATCACGCGGCGAAGGGCGACCTTCCCCGGCCTGCTGGTGTTTTGCTGGCTACTCTTCGCCTCGCGACTCCTTACCACTACTGTTATTAATTCCATATACCAGACTCATCCACTCTCATCCACCGCAAACCGCACATCATACAACATGTCTTCCCCTCTCTCCTCCGATATCCCCAAGCCTTACGGCTCCACCGAGAAGGTCGTCAAGCAAGCCTTGGCCCTTCCCGTCCCTGCTTTCGGTGACTTGAGCAAGGCCGCCAACGACGTATGTTGAGCCATTGTTATGATCGTGAGTATTGGGAGTATGTGCTGACATCCAATTCAGCTTATCAACAAGGACTTCTACCACACCGCCCAGGGTTAGCATGCGCCGGCAGATCAAACATGAAACAAGAGATGGTATACTAATAATCTGGACACAGCCACCCTTGACGTCAAGCTCAAGGCTCCCAACGGCACCAACGTGACCGTCAAGGGCAAGCAGGGCTTCGACGGTGTCACCACCGGCTCCGTAAGATCTCATCGCATACCATACTCCGCGCGCTGGAGCTAACAACAAGGAAACAGGTCGAGGGCAAGCACACTCTTAAGCCTCAAAGTACGCATACCACCAAATCTCCTTCTTCCTCAACACGGCATCGTAGGAAAGGTTTCGTCAGTGTCTTCTCGATGCTGGCGCCCTTGCCTACGCCTCTGCGAATACCCCTCTACATGTCCATTGTGACTGCCCCACAGAACTCAACATCTCTCACGAAGCTCATCCTGACTTGTCAACCTCGCGCAGACGTCACCGTCACCCAGGCCTGGACCACCGCCTCTCTCCTTGACACCAAGGTTGAGCTCGCCAACGTCGCCTCCACCGGCGTCAAGGTCGACCTCCAGAACCTCTGGAACCCCAGCAAGCCCAACAGCGCCGCCCAGAAGCTCAACCTTGCCTTCAAGAACCCCAACGTCCACTCCCGCGCTTTCATCAACTACGGCCTTGCCAACGGCAACCTTGACGCTGTTCTTGACGTGACCGCCGGCCACGAGGGCTTCCTCGTTGGTGGTGAGGCTGGTTACGACGTCCAGAAGGCCGCCATCACCCGCTACTCGCTCGGTCTCGGCTACCAGACCTCTGCCTTCACCGCTTCCCTCGTCGGCACCCAGAACCTCTCCGTCGTTGCCGCTTCTTACTACCAGAAGGTCAACTCCGCCGTTGAGGTCGGCACCAAGGCCGCCTACGACGTCCAGAGCGGTAAGCCCGCTGGCCTCGAGCTTGCTTCCAAGTACAAGCTTGACCCCCTCACCTTCGCCAAGGTACGTTTGCGCAAGACCTGTGTTTCCAACGAATTTCAGCAAACTAACACATTTACCCATAGGTCAAGATCAACGACCGCGGTATCGCCGCCCTTGCCTACAGCACCAAGCTCAACGCTGGCACCACCCTCGGCCTCGGTCTTTCCCTCGACACCGCCAAGCTCAACGAGGCCGGCCACAAGATCGGCACCTCTCTCACCTTCGAGGGTTAAGTGTATGATGCAAAAGATTAGATGTACAGTACGGTAGATGAGGAAAGACACTTTTTTTTCTTGCCATGCAATACTTGTTCTCAGATGATATGAGTGAAAAACACCTTTTTCGTGGTTTCGAAGCAGTATTCTGAACAACGCGTTGTTGGCTGGGCATTTTGTGGCGATTCGCCAGCACACCAGGTATGCGCACGAGGTAAGTCTAGTAATGAGGATATGTTGACTGTTATAAATTCGCGGCGTGTATCACTGATAGAGACGGCTTTCCGCGGACTCAAAAAACAATAAGAGGTCAGACCATCCATGTCTCCCAGGCTCCTAGTGGAGAGTGAACCCCTCGACGTCAATCCCGTTTCTCGTCCAGAAATTCTGCAACGAAATATCATGACCGTACGAAGCCAGCAGTACGAACCCTCGAAACGCAAAAACCCCCGGCGACTGACACTCGGGACGAAGAATCACAGGGCCATGGGCGCCCGCGACCATCGTGATGATATCACCCTTTCGTACAATTCCAGGCGCAATCGCGAGAAGTCCGGCCACCGACACTACCACTGTTGCGTGGTCGGAGACGCTTTCGAGATAGCGTTGGTAGCTCTTCATCTCTGATTGAATGGGCTGGTGCGCGACTTCGCAAAGCTTGTTGCTCACCAAGGCGACTTTCTCGAGGAAGCCGATCGGGTCGTTGTGCCGACGCCAGTTGTACTCGTGCTCATGGGGCTCGAGATCAATTGAGAGCTCTGCACTGCTCGCGTCCGGTTGCAGACCTGTGCCCCAGACGGATTTGTGGTAGGCGGTCTTGGGTCTGGTAGGTGTGGCGTGGAGCTTTTGAACGAGACGGCGGAGCATCTCGGTCGCTTGTTGGATGCTCGGGGTTGGTTGCCAGGTGTGCTCTGACAGAGGGACCGATACGGCGTCTTCGACGACATCGAACCGTGACCCCAGGACTGCAAGATCGCGCCCGTTCCGACTGAAACGGGGTCCTTCTTGGGGTTTTGCGAAGCGCGCGTGCCAGACACTTCCGTTGTGATGAGCGAGACCGAACTGCGGTCCAACTTCTCTTTTCGCCAAAGCGGCAAAATCGACGGTCCACGTGGGCAGTCGCGGCGTTTGCTGTACTGCTTCGGACACCATGACAAGCGTCAAAATGGCCATGTCGTCCGCCGCAAGCAAAGCCGCGTACGTCGCGTCCATGAACACCTCCTCCGCCGTCCGGGTGTAGTCCGCAAGCACTCTATCGGAAATCTGCCGCGGCAGTATGCTCAGCAGTCCATAGATTTTGTCTCGCGGATCAACGCACTCCCGCTTCGAAATCCACACCGTAGCTTGGTGCAGCGAGAGGCGTCCCAGCCCGCGCAACTGCGTCAGCGAGGTAAAACTCTCGAAGAAAGCTCTTAGGTGCGGCGCATCGTCCGCTCGAGGCCTGCTGTCGTACTGCAGCATCAAGTCGGGGAGGTCGTCCCACTGGAAGGGCCCGTGGTAGTAGACTGCCCTTCGAGCGTGCACGAATTCCTGCACTGTCCAGACTCTCTCGTGCCAGCGCGGGCGACTGGTGCGAAGCGTGCTTTCGAGCGCTTGCTTGAAGCGGCGGCGGCACTGTTGGAGAACTGCTGCGTGCAAGTGTCGCGATCTCACAATGGCTGGCAGTCGAAGAATCACAGCGAAGAGAGCCCGTGAGAGTAGAGGTAGATCGTCGGGAAGGTCTCCCAGCCAGATGATGACGCAGTAAGCACGCTGGTAGATCTCGCCCATGAACGCCACTTGCTGGCTGCGTTCCGCGAGATTCGTCTGGTCGATGCAGATGGCGTCGATCCAGAGGTCCCGGGGCTGTTGGGTGCGATGTCGCAGGCGGCGGAGGGCGCGGGCGAGATTGTCGGTGATGGGGATGCGGATATTGTCTTGCACTTCGACGGATTGGGAATGCAGAGACTCGCCCCATGTGTACGATAATGCCTCGAAGTCGGACTGTGAGGATTCGGTTTGGCTGTCTCGGTGCGTTTCTCTGGTCCTGTCGGATGGGCGTTGCCCGTGTTGTCCTTCCTGGTATCGTCCTAAAGGCCGAACGACCAACGACCCGCGAAGCCTGCCTTTGCCGCCTTGGAGCCGGAAAATGCGGATTTCTTGGAGATTCGGGTCGAGCGGTAGGGATGGGTAGGGGGCTTTCGTGTGCTGTTGTAGTTGTTCTAGCAACCATGTCTGCGTGACTTTGTTGGCGGGGTTGTCGAGGGAAGGGGGAACCATGGCATGATGTTTGGACCAGGCCAATTGTACTATCGTTCGGAGCAGGATGGCATGTTTTAGACGCCTTGTCTGATCTGTTGAAGGTCGGTCGCGATCAGGTTAAAAGCCCGAGGTATGTAGGCTGTTGTCAGCGGATAAATAATTTACATACACGCATCAGCTAAGACGTCGACGTACTGGAGATGTTTGGGTAGACCGCTCTAAAGACGCACTGCCTGGAATCGATATGGCCCGCATATAATTCAAGAACACACAGAACTACCAGGCTGACCAGAAAGTAAGTCTACTTTTGGTCAGTTCACAGACGCCGATTCCGTTCGTCTACACATGCATGTATCGTCCATTGTACTTGGGGTTGCTAGGGTTACAAACTTCCACCTGCCCAACCGCTATCTGCGTGCAGATACATGTATTGATAAGTACAATATATGAGGACTTTGAGCCGTCGATGGAGGTGGAAGGTACCTTATGAAGTTGATTGGACTTGAACGGCCTTTGCAGTACAATGCTAACGCTGCGGTGCTTGTGAAGCTTTAGCTTTATGTGTTGTTATTCTTACACTCACTTATATGTATCACTTCGCTCGTCGCTAGTTTTTACCATAACACATTCTATAGATGTACCTTCTCTAGGCGCACGAATAATGCCAAAGTTTGAGCATCAATCGAATCTGTTCGCGCGTCAGGACCCTTCTCCCTACTACACGTCAATTGTGCCTTTGCCCATAACATGAAGCTGATCACCTTGAGCTTGACCTAGCGGATCTAGACCAACGAGATTAGTAGTAGCCGAGTTGTCAGTAATATTTGTGTTCGTGTCACCTCGACCGAGCGTTGCAAAGACGGCATACATGATCTTGTAGTCGTATGATGCCCAAGACTAGGAGGGGTGGTGCATCGTAGCTGGCTTGCGGCTCTGGGTGATCGTGAATTCCGGATTCAAGTTCGAGTGTCTGTGCATGAATCTATGTTACAACAGGTCTGACTCCATGCTTACGAGAGATGGCGGCGTGCGGTACGATGCGGGCAGGGCTCAAATTGTAGACCGTGGCCTCACTCCGCAGAAGTTCAACACGTGGGTCGAGAGATTCCGGAGCGTGCGTTCAGGGTAGGGGAGAGGATACCGGGTTTTGCTAAGGGGGTTTCTTCGCTCGATCATAACGGCCGTTGCACTGAGTGTGTTGAATAATCATTTTTACGAGTCTGCTCGAATAACGCCGAGAACTACTTCAATGCCATACCACGATACCCATCCTCGCCTGTGTCAGTTGTGTTTGCAGCCTTGGAATGTTGCGTACGTTCAAACGGCTATCCACTTTCCCTTAGCACTTGAATTGTCTTTCACGAGCTGATGGCCCACTTGGGCGACAGCATTGAATATTGGCTTCGAGGCGAGGTTGTGGCGACACCCTGGAATCGGGCAGACAGCAATGACAGCAATGATGTCGGAGTACTGCCAAGGAAGATCACTTCTTGGTGCGACCCCGCGAGCCTTTCGGCTGCTTCCCCTCATCGAGCTTGCGCTTCTTCCTGGGTGGGCCGCCGCTGCTGTCAGGGGCAGCGCTGGTTACGGACGCACGCTGAGGGACGACGGTGGAAGGGGTATTACCGCTGTCACCGGTAGCTGGCGTAGACAGGGCCTGTGGGTTGACGGAGACAGTGGAGCCAACAGCATCACCAGCAGCAGTCAAGGACTGAGCCTGCGGGGTGTTGGTGATGGGAAGAGAGGAGCCACCTCCGCCATCGTCACCAGTAGCCGGCGTAGACACAGCCTGTGGGTTGGCGGAGACAGTGGAGCCGCCAGCACCAGCAGAAACAGCCATGGACTGAGCCTGCGAGGTGTCGGTAGCGGGAATGGAGGAGGGGCCTCCGCCATCTTCAGCAGTAGTCGGCGTAGAGACGACATGTGGGTTAACGGGGATGGCGAACGCGCCAGGTCCAGCAGAAGCAGTCGTGGACGTGGACTGCAGGTTGACGGGGAGACTGGAAGCAGTTTGGCCGCCAGCAAGCCGCGTGGATGTGGCCTGAGGGTCGTCGATGACAATGGCGGTGTCGAGGGAAGAACCAGGCCCAGCAGAGCCAGTTGGAGGCCGAGCCAGCGAAGTGGCAGGAAGAGCGAAACTACCAGCTCCAGCAGAGGCAGTCGGAGCCTGATCTTGCGAAGTGTCGGGACGAGTGGGCCTCCTACGCCCGAAGTGCGGCGCCGCGTTGTTCAACTGAGAAGTCTGAAGACCATCATGAGCAGGTTAAGTCGGAGTTTGAAAGCGCAAAGCGTCGGGAAGAAAAGTACCACGGCGTTGAACAAGACCAGCCAATGTAGCGAGAGACGGATAACTACTAGCTCCAGCAGGGTGCAGGAGCAGTCGTGGACTGAGCCTGAGAAGTGGCCGAAGAAGATGAAATGCCAACCCCAGCGGAGTCAGTGCCAGCCTGAGCCTGCGAGGGAGCGAAGCGAGGGATCCCATTAGCTACGAGGGTAGCCCACGCCGCCTTCAATTGAGCAGCTTGAAGGCCACCTTCAGCAGAGCCAGTGCCAGATTGAGCCTGCGAAGTGGCAGCAGGAAGAAGAGAAGCAGGAGCTCCAACGAGGCCAGTCGTAGCCTAAGGCGCCAATGAAACCAAGAAACCGGTCCTCAAACGCCTCACGGAAGCCGGCGAGTTGTCCGAATGAGAGCCATGGAAGGGTTCAAAGTGCCAGGGCCAGAGCCAGCGCCGATTCTGCCATTGGTGTCAGGGGCCACCAGAGGCCGAAGGGCAGGAATGCCACAAGTGCTGTCAAAACGCTGAACATTGGGATAAGGACGACCTTGAATGCCGAAACGTGCAGCCAAATATGACAGCGGCCCGGCGCCGGGAGGACGACCGTAAGCGTCGTAACCTGGAGGATATGCGCCAGGACCAGGCAATTGCATGCGGGAAGTATTTGGAGCAGGCGCAGGTGGCGGCACGGGACCTTCAAGGGGAGCGTAGCCGGCGGCGTTAGGGTAGTTGTTGATAGCACCGACATTTGGATGCTGTAAGTTGGGGTTGAATGGAGTCGACGGCGCACCAGTGAGGAGATGGCCTGAGGGAGTGCAATCTTGAAGGATGTTTGGCGCGGTGGGCGGGTTGACTTGCGGCGCAAGGTCGAGCTGCCGGATTGCGTCCTGACTAGCGAAGTGAAAGAAAAAATGCCCGGTGTCTCCCACTTGCGCGTTGTTGATGACAGCAAGCATAGTCGGAGGGTGAAAGTGGGGGTTGTTAAAGCTGGAAGGCAAAGTCAGTTTTGGGTCATATAGAGAGAGATCAAATTTTAGCATTACGATCACTCTCATCCAATCTCCTACCTCGAGGGAACGGTGTACGGTATTTTGGGTTGTGCCACTGAGTGGGCGTGAGTGCAGGGGAATGATTCCATGGGCGTCCAAAGCGGCAATTGCGACCAGGATGCCTGGCAAGATCTGGACCGAGGCCATGTTGCTGGTGATGAGGAAGGTGTGATCGTAACGAAGAGGATGAAGGACGATGCTTGTGTTCTGAAGCCGGCGCCAGACGAAGGCGACCGAGAAGCTAAAAGAAAAGCGCGACGGAGAAAATCGCCGCAGAAACGCAGAGGTTGCTGTTTGAGGCAAGTTCTGTCAAGGAACTTAGTCTCGCGTCTAAATTTCTATAGACGCCGGCCAGTGCTCGTCAGTCAGTGAGTGAAAGACACACAGACAGGGAAGCTTCGGGGAAAGACGGCGCATTGGGCAGCTGGTACAACATAAACAGGGACGAAAGTGCTCAGTGACAGTGCGAGGAACGTGGAGGGAGAGCAGTGATGACCTATGTGAAGATGAGTAGTACAGTAAGGGTCGCAGTGAGCAGTAGAACATGAAGCATGAACCTCATACTCTTACGCAGGAGAAATAGGACGAAGGCCGTGCTGTAAACATGCTGTTGGTTTGTTGAAACATTATGTAGAAGAGCCGATACTATTGGTCCAGCGCGACCTATGACGTAAGGTTCCGTCCCTAGGGGTCTATTCACTGACTTCAACAGCGTTGCTTGGCTATCTGCTTCTCGCAGGAGAACCGTTTCCATTGGTCATCGAACCACCATTGAGTGGCTGCATGGGCCCAAAGCCTGACAGTCCACCGCCAGGAAGTCGCGCGGCGGCAGCAGTATTGAACGAAGGTGTCCTTTGAGATGGGGTGAAGCGAGACGCGTCGAAGGGCTCAACAGATGGCGGCGGCTTAGCGGGCAACGACGCCGGAGCGCCCCACTTCGCTATACTAGAGCTTTGTGGCGACATCTGGTGAACGTTGGAAGGTGACTGCCGCGCGTGCTCGAGCTGCATCTGGTGACCTGACATAGGCTTGGGCGGAAGAGCAACATTTGGAGAAGGCTGCCTCGGGAAGACTGGCTGA
Organism: Cladosporium sp. SL-16; assembly: GCA_002921095.1. Lineage (NCBI taxonomy): Eukaryota > Fungi > Ascomycota > Dothideomycetes > Cladosporiales > Cladosporiaceae > Cladosporium > Cladosporium sp. SL-16. The sequence goes on from PEGC01000012.1 coordinate 1,049,953, forward strand.
GGTAGAGGATGAGTGAGCGGCTGAGTTGGCATGCGAGGTCCACCTGCACCGTGCATACCATGATGAGGAGATCCAAAGGCAGAGCCCTGCGACTGCGAAGACATTTGCCTCTCCAATGGATACGGCATACCTTGAGGCATGCCGTTGTTGCTGTTACCAGTAGCCGGTCTTTGAGGCGTGAATGACGAGAAATTCGAATTTCCTGCAGGTCCTGGAACAAAAGTCTGACTCTGTGGATTGAAGTGTGGACTCTTCCAGCTACCAGGAAGAGGATGCTCCAAGGCACTGGGTACACGACCCAGGTTTTGACTCGGCAGCTGCCCGAAAGGATAGTTCTGCTGCTGCTGCTGCTGCTGTTGAGACGTGTACACTGGCATCTGGTTCCTGTCAGGGAAGTTTGAAGAAGGCCCAAACCCAGTTGACGAGGGCTGTGCAGCGTTGAAGCCTTGCTGCTGCTGCTGAGGCTGCTGTTGCTGCTGCTGCCAGGCGCTGGGAGTTCCATAAGATTGCTGTGCGTAGACTTGCGCGTAAGGGCTAGACACAGACTGTTGCTGGTCCGCCATCGTCGAGTTCTGGAACGACATGGTCTGGTTGAAGTTCTTGGACAAATCGTATGGCTGCGGACCTTGGTACCATGACTGATTTCCATCGGAGCCAGCGTACGGCGAGCCAGCCCAATGCGAGTTTTGGTTCTGTACAACGCCGTACGGAGAAGCAGCGCCCATGTCTTGGTTGCCGAAAGGGCTAGGCGAGAACTGGGCACCATTTGTGCCTTGCGGATTCTGATAGGCCACGGGTTGGCTTGTATATCCAGCAGACGGGAATGAAGGCGCGAAGTAAGAGCTGTAAGCTGAGCGAGCTTCAAATCCGTCGTCACTGTTGTCACGTTGCTTCTTCTTGGAACGTTTGCCAGCAGCTGAGCTTGAACGAGAATCATCCTTTTCCTTGGACGTCTCTGAATCTGTCGGCTTTGCAGAACCCATGATACGCAGACGAGCAGCCTCGTACCTCGCCTCTCGTTCCTCTCTGGTCACTGGTCTCTTCTTATCATCTCCACTGTCATCATCGGAGTTGGTCTTCGAGTTGATGTTGGAGCCGTTCGCGATCGCAGGACCAGGATCAATACCTCTGCGGAGCAACTTGATCTGAGGGCCTGAAGGTGGTGGCGTACTAGCAGCAGTGGAAGGGGTGACAACGCCCGTCAAAGGTTGTGGTATACGACAATGGGGAGTCCTGAATAGACGAACAGCCGAATTGGAATCGTCCACAGAATGTCCAAGCATATAATAGTCGGCGATCTTGTGCGCCAGCATGCGATAGAATGAGTTGCACTGCGGCAGGTTGAGTGAGGACTCTTTCGCGTCCTTCACGAAATCAATCACGTCTTGCTCAAGCTTCAGCACCCAGATACGGTCACGAGGATTTTCCAGAGCCTCAAGAAGCTTGGTGTCGGGCGCAACCGCAGCACCTTCGGTCGCCAGAGTAGCCTGTCGGCTTGGGCGTGGGATGCTACCCATGCCAGGTCCCTCAGGTGGTACATATAACACACCTTGAGGAAGGGTACCGTTGGCGCCAGGTCCGGCTTGTGGACGTCTAGCTGGTTCCATGGCATGGATCTCGTGCAACTGGTCGCTGAATGCTCGCACACCATCTTCAGAGCCCATACGCGAGGTTGGTACGCCCGTGCCAGGTGGGTAGCAAAGATCATCATCTTCGGCTGAAGCTTGGACACTGGCACTGTCGTCTGGACGCAGAGACTCCTTCTCATCCAAGGCGAAGGTGGTTCCCGATGCGACGCTCTTTCCATCCAGACTAGGCGGCTTGCCATCCCCGTCAGACGATGACAGGAGCGTGCCTGTTTCATCAAGGCTCGTAGGCTGGAGCAATCCATCTGATGTAAGAACTGTCCTCGACTGAGGTGAAGTCATGTCCGCGGCTTGGACAAGAACCTCTGGTCCACTGAAAGTGGATAGTTGTCCCGGCTCCTGCAGATTTCTTCCGCTTATATGGGCCGCCGGCGTTTGCTGTGCGTGATTGCTGGTTTGTTGAGAATTTTGAGAAAGAAGGCCTCTGGCAGCTCCAATAGGCGAAGTTGAAGAGGAAGATGGGCCGTGTATATTGCCCGCCCGATGTTGGGGGTGTTGTTGCGCTTTCGAAGGCTGGATGCCGGCAGCAGCAATCTGAGGAGTGTTAGTGAGGCCGTGCTTGGAATCGGTACTGCTGAGATGACTGACCCGTGCAAACGAAGGTCTGCTCGAATTGAGGCCGGTATCTAATGAAGAAGCCATGATGTCGAGTGCGATGTGAAGGGTCGTGAAGACTCGTGGATCTGGTCCAAGTAAGAAGCGACGGAGCCGAGAGCGACTGCTTCCTGGGTTGGGCGCGAGGCAAAGAGTGCTACGCTGTTGTTCGGTGGGAAAGTGTAATGTCTGTCAGGAAAACCGAAAGGACCTCAGGAAACCGGCGGCTCAAGGAAAATCGTCAACTGCAGAGCCAAATGATCGGTCATGGCGTAAAAGGCACATTTGAGGCTGCTGTCGATGTCCAATGGCTGGGCGGGGCGCGTTGAGGAGGCGGCGTGCCTATTGAGCTGTCTAACCGCAGTGATCGCCTTTGTTGGCGAGTGCGGTATGCGATGGAGGTGGAAGAGTCGCGGTGGGTGCAATATTGCGTCCACGGTTGCGATGTGGGAGCGGTGATGTCGTTTGCCTGCGGCAGCTCAAAAGTTGCAGAAGCCCGGGATGGGCGGGTGATGCCGACGCTAGTAGTTACGCCTGCCGATCAGAGGCAGTGGCTTGATCAAAGATGCGACGAGAGGAGAGACACAGATCGGAACACAAACAAACCAACATTCCAGCACAAAGAATTACTCGAGGCGAACATGAATCGATACGGCGCTGGTGGGCCTTCGAAGGCTACGTCGACTACTCTTTGCCAGAAATGCCTCAAGCGAGGCCACTTCAGTTACGAGTGCAAAGCATCACAGCAGGACAGACCATACATATCACGACCATCTCGTACACAGCAGCTCGCAAACCCCAAGTTGGCTGCCAAAATCACGAATGCTGCACCCAAAGATGAGACTCCGAAGTAAGTTTGATCCCATGTCAAGAGTGTTCAATGTGGCAACATTGCAGGACTCGTGGAGAAGGGAGATTGGTGCATATCGCTTTTGCGCTCCTTCGACAAGAGAATGAAAAAGTGGCGGGATCTCACGAGTCTATCATAGTCGAAGCGGTGGCAGCGATGTGACTTTTGTTTCGGGCACGTGCTAACCAAAAGTACAGAACATCTGCTTCCGACATCATCAAATCCAGCGCCGCAGCTCGCGGGCGTGAACAAAACTACAACGACGTAGATTCGCCACACCAAAGATCACCCTCGGTATCATCACATTCAAGCGCCGATTCAATCGCTACTATCTCAACAAACCAATCACGCTCTCGCTCCCCACTACCACGTCGAGACAACGCGTCTCGCTCACATCGTGGTGCAGCTGATCGACCAAGATCCCGATCGAGGGATCGTATGAACAGAGACAGAAGTTCTTTGAAGCCTAGAGGTGGTGGTCGCGACGATTTCGACAGGGAAAGTTCGAGGGCAGGCTCGCACAGATCCCGAAGCCCGCCAAGAAGGCACCATCGACGCTCGCCTTCACAGGAGAGGCCTCGGAGACGTGAGCCACAACGTGAACGATCGCGTTCAAGAAGTCCTTACCGCCACTCAAGTGTCACTCACAGCCGAGATGCTGCGCCACCGCGACGAGATCCTGCTCCGCCAGTGCAGCGTGAGCGAAGCTTGAGTCCGTTCAGCAAGCGACAGGCATTAACGAGGGCGCAATACGGAGGATCATGAGCACAGCATCATTGCCATAGAACTTCAGTTTGTATCGATCATGTTAAATCATTTCGTTAAGAACAGGAAACGGGCTGAAATGGAAAACACACACATGACTTCATACGCTTGAACGTGTTTACATTTGCTTCATGACTCCTGGCAGCCCGTCCGTACAGTGCCGATCGGTCGAGAATAGAAAATGATAGGGAGGGTTCAATTCTCGCAGAGATTCAGCTAGCAGTCTGTCGAGAACCAAATGTAACTCAAGATAGGAAAGCAATCGCTGAAAGACTTCTCAACGCTGTTGAAGAAAAGCACAGCATATGCAGCACCTTAGCAGCGAAATTCAGTGCATTGTCTTTCTGTGCGTAATGGTGCCAGTGTAGCGAATGAGCAAGAGGAGCATAAGTCACATGTAGGCAGCATCTTAGTGGTGAACGAAGGAGTACAGATGCTTATACCCGACGGCTAAAGCATATAAAGTAAAGTGGACCGAGGAGCAAGAACCGCAGTAGGATGGACTACATACATTTAATTGTCAGATCGCAAGTGGACAGGGCTATCAGCTAACCAGACGTTCCTCGTCAATTGCAATGCTCAACACTCGCCTAGCTTTCGAGTCCTGGAACCGAGTGTCCAATATCTTTTGTGCGAATGCAAAGCAACAATCTGCAGTCTTGACTATGCAGCCATGCGGCGACAAAATCAGAAGGGTGTTGTACTTGACGTGCGAATTGAGGGTTGTGGTGTAAGACGTCCACGCAGATGACCTGTTACCGACATTGCTCGCTTCCCAGAATCCCACAGCTTCTTCGGAGGTCCAGATCCTAGAAGACGCCGGGAACACCCCAACTGGCATCGTCGACTTGTTGTGAGAACACCGAGGTAGGTGGCTTGATGATATTGCCCCAAAGATATCAGGCGGATCAATGATCCGAGTATACCTGCCAATCTTGGCTACGGTAGCAACCAAGAAGCTAGCGCCGCGATATGGACTGATGGGTACATCGGTGGATTGGATGGTGGACTGCAGCGAGATTTCCGCTACGTCGGCTTCATAATACTGATGTTGTGGAAGCCTAATTCCGGACAAGTCGAGAGCGCCCATGCTGGAACGAGCCGTGCTTTCTGTGCATAGGACAGCCCTGTCAGCCTCTATCCCACGGATTCGCGCTTGAACGCTTTCGAAACCAAACGAAGCCGCAACGTCTACCTGATTGTGGAGGTTGATCCAGGGAGTAGCTACGACAAGAGATCCATATTGGATGGCAACCACTTCGGAGATCGTGTTTCTCAACTGACTGGACAGTGAAGCACGGACTGCACGGCCGAAGTCAGCCATGGGACAGCCCAGGTATACACTTACAGCCAGTCCAAACCACCGTTCCCAAGGAATGGTGTCCTTGTGAAGCAGATCTACCAATAGGTCGGGCGTATAGACTTCGATCAACCCAGTGTTAGTCATGCCGGACGCGCTCTCGGCTCCGAACCCGTCAGCAACAGCATGTGCGATCATGCGTAGGATCGCCGATTGTGCCATGGCTTTTAGACATCCACGAAAAGGTGAACGATGGGGTCCTTTTTGAGCACAGTCCGGACAGGAACATCGTGATGAGCAAGCCTCTATGATAGCACGTGCCTCGCGAAATTCATACAACACTTTGTGGCGCTTGTGAGTACGCGTGCGCATACCCAAGAGGGCGAGAGTCGCGGGAGCCCTGACTCCATCATAGGATTCATTACAGATGCGGGCCATCGATTTAACAAGTCGCCGATGAGGATGTTGGATGCATTGGGAACGATTGATTCGTTCGAACGACCGATGGAGCAAAGATACGCTGGTTGCTCAAGAATCCACAAAACGAGTTTCTGGCTCACTTGTTGAATAGTGCGCTTCTCTGATGGCAGGAGCACTCCCAACGAGCAGCCTGTGGAGCCATCAAAGTTGTACAAAACAGCCCGAGTACGGGGAGAGTTCCCGCAAACGTTCTTTAAAACCCCACTCCATTCAAAAATGGTGCGGAGGTCGCCTTCCATGCTCTTCGAGACCGTGATGGCATGTTTGGTGTGCTTATCTGCCATTGAGCGCTGCTGCTGGTCACACGAACAGTCCTATCCGATCTTTTCTCTGTGGACGATCTGACCAATGATGGATAGCTCGGCATTGCCCTCAATATGTGAAAGACTCCACACGGACACATCCACCAGTAACTTCTTGCAACGGATTATCAGGTTGCCAGAACTTTTCACGAGCGCCATAGTTACAGTAGCGAAAGTTGGGACATCGCAGGTGTGGCCGCAGATGTCACTGAGTTGCGGAGGTAAGGATCCAAGATCGTGGCCACAGTTCACGACATTCAGCATTATGCTTTCAACGATCTTCTCGATGACGGAGAGCAATTGCGATTTCCGGAGTGCATGACTTCGCGCGCCCGTGCCGTCATCGGCTTGCTTTTCTTCTGACATGACCATCTCGCGGACAGCGTCTGGCGCATAGCTCATGTCATGATGAATGAGCAATGTACCTTAGCTACTGTAGTCGCCAAGTAGCAAAATCCTGGGCTTTGCGCCATCCAACGTCCGATATTGCCAGCTCCAAGTAAGATCAGGCCTGCGACAAAAGGATTCCGTCTCAGTCTCTCGTCAGCTTTGCGCAGACTGCTCTGGATCTCAAGACCCTTGCTGTTCGGGTAGAGTAGAGCTCTAGTCTTGCTCAGGCATGAGGTGAAGTCTGCGTCGTTGATCCTTTCGCGTGCGAGCCACTTCACGATTTCTCCCACCGGGCCGCTCACAGCGCCCCCTTTGCCTAGAATGTCGGTGATCGACCTTGCCAGATCCATGCTCTTGATTGCGACATCGCTAGAAGACATTTCGGAGATCGCGGTGAAGTCTTGTTCTCAGTTCGCCGTGATGCAAAGCTATCCGGAGGTGCGGTCTCGACAAGCAGCTTCCGAGATAGTTACCGCGGATAGTCTGATGTGCCGGGTAGTCCTGACCAGAGCTTAGCTCGAGGACAGAAGCGAGGTCTTGATTCAGAGTTGGCGCGCTGAAGTCATGTCTGTTCAGAGGACCCGAGTTTGATCTCGGCGGATCTTAGACTGCGCAGCTTGCACAGCCTCGTGTGATCGAGCTTCAGCCGGCCACTTCATGCAATACCCAGACCCTGCAGGAACAGAACCGCATATCATTGGTATGATAGCCGAGTGGCTTCTCAGGACACCTCATAAAGTAGAAGAGGAGACCATCGTCACGAGTGGTTCGATGTGGAAACGCTGAAGTCAATGATCGTGATCGTTGCTCATAAATGATCATCATCGACAGCGCCCTCGGCCAGGTTGGCAGACCTAAGCAATACACATACCTATCAAAGTGTAGGCACAACCCCCGGCCTCTGCACCACCAAATCCACCAACGGCTGAAACAACCTCCTCTCCCCCTCGCCCTCCTTCAAACCCGCCCTCTCCCTCCCAACCAACCTAACCATCTCCTCCCACCCACACCACTCCCACCCCTCACACTTATCCACCTCCATAACCCTCGCCTCCTCCCCCTCATCAACCCTCTCACAAACCACAAACATCGTAACATAATGCTTTCCCTCCTCCTCCATCACATCATTCGTAGCAGTCAAGAACCGCACGTTCTTGACTTCTAGGCCCGTCTCTTCTAAGATCTCTCGAGAGGCGCATTCTTCGGGGGACTCGCCGAATTCGAGGTGGCCGCCGGGGAGGGCGTAGGTGCCGGCGCCGTGGGAACCAAGGCGCTTGCCGAGGAGGAAGGTTGGGTTTTTGGGGTTGGGTGGGGAGGAGAGGATGAAGGCGCCGACGCCGACGCGGACTTGGGGTGGCATTGCTGTTGCTTGGGAGTGGGAGGCTCTGGTGTTTGAGATTGGGATTCTTTTGGATGATGGTAGATTTGGTTGCACTTTGGGACGAGTACAGCAAGGTGATAGTGTTCGACCAGCAGCTGCCTTGATTGGACCTTGACCTCGGCTAAGAACAGTTGTTATTGCTGATAGCATACCTTTCTCGACAACAGACAGGTTGACTTGTCGCAACAATACCTCGCAGAGTCACCATCCACTATACAGTCAGACAGCACTCCAAGCCTAAAGTCACGGCGCATAGCGCCCTCACAATTCCACCCAGTGACAGCGGCGGTGCCACATAGAGTCTAGGGCAGGGATCCGGAAGCCGGGCAGAGCATGTCATGCAAGATTATTGTGGCTCAGCAGTGACAGCAAGCAAGCAATTCGACGTTCGGCGTATAAGCCATGCGGGAGATGTTCGGAAATTTGGGGAATAGAAGGGATTGGGGAAGCGAAATAGACAGGTAGTTGAGCCACAGAGGAAACGGTGCGGGAAAGGCTTGTGAGTGGACGTTGCTGGAGCATTGAGCGCGGGAGGGCGGGTGGAGGGGCGGAGTGTGGTTAGCACGCCTCGAATCTCTCTTCAGCCCTGCGGCTTTTGAACTTGTGGCGCGTGTGGGATTGGGGAAACGGTGGTACGGCGGTGGTGTTTGATGGTGGTGGTGGTGGTGGTGGTGGTGGTGGTGGTGGATTGGGGGCGTTTCACGGGTGCAGGAGGGTATGTGAGGTTTGTGAGGACGGCTGATGAAATTGCGAGGAGGTTGAGACGATCAATACTAAGATGAGTCTGCTGTATGTATGTTGTAGCAGATAGGCGAGGATGTGGCTGTATCAGTACCTTACTCAGGCAGGCAATAATAATGGATGAGACTGCCGCCTACCTCCTATACCGAGCATGTGATTGTGATTATGCATGTGAGTCGGCAGCGAGGCGATAGCGATGAATGATTGATGATACAGTAAATAATGCCTCAGGTTAGGATGCAGCAATGTGTAGCCAGTAACAGGCGACGATTCATGTTTGTTGGTGTGGCTAAGGTAGCTCTCATCAGGCAGCACGGGCAGTCTCCCTGAGCAACGTCGTCTCGGTGTGAAGTTCCCAGGTTGCCTCGCGAGTGTTGGAACATGCTGATGCTGATGCCCGCCGCCAGCAGCCAGCAGTCTCACCCTCAATAATAATCCCTCCTTCCATCACCACAATACAACACCTTCCTCCCTCCGAACACTCTCAACTAATAATTGTCATCTCCGCCCTCTTCTCTCACCTTCCTCCTCTACCTCGTCGCCCACCACCACCGCCGCCACCGCCGCGCGTTGCCGCCCGCCGTACGTCGCAAGCTCGCAAGCAAGCAAACACACAGCCGCACTGGTAAGTTCTCCCGCCCGGGGGCACTAGCTTCAACACGCCGCTTGCACACGCCCACTCCGCCGCTGGCTGTTGCTGCTCCTCCTGCTGCCGTTCCACTCCAAACACACCACTACCACTCCCTCAACTCCACTCGCCAACCCCATCACCACCTCCTGCTGCCTCACCACTGCTCCTCTCGCTCACACATCACCGGCGCCCGCGCGCACTTCTCTCGCTCCCCATCACATCCCATTAACCCATCGCGCAGATGGCTGAGATCCGTCGCAAGCTGGTCATTGTCGGTGACGGTGCCTGCGGAAAGACCTGTCTGCTCATGTAAGTGCCGATCTCCCTGCTCCGACTCCATCTCTGCTATCATGTACTGACAGTATACCACCAGTGTCTTCTCCAAGGGTACCTTCCCTGAGGTTCGTTGCTGCCACTCCCGATCCCCTATCTGCACAGCCGCGTACTTAACGCCGACATCCGCGCATCAACGCCATCAACCGTCGCCCATCACACCTCTCACAATCCCGCCGTACTAACGCCGCGTGCAAACAGGTCTACGTCCCCACCGTCTTCGAGAACTATGTCGCCGATGTCGAGGTTGACGGCAAGCACGTCGAACTAGCGCTCTGGGATACTGCTGGCCAGGAAGACTACGACCGCCTCAGACCTCTGTCCTACCCCGACTCACATGTCATCCTCATCTGCTTCGCCGTCGACTCCCCGGATTCGTTGGACAACGTCCAGGAGAAGGTAAACCACACCCGCTCACGTGCCCATGGTGCTATCGCATCATGTGTAACACTCCCACTCGGCGAACAAACACTGACTGAACCTTTCTTCTCCAGTGGATTTCCGAGGTCCTGCACTTCTGCTCCGGCCTGCCCATCATCCTCGTCGGCTGCAAGAAGGATTTGAGATACGACCAGAAGACCATTGAGGAGCTGCACAAGACATCGCAAAAGCCCGTTACCCCGGAACAGGTACGCATGACCCTCCACGATCAAGCACACAGCAATGTGTTGGATGTATGTAAGAATGATATACTGACTTTCCACTCCAGGCCGAGGATGTCCGCAAGAAGATCGGCGCAACCAAATACCTCGAGTGCTCCGCCAAGACAAACGAGGGCGTCAGGGAGGTGTTCGAGCACGCCACGCGCGCCGCCCTGCTCACCCGGAAAGGTGGCAAGAAAAAGCCCAAGTGCATGATCCTGTAAACTACCCAAATCGACTCAAACATGTTCCGTTCAGCGAACTCCGACCCCCGACTGCCTTGCCGCCGCCTTCCTCCTTTCTTCAGAACGTCCACCTCGGGATCTCGCTCGTTTTCGGCTGCAACAAGCAAACTCAATGTGATGGACTTTTCGAGCACGATGTGAACGGACTGATCTACCCAGAGGCAAATTTGCCCACCTAAACCAAAGAAAAGCAAGAAAAGAAAGTAGCGAGGTTCATGGCGACTGGAATGCTCGAGGACCACCGAGCGAGAGTCTGGAAGGGAGAGAAGACAGCAAGCAAGCAAGCATAAGGACGAGGCCAACCAAACGAACAAACTGGGAACACACAACCTGCGGACGCTTTTTGCATCTTCTTCCGTCCGCTCTCTTTCTTCATCATGGGCTCGACTTCTTTTTTTCCTTCTTCAAGTCTGCATTTGCAATAGTGAATTCCCCCTTCTTTCCCCCTCAACTGGCGTTTAATTTGTGTTTTTGTTTAGAGAGAGGGGGTGCGAGGGAGAGAGAGAGAGAGAGAGAGAGATAGCAAGGGAATAACAAAGACGTTTTTTTCTTTCGGAGTGACCGTCTGCTTACGCTTTCCCAAGGTGACCTTACCATTAATTCTGTAGCTGACCTAGATCGCTTGAAATGGGAAAGATTTTAGCTTGGGTTTTGTTCACCTCGTGAGAATCTTGCTCGAGCTGGTGGCCTTGTGAGAGCTGTGATTCGTAAGGGGTTTTGATGCTGTGAGTAACCTATGGTGGTGGACAAGTCGAATGACGCTTGCTTCATCTGGTCAGATGGGAGGGCCTCGAGTGTATAGGTACCTTAAGCGCAGTGCGTGGCTTGTCTCGCTTGGCGAGTAGGCTGGGGACCTTGATCGTGGACACTTGGTCTTGACTTTGCCGCTGCTGGTAGTGAAGTAAGGTCCTTGGGCAGACGATATAAATTCGCTCGCTCTTGACAGTGTGGATCGCTGGCGCTTGCGATGATGTCCTGGGTGGCCATCTGCTCGTTAGATCTGCGTGATCTCTGCGCACGTTCGTACGGAGGCGTCACTAGAAAGATTAATGCTGTTGTAGATGTGAGAGATGGGTTGTTGAACGGCAGGTTGCTTTTTCCTGCTCTGGCACAGTTGACGAGACCTGGCGGTGATGTTGAGGTGAGCATCAATGCCTAGGTAAATGACGACGATTGAATAGGTATTAAGAAAACGAGTTTCACGTTGTTGTTGTTGTTGGTGGTGCTGGCGAGTCCGTCTTGAATACCGTCTGCCCACAGCGCCCTCGTGGCGACAAATACTCGAAGGGGATATCGTAGAATACATGTATTGTATCACATGAAAGCAATGGCTAATTCAACACGCTACGTACCAGCATATGACCACACCACACCACAACTCTCCCTCACAGCAACCCAGTATCACCACGAAATTGTGACCACAAGACTAAAGGAAAACAGTATCGCTTCGGAGGTAGGTAAGCAGCTGATCAAGAGCTCCTTCATATATATCGCCACTCGTGATATAGTACTCTGCACACACAGAACACCTACCTATAAGGTACCTTTCCCGCAGACTGCAGTACGCGAGGCGAGATTGCTGTGCTCAGAGAGAGCCCCCACGCTCGCTCGCTCCTCCTCGCCTGGACATTGATCAAGTGATCACGCAGGCCGCCGGTAAGGCTGACCAACCATCATCCATCAGCTTCTGACCTCGCGGCCTGTTCGGTGCCTGCTTGGATGGAGGGTGGCACGACTCGACATGACATGGGATGACAGCTCTGCGGTTCGCGCGGCGAAAGAGAAGTGGGAGGTAGTGACGAGTGATAGTATTCATCATCAGGGGAAGAGACGTGAAGGCTAATCAGTGCGGTGGGTGAAGCCATGCGCATATGCGCATTGTAGGCGGCTCGCGCATGTGCATGTGCATGACCGGGTAGGGGTCGTCCGATGGTTCTAGAGTCTAGACTACTACTGTAAGATGCTTCGAAAGCTGCATACGAGGCCTACGTGTGAGGTCACTAAACCATAGATTTCCACCGTGAGCGGCAGGTCTTGTACTCGGATAGGCAAAGTACGAGTCAAAGGGGATGGAACAAGGCCGACCGTCAGGGTACAAGTAGAACACAGCGAATCGCCTGCCTGTTGGTGGTGGGAGGGCATGGGCGTCATCCCGCGGGCGTTGGATTGCGAAAGAACGGAAGCGTTCTGCGGACGGAGAAAGCCTTGAGCTTCTCTTGGAGGCACGGCGTGCGTGAGGACTCAGCAGACGCGATGACCACGAGGAAGAAGCCAATTGCATGTGCCTGAGGAAGAAAGTCTCACCAGTGTTGAGATAGAGTACGAATAGGTACACTCTCACACACTCACACACGCATAACCAGGGTAGTGGCACACTGGCACACCCTCGCCGGACCCTCGACCGATGAATGGGTCGGCAATTACAATTACATCTTCCACTTGAAGAATTGCTTGACCTTCGCTTCGTGGCCGACTTGCTGCTTACAACACCAGCGGGCGTGCTCTTTGGGTGGGCTTTTTAGCTTGCGAAAGTGCCCGCGTCCGCGCCTGGCCTCCCATAGTCTGCCGCCCACGCTCGCATTTCACTTTACCGTCCTGCCAACTCAACTGCACTACTCGAGCGACCTGCCGCCGACCTCCGTCTCTTCTTCTTCTCTTCACTTATTCACACTTCTTCCGCCCACTTACCCCGACCCGCGCACCACCACTGCAACCCACCGTCATACCCTCCACAGCCCTCATACAATGGATCTGCTCAGCTCATACTACCCGCAAGAGCCGTCTTGTGCCCGTATGCCGGCCCTTTGATTGACCATCAGAGAGCAAGCACCCTCGAGCAACCCACCTCGCGCCCGAGTCCGACTGTTAGCTACGACAGCTCTTCCTACCACTTCAAACCCTCTGTTGCAATGCAGGCCTGATCCAAGAAGAGCTCAAGGCTTCCGCGACTTTCCCACCCGGGAGGAAAGTGCTCACGTGCGCCTCGTCTTCACCAACAACACACCGACCTTACGTGCGCTTTCTGGCTAAGAGATTTGGGAGTGCAATCACGGGGCTACGATCCTGTGAGAGCGGCATTCTATAGGTGCATTGTTGCGCACACCTACTACACTACACGACTTCCCTTTCTTTCTACACGGCGGCTGGTCTTTGCAGCATTTACCTTACACGGAGCGGTATCACGCGACCTCGCGGTCAATCTCCGGAACGATATTCACGAACAACACCAAACATCATGTCTTCGCCCGCACACTTGCAGGGCAATCAGTCCTCTTCCCACATCCAGACAACCATCGATACATCGTCGCATTACGACAACGATGCGATCATGACCGATGCGGGGGAAGAGCCGACGCACGTCACACGGGCAACAGCAGGCCTGACACTCATCCCACCGACCGAGACAGGCCAGAATGAAACCACAGAGAAAGTAGACTACAAGTCAAGACCGCCTACTCCTCCATCACGCCCCGACTCCCCATATGCAGCGTACCCATCGCGCTTGCAGCCATTATTACCTCCACGAAACTTTGGCGCGATCATCGACCACAAAGTCTTCCGCTCGGCATTTCCTCAGGACCGCAACATTGACTTTCTGGATGCTTTGGGCGTCAAGACGCTGCTATGCTTTGTCGACACTGACCCCAGCGAGGGCTACATGGAATTCGTTCGCGCAAATGACGTGACTCGCCTACGCATCGACATCTCGCCCAACAAAGAGGGCAGAGTCGGAACGACTATTGACTCGATCTGCGAGGCCTTGCTTGTGACTCTGGATGCGACGAATTACCCGTTGTACATCCACTGCAACCAGGGTCGCCACCGTACAGGCTGTGTCACCGCCTGCATGCGCAAAGTTCAGGGCTGGCCCATGGAAGCAATTGTCGCCGAGTACGAGACATACTCAAACCCCAAAACTCGCGAGGGAGATCTGGAGTTCATCAGAAATGTCTTCCAGCCGGAATCACTGCTGGAATACGCGAAGCAGCACGGTCAATTTGAGCGTCGCCCGTCGCTGATGTCTTTGCTGCACTCTGGCCTCCTGGACCTGGAGAAGTTTGTGCGCATTATGGGCTCTACGGACGGCGTCGCACCATCAAATGCGAGCCTGAAGTCCGAGATCAGCAAGCCCGACAGCGCGATTGACATGACTAGTGGGACTCTCGACCCAACACTGCTTCTTTCTGGCAGCGTGCACGCGGGCGAGTCCGAGATCTCGGTGGAAGAGTGCGGACCTATGTCTCCTCCTGTTGTTGAAGAGAGTGCTCACATGGGCTATCTCGGATAAGGCGAGATGGAACGAAGCGAAGACTCATCTGCAGAGGCAATACCATCCATGGCGGTGACCTCAAGAAAGGCACAACAAAGCCAGCGAGTGTTTCAAACAAGTCTACGGACTATGTACTTGGGCGAACTTTTGACTGATTAAGCGTTGGCGCTGGGGTTACACTTTTGGGACATGCTATTTGGCGTTTGGGAACCGGAAAGAACTACGCTCTGTGAAGGCGTTTGTTTTCAAAAAATGGATAGAGAGGCACGCGCGATTATTTCGGCTGTGCGACGACGAAAATCCCCATGCGATTTGTAGTCTTCTTTTCCTTTTCTCTTTTCTCTTTTGTACTTTTACTATATTGGGAGGCTCGGCGCAAAGATTGTGACCTCGTTGTTCTAATGGCATTCGGATTTGCTGGGCTTCGTGGTGAGCCCGAAGCAGTATTGGTGATTCTTCTTCTCCTGTATTGTGTGTGATTACCTTTTGATACATTCTCTGTGGACGTATTACGAGAAGAATGATATTGTTCTCTTGATATTATAATCATTAGACATCTTCTTGACCGTGAATAGAGAGACAATACAACCAGCCTCCAGTTTCCATCCAAGTTTTCTTCATTCTGATTGGCCGGCGTCGTCGTCGACCGAAAACGCCGCTATTTCCGTTCCGGCGATCAATAAAGGGAACTATACCAAAGTCAATAATAGTTCACTCGTGCTACCGCCTAGTTGCATGTTCACTACTCGGCTGCAGGGAGCTTTTCGCTGAATTCACTTTTGCCCGCGCGACACCTACCTACCTACCTGTTCTGCTGCCTCGACGTGCGACACTTGATACCTGCCGTCCTTATTCACTCGACACGAAACTCTACGACTATTACTCTCTATACCTCTTTGAAGCGCATCTTGGACTGCGCACTTTACTTGGACTGCTCACCTCCCATACTCTACTCAAATCACACACCTTGCCCACTCTGCTTGCTGCGCTCACTCCCCTTGCACTGGCAACATCCCTCTGATCGCGGCAGAGATGGCCTTCTTCTCCCGCCGAATCCAGTGCCACTTCTGCGGCGCCCGCTCAGCACACGCAAAGGGATCCGGTATCCCAGAGTTCCAATGCGCCTCGTGCGAAGCTATCAATTTCCTCGACCCACAAGGGAACATCCTCGACACACCATACTCAGCCGCAGCGCCGGCCGCCCATGACCAGAAGAAGCAGAAGCTCTTCGAGAGTTTCACGCGCGACCCGGCCGCCGATCCTGCGCGCGGCCACCAGATGCAACAGGTCTTCTGCAATACATGCCTTCACAATCAGCAGTGCTACAACGATACGCTGGCCAACTACCTGCCGGACGAGGAGCACCCACAATACGCCCAGTATGAGGCTTCATTACCAGCTTACAAGAAATCGCTGGAAGAGCGGTATCCGCAAATATGCGTGGCCTGCGCACCGAAGGCGCAGCTGAAAATCAACCGCGCGGATTACTACAGCGTGACGGACAACCTGAATAAAACGCATCGCAAGGCAAATCGCAGGCGCGGCGCGAGCCCGGTTCCGGCTGTGGATTCAAGAGACGACTGGCATAAGGCGAGCATGAGGACGGGACTGGGCCTGCTCGGGCTGATCGCGTGGGCGAGCATGAGTGCGCAGATCTTTTGGCATGCGTATGGAATTTGGGATACGATGTTTGGCCGCGGTGAGGTGAAAGTCGATTCTATGGATGACTCTGGATTTGAACCGAGACTGGGGTTATGCCTTGCGACTGCAGTCTGGCTGCGCACAGAGACATCGTGCCATCGCCTTTTCGGCGAGTACATGCCGAAGATCTTGCTGGCGAATCTTTGTCTTGTCTGGTATAATCATGGATTGCGAGCGTTCTACAACCCGCTTGTTCGCTACGATCACATCACTGGCCAGAAGCAGCACTTTGTCATTCAGGCGCTTGTGATGGCGATTAGGACAGTCTCATACGTCGTCTTGTCTGACCAGTCAAGGCTCAGCGAGATGAAGTGGTCGCAAATCGTGGCAATGCACGGTGCTACCATCGTCTTCATTGTCGGAGGCCGGTATTTAAGTCGAGGCGCAATCGAAATCCACAAGTGGCGTCTCAACAACAGAATGATGCCGAAACCGGAAGATCAGGATGTGCTGGGTCAGTATGCTGGTCCTGCAACGGAGAAGCATGTGCCACAGGCATCGTCAAGACTTCCATTTGACATACACGCGAAGAAGCACAGGGAGCCCTTCCCCATACAAGCTCTTGCGCCGCAGCGATCAACATACGGTAGCAATGTTTGGAACACTTTCGCTGGAGGGCCGCCTCCTTCACCACAAGGCTCTGATTCGACAGTGGAAGACCCGATGGATCTGGACACTGCTCCTCCTACGGCATCACGCATGCCCGGCGTTCCCGAGAGCAGAACATACAACCCTTACGCTGCGACTACCAGCGGCCGGCAGGTACGACCCAGCACAGCTTCACAACGCTTCGGCGCACCTTCACCTAAAGGCTGGGAAGACATGCGCAGTAACTTGTTCTCGATCGAAGACGACCTCCGCGCAAAGCAAGAGCGTCACAAATTCCAAGCAGCTCAAAACGCTCACAAACTCAGCTACAACCCTCGCGCCGAACAATCGCCTTTCCGCGGCCGCCTCCCACAAGCACCCATGAGCATGGAACGCCGCCTGCGCAACCCCATCAGCCAGGTCCCACAGTTCAAGGAGCCGCCGGTAACTCAACAGAAGAACTTCCTCGACCAAATGCGCGAAGGCATCGACAAAGGCAAGCCTTTCGCCCGCGACGCCGCCACCCGCCGGCCGCGCCCTAGAACTCCTGCCGACGACGACGCCTCAGACATCATGTCCACCACAGAATTCTCTCCAGCCGCCGCTCGCACGCGCGGTAATCTCGACCTCCGCCCGTCGGACTGGCACTTACCATCCGATGCTGCGGCTGCTACAGGTCTGGAAGACTTGTTCGGCGGCAACAGCTTCCGCATTTCGGAGTCGCCCGAGCTGATGCCTCGCAACGGCGAGCAGCGGCCTGCGCCGCGCTCGATGCCGGCTGGGACGTTGTGGACGATGATTGCCACGGCGGTGTTGGTTTTGCTTGGGGTGTTTGTTTTCAATGTGCCTGTTGTTAAGAGGTGGGTTTGTTTGGGGTTGTATGATTTGCTTGTTAGTGCTGGCATATGACCACCGATCTTTTCCCACGCAATACTGGACGCAACTGGAGCGTTCGGTGGTCTTCTGATTTTTTACTTCGCTCTCTGGTATTCGCTTTCTCCTCTCTTTGGGCAGGCGCTTTTTGTTCCTTTTGCTTGCATAGCGGATGATACCCCCCGAACTACGGGCTGGAAAATGGTGTTCTGGATACCTTGCTATGACGCGTGTGCTCGGAGATTTATTTGGAGGCTTTGGCGAAGCCTGATATGTGCATAGTATAAGCGCTTATTTGCCATGTTTGATACTTCTTACAACCTCATCGTAGCCAACTATTCTTTCATGTTTCACTGCCCTCCACATATTGTACATATCTGTCTGCTTCCTATCTACTCCTTACAATTACACTCATCGAACATCTAATCTCCACATCGGTCGAGATGCACATCTCTCAGCCAACCAATCAACCCTCATGCTCCTTAATCTGCTCCCCCAACAACCCCAACCCCATCCCCTTCTTCCCACTCTCCTGCGTCATCCCACTCGGCACCACCGCTTTCCCATCACACGTCGCGAACCGAATCTCATCCAGCCCCGTCGCAACCTTATGCGCCAAGAACGGCGTCCCGGCTTCCAGCCCTTCGATCCCGGACGTCACTCGCCAGGGTCCTGTGAAAGTTCCGCGGAGCGCTTTCTGCTTGCCTTCCCATTTTCCGTCGTCGAGGTTTGTCCGGGCCCAGATGCTGCCGTCCCAGAGGCGGCCGAGGACACGGTCGCGGAGGAGGATTTCGGAGGAGGGCCAGGTGGACCAGGCGATTTCGCGGTCGGAGGGGGTGATTTTGGGGGCGTGGAGGGGTTGGTGGGTTGTTGGGGAGTGACTGGCGTCGCGGAGAGGGGGCAGGAAGAGGTTCTCTTCGATCCCTCGGACGAGCATTTCTGCTCCTAATGGACCTAAAGTCTCGAGCAGGGATTGTGGCGTAGCGTCGTCTGGGATTGGAAGGCCTGGGGAGGGCGTCTGCGCGAGGACGACGCCGTGGTCGAATTTCGTCGGGTGCATTGTTTGAAGGCTGACGCCTGTGTGCGTGCGGCGGTTTAGCAGGGCGTGTTGGAGGGGTGCTGGGCCGCGGAGGTCGGGGAGGAGGGAGGGGTGGATGTTCAGACCGCCGTAGGTGGCGGTGTCGAGGATGCGGGCGGGGACGAGGAGGCCGAAGGAGACGGTTATGATTAGGTTTGGGGGCGAGGGGGTTGGAGGGGTCCAGGAGGTGAAGGTGTCGATTTGGTGGAGGGGGAGGGAGAGGGAGGTTGCGATTGGTTTTATGGGCACTGAAGAGGTGTTAGTTGATGTAGTTAACTGAGCGTAGGACGAGAAAGAAGTGGTTTTATGGAGGATACCGACCTTCCTGGATTTTCTTCAAACCGCGGCCCACGCGCTTGTCTGGTCGACAGACGACATCTATGCTTGCGATTTTTTCTGGGTTTGCTTGTTGCAGTTTGTGCAGGGCGCGGAGGGAGTATATGCTGAAGGCGTCTGCGCCACAGAACAGCACGCGTAAAGGCTCATGGTGTTTTGTTGCTGCGCTTGATAACCGTACACCAAGCCATCTTTTGTTTGACGGGGATAGTAATGGCCTTATAGGGCGGCATAGTATGGGCGACATTGGATGTGTGGTTGATAGGAGAAGTGAGGTTGAACAGATTTGCTGCACGGTGATTGGGCAGTTTCAGAAGTTTAGATGCCCGTAATTCGTTTGTAGGGATATGGCTTCAAGGTCAACAGGATATGTAGAACATACCATCTTCATTCACGAACCTTCAGAGCCGACAGAGAATCACTTGGGCACATCTCATGGATGTCTTCGATAGGTTTCGTCACAGCTGATTCATGTTACGGAAGGCCCAACACCTGAATGGCGAGGAAGAAGTTGCAAAAAGCAAAGATATATAGGAATTGCAACACAGAAGGCAGTTGTATAATGTATGGCATACACACGGTATGCCAGCTGAGGAAGGTAGACATACATGCTGGTTGCTTTCCTCAGCTCCTTCGAGCTGTACAACCGTGTATCAACGCCGCGGTCGACCCGCATAGAAACAGACAACATGGTCACACCCACCATTACCAAACATACATGTTACGCGCTCTCCCTCCCGAGAAACTCTACAAAGCCTAGATCGCTGGCACCTCGAGCAACATGGCAATTCGAAGCTTACGCATGTCACACGTCGTAATCTATACATAGGATTCGACGACGAAGGTGGTGTGGTGTGGTCGGGTCGGTTGGTCACCTTGCTTGCTTGAAACCTGCGGTGCGAAGCTCTGGAAGAACTCTAAATGCAGAGAGCTATAGTAGCTCGATAGGCGACACGAGACGTTGCTATCAGCAGGCGATATGCTGAAGATGATTACGCTTCTTGCGTGTTGGTGCATTGACCGCGGCATTGAGCTCGCGATGATTTGTATGTGTGTCGTTGTATGATGGTGAAGACTGCCCACTATCTTTTTACTGTTGAGAGTTGCTGCCGGCGATATCTCCTAGGCGCCGGTTCTGGTGCCGAGAAATGCTTGGGAGACTCGGCTCAGTCGGTACGTACTCGAGATACTGTGGCTCGGTCGTGGCGACAATACGAAGGTACTTATGTAGGTAGCGTCAACAACTCAAATGCCGATTTTGTGGACGTTTTCAATGCTCCACAAGCGTTCAACAAGACCAACAGCCACAGTCGAACAAGTGGCTGTCCTCTCGCGCAGGATTCGCAACGAAACCCGCAAGGCGCTTTGTTTGTTTACCCCGAAGTGTGACAGAAGGTCGTGCAAAAAACAAAAGCGGTATCCACTCTCAAATGTTTTCCATCATCACAAAACAACCTCCGCGCGGCTAGCCGAATCCTTGTAGCGCTGTGAAACGAAAGGCAAGCTCGCAAGCTCTGGCTCTCCGCCGGGCAGAGCTCAACGCGCCCGCAGCGGGAAGGCAGAAATGCTGTTCGGTTCGAGGCTAGCATAATCGAGATCTGCATGCAGCCCTCGGGGGCGCCACTTGATTCGCCCGCGGATGACGGTTGTTGATACACGAATGATTATCGGTACAACGACAGTGGAGTGGTTCAGGCATCCTATTTGCCCGAGACAGACGTTTTGCCGTTTTGAAAGACGGTCTTGTTCTTGTGTGCGGCGAGACGCAGACGCTGGCAGTTAGAGATACAGAGGTACAATCTACGGGTAGATCATTAAGGATGCGAACATGGGTTGGGCCGGGGCGTTGTGCATGCATGAGAAAAGGCAAGCCGTGTGTCGCACATCTCAGAGTTGATCAAACACATGCTCCGAGAGAGTTTGGCTGGCACTCCACCTTGCCACCCCGAAGTCTTGCTTGCTGAGCTTCTCTCCCAATGGGCAGGCAAAAATTCATGGAGGTTTGTCAAGCGAGTGGTTTGAGCTTCTTCTTGTCTCTTCCGACTACTGATGATGATGGGCGCCTTGTGAGATTAAGACGCGGGGAGGCATGTGCTTGTGGATGTCTCTCCGGGCTGGTGTCTGGCAAGGAAGACGATAACGCGGGATGGGATTGACGTGCTTTTGATGAAGATCGAGTATGAGAGCAGTGCCACTCGAGTGCCACTATCGGTATGGAGGAAGAGCAGGCTCCCCCAGCATGCGAGATTGGTGGCTGCAGGGGAGGTGATTGCAGAGAGACGGTCGTTGACGGCGTGCCGGCTGGAGCACGCCGGTGCTGCTTGATTCGACCACGGCCCTAATGCTGCACCTCGTCGAGCCGGTTTGGGCGAGGCCGTCGAGCGAGGGCGGGATGTGAGTGGTCGATGGGGGATCGTGCAGTCAGTGCGGCCGACTATCCACGTCAATCCAATCTGCCCATATCCATCGCGCGTGGGTGGTCAATAATATTAATTTGAGGTGGACACACGGGCGCTGATGGATAGAACAGATCTTCACGTGATGGTGGTAGTGAATATGGATGTGGTGATTGAGGTGTATCTACAATGGCACCGCGGAGTAGGTAAAAGGTGATGTTCTGTGGAAGAACTATGGAGGCATCTCCCAAGACTCGGCTCTACAGGACAGTATGGTAAACAGCATCTTCGCCACCAAGCTAACATGATATCTCCCCATCAAAGCAAGATATTCAGCAACGCCGGTCCAATGGTGCACGCCGTTTCAGCGGGCGTCGTCTCTCTCTTTCGCGCGCGGCGGGCACTAGCTGGGCTGCTTAGCTTAGCTCTTTGACGCGCGGCGGCCAATGCGCCAGCTCAACCGCTCGCCCCTTCTTTCCCGGCCTCCTCCCCCAAAAGTCGCCGCCGCCTTCGTTCCAACAGCAGCCACACTCGCCCGTTCGCGCACCTTCTCATCACTCACTCGCTCGCTGAACTTGGCTTCTTGGTGTTTGCTTCCTCTTTCTTCCATTCTTCTTCACCACCACCTGCACTCCCAACCGCCTTTGGCTCTTACACTCGCTCTGTGCATCACCCTTTCAACCACCACCACCCACCACCACTTTCATCCATTGGCTTTTACAAACGAGCCGTCAACCCCTCACAGCAGCTTTAATAATACCAAGGTGAGTGATGATATCCACCACAGAGGGCGCCTCCCGCATCCATCGACGAGCATGGCGAGACTACATCAAATACACAATGCGAAACACTACCGGAACACGAACGCCATCGCCCATCATCCATCACATGCTCGCTACTGCCTGCCTACCCCTATATCCACCCGCGGCGCTCCAAAAACCTCACCTCGAATCCGCTTGCTAATCCTCCATCATCAGTTAATCACAAGATGTCTCTCAAGTACATCACTCCCGTAGTGGCCATTGCCGCTGGCCGTGTCGCTGGTAAGAGAAGATACGCGAACGCAATCAGGCAAAACCACACCCGCTGACACCCACCAAGCCCAGTCTTCCTGCAGCGCCGCAACAACCACCATCCAGAACGCCGGTGATGCCTCTGCCCTCGCAGCATGCACCACCTTCTCTGGCAGCATCGCCATCGCTACCGGCACCACCGACAACATCCAGCTTAACGGTCTCCGAGTGATCGATGGTGACCTTGTCGCAACCAACGTCTCTCAGCTCACCTCCATCTCCGCCGACTCCCTCACCAGGATTACCGGTTCTTTCAACCTCGAGCAGGATGAGATCCTCTCCACCCTCAACTTCCCCCAGCTCAACGAGGTTGGCGAGATCCAATGGGAGGGTCTGCCCGGTCTCCAGGGTCTGTCTTTCACCAACCAGATCAAGAAGGCCAACAGCGTCAGCATCATCAACACCTACCTGTCTTCCCTTGAGGGCATTAACCTCGAGGTTGCCGACACCATCGACATCCAGAACAACAACTACCTGGACGACATCACCATGCAGCTGGGCAACGTCAGTGATAACTTCAACGTCTACGCCAACGGCCGCAACGTGTCTGTCGTGCTCCCCAACCTGATCTGGGCCAACAGGATCAATATTGCCAACGCCTCCTCCGTCAGCATTCCCTCGCTCGCTTCCGTGAACGGCTCCCTTGGTCTTTACAGCAACTTCTTCGAGAGCATCCAGGCTCCTAACCTCACCGACGTCGGCGGCACTCTCTCCATTGTCAGCTGCGAGAAGGCGACCAACATCTCCTTCCCCCAGCTTACCACCGTCACCGGTGGTCTTTCCGTGCAGAACAACACCGAGCTCGCTGACGTTAGCGGCTTCCCCGTTCTCGACACCGTCGGCGGTGCCGTTGACATGTACGGTGACGCTATTGACACGTAAGCTCGTTCTAAGCATTAACCGCCGAGGATTTTTACTAACCATTCGCAGTGCTGCTTTCCCCGCCATCAACGATGTCCGTGGTGCTTTCACCCTTGTCTCTATGGCCAACCTTGACGACGCTTGCGCCGAGTTCGAGCAGCTGAAGAGCGACAGCGTCATCAAGGGCACCTTCACCTGCCGTGGCGAGGACTCTGACCCCGAGTCTGGTGACAAGCCCGAGGGCACCACCAAGGGCAACGGTGGCTCTTCCGGCAGCAGCGGCAACTCCACCAAGGACAGCGCCGCCACCTCCATCCAGATCACCGGTGCCACCACCTTCCTTGGTGCTGTCGCTGTCATCTTCGGCCTCCTCTAAGCGGTCTAAAGCAACTGTCCACGCCAAACGGAACGGAAACGTCATGGCACGATCACGCACAGCCGCGCTTTGGTTGAGCAGTCCACCAAGTGCCACAATACTGCCCGTCTCACCACTGGCATGAAGTGGTCATACAATCTCGTTCGGATCATATTTTCTCTCTCTTTGAGCTGCGGGTTCCTCGCCGCTCTATACACTGGAGGGAAGAAAAACTCTCGTCGCTGCATATGGCGTTGTCTCTCATATTTCTGTCTGCAGTCAAGAATGGAATTGGCTTTCTCTCTTCATACCATTGCTTGCTTGGTGCTCTCTGCTTCTTCGTTTGTCGTTTGTTTGTTCAGCCACACATGGGAAAGGGTATCATGGGGAAATCGGGACGCCTTACATACGTCTCGTCACGTGCATAGAGTAATTTTTGGGTCCTGGTTCTTGCGTAGCTTGCTGGTGCGAGACGCTCGCTTGCTATGTGAGATCGGGACAAACGTATAAAGGGTTAATTTTATTTATTGTTCATGTCTTTCTAGCTCGCTTGCTTCCTGTGACCATTTACCACCTTATACTTTTCCAGCCTGATTTGGACAGCTTCTGGAGCTCTACTGTTTCATCCATCCAAGGCAGGTTCGCTGTTCGTGTATATGCAGCATCTGCTTCCATGTGAGCAGAACTCTGGTGCTGTTAATATGCAATAGTACAGCAGCTGGCATTTGAACCGATGCTGCAGGTAGTCATTTTTGTTCTCAAGGCTCGACCGCTGGACATCGGTCTTCAAGTTCGTGATATCATGATATATCTCTTTGACTGTAGTAGCGAGATATTTTAGATACCGAGCGCAGTCACATATATCACGACCTTTCTAGCCTCTTTCACGAGCACGATTCACGTATGTTCTGGCACATGCCAATAATTGAGGCCTCGTTTCGGCGCTCTGCTAGCAACTGACTTCGCTACTACTGAAGGCGAAAAGCGAGGTCGAGAGTCAGAGGTTCCTGGCGAGCGTCCTTTATCGTTTCGCCTTCACTGGGTCTTTTTGCTAGCATTGTGATTGAATACAGCACATGCATCGAATGTGATCATGACACGAGTGCACGCACTTTGCGATTTCCCGCTATGGTCTTGCGAGTCCTTGACGTGTTTCGAAGTCCAGTGTGGACTTTTCCACATTTGACAGAGGACAATGTCGGTTAACGCCACGGGCACTCTACTAGAACCACTTTAGACTTGACACTTGATAGCGATAATCAATTCGTTCGCCGAGTAAGATTTCGCTCTCAGTATACATCTGCGCGTATATTGCAGTGCTAGATATTCAAATGTGCATCTATTCAGGTGGAGGCCATTGACCTAACTCCTACCCTAGACAACCATACCCTCAGCCTTGGCATTGTCGATCGTTCCTGACCTCCCATCGGTCTTCTTCACCTTCCACGCCTGTTTCGACCCCGGTACTCGGTGACAGCACCTCATATCTGCATGACCTGACTCGTGATCTACTGTGCAGCAACTCTCACCAAGGACGTCACAGGTACCATCGCTTCGAATGCAAACAGCGATTGAAAAGATCGTTTCCAATCTACTGTAAACGATCGTCTCCACAACGCCAGCGCATGCAGAACGAAGAACATCGGTATGCCGATTTTAGTGCCTTTCAACACGGTACACTTCACTTCCCCGATCCTGGCCTGCCTCTACATTGCATCGACGCCGCAAGAGTACCGAAGCCTTCAGGGACGGATTGACAGCCGACGGATAATTTGCACCGACTTGGGATATGCACGATGTGACGACGTGACGCGAGGGAGCTCGAGGTCTTGACCCATGCAGACGGGATGGGATACCCGCGGCAACAGCCGTCTGACAAGCCGTTGACTGCAGCTCACACACCTTCTTCGAGACGCTTGCATTGCCGCTTCGCCTTCATGGACTGTGATCGCTGTCTTCAAGCGCTCTGCTCGCAGGATCGCGTCTGGCTTCCCCGTCCCGTGCAGAAGCACGCGCGGGACGACACATCTGAAAAGGTCAGATGCTGGACCTGGTCGCTGGAACTTGCACGGTCTTACTCGGATATTAACCCATCGACATAGATCGATGCCCAAAGCGTGCTCGTAACCGAGATCTGGAGCCCGAAAGACGTTTATTTCTGTGCCACCGCGAAGACGATTCTGTACTCCGCAGGGCACACTGCAGAGGTGGAGCCGCTGTCTACTCCTCACCTTCCCTCACCTTCGACCCTTGGGCTCTGTAGTGGCCATCTGGGTGCGTCTGTACCAAGCTCTCATCAGTGGTGCACGATGCAATGCGCAGGGATGATCTGGGGCATCGGCGTGCCTGCAGACCAAAGGCATCAAGAAGCGCGCTCCATATACAACTGATCACACAACTGCATCACTCACTCGGCTACTTGCTTAGTAGGCGCGCCCCCGGCGTCCGTCGCTAACTTTATAGTCACTCGTCTCCATGCAGAAATGTTCATGCTGGCCACGTGCGGGAGTGTCAATGCAATGCCATCACTCCACAAATCTCCGTATTGCGCGACTTAACGGCTTGCCACTGAAATTGCACGAATGCTTCGCAGTAGTGTCTTCTTTCCGCTGCGTACGACAGCTACACAGAGGCCCTGCCTTAGTCTAGAGCTTTCAGGTACAAAAGTGGCCCTAGCATAGAGCGGTCAGAGGCGTTGCAGCGTTGATGACGACCGTGCACTCAAGCACCTGCCGTTTAGTATCACCAAGCTATGGCATGCATGAGGCAAGCCGTCCCTGTCATGCTAAGTCTCGACATCTTGACTACCGACATCCACTAAACTAGTCTGACCCAGACAAACTGTACGCATAACATCAGAAGGCAGCTGGTGGGGAACGACGGCGGCCATATCCTCACCCGTTCATGCCTCCACCTTAGCCGCTCCTGCTCATCAGCAAGGGATGTTTCGATTCCTATCATCCACTCATACTCGCGCGGATGCGATGCGGTTGACGATCCGTCTTTCTAACAACTTCCCCCCACGACGCCGTGTGCCAATCACTTGCATAGTCTGCTGGGACAATCCTGGCCTGTCTTCACTCGGCCCAGGATCTCTACTGCACTTCCAGACCTTCCGGTGCAACCGGCGAAGTTCAACGCCCCATGGCTCGAACAGAACTGCTGCTTTGCCATGTTACCGATTTTGAGCACCTACGATGACCTCTCCTGACCGCTAAGGTGTAACCATGCGTCGATCGTGTAGGGGAACAGATCCGTCCAACCGTTTGATGGCCACATGAGTCCTCGCTCCCGATGGTTCCGCGAAGCATGAAAGTATAAACGTCTGGAGATTTCTACCCAGTCGTTCTGTCTTCCCCTTCTCTTCATTCAGACTCCACCGGACTACTCTTGTGTTCACTCTCCACATCTGTTGTGCGGCGGTCTTTTGATCTTTGGTTGGCTTCTTTGCTATTTGTCTGTGCCCTGTTTGTCCGATTGATGCATTACACCAACACCAACAACAACACAACTCGAGCACGTCCCTTTGCCTCTTACGACAACAGTGTTTGATCGAAGTTTCAACGGCTTTCGTACTACCTACCACCCACACCGCTCTTCGTCACATCTACGCAAACATGAACATGCGCGAGTTCCAGAACTTGAGCATCAACTCTCGCAGTCGTCAGCCCAGTCGGTGAGTTGAACGCAGCCCAGGACACATGAGCTCGGCTTCTGACATTCCAATAGGCATGAAAGTAACCAACAGCCGCTTCCGGGTATGGATTACATGGCCTCCATCGCCGGCCGTGGCCAAGTTCCTGACGTCTCGAGGCCTCGCTCCTATCCTGGCCCAAGCCCGATTCAGCCAGGCTACATCAATGCACAACCCCGCCAGGCGCAAAATGTAGCCTACTACGGTTATCCTCATGCTAGCATCGAGGCGTCGACTCCGCCAGCGGCTTATTCTTCGCCTCGCTCCATGTACACCGATCATGGGTCAGACACAAGCTCGGACTCTTTTGGAAGTCGAGAGTCATCAGCACACCCAGTCCGCTCTGCTCAGCCTACTGCCACTGCGAACCCTCGCTCGACTCGCTCGATACGCACCAAGCGCGGGTCTGAGTCCCAAGGCTCGGGTTCTGACCGTAGCATGAAGCGTCCAGACAGCAGTAAGGGCGAGCTTTACTGCGAAGAGTGCGAATGCCCTATCGATCATTGCTCCGAACCGCGTGTTCACAAAGCGAGGGTGAAGAAGATCGTCAAGGAGAAGTCTTCGCGCTCGACTCAGGCTTCCATCCTTCAAGGCCACGAGGACTTGACACAGAATGCACTCAACCTAGGTGGATTTAAGATCCAGCAGCCCGGCAACAAGAAGAAGTCGGGCATGGAATACGACAAGAAGGAAATTCTTGTGTCCACCCAGATTCAACTGGACGAGGCCATGCAAACGATCGCCAGCATGGGGCAGGCAACATGGGACGGCTACACATCAAGAGCAAGCCTCCGTGTCGCAACTCACATTGCCGATGGTTCTCCCACGGAATTACCTGCTGGTAGCTTGATGTCTGGCCCGGAAGGCGAAGGGCCATGTCTTCACGAGATCAACAATGTGAAATGCCCCACTGCGCTCGAGTGCCGCAAGAGGCGCCGAGGTGTGCAATTCAAGAACAATCTGGGCCAGCTCCTGGACTCGGCGGAGCGCCGTATTTCCCAGCAGTCTTCGACGGGCGCCAGGTCGAGTTCTTCCACTCCCAGGATGCGCTGAATTTCTCCTCCAGCCACCACAACGATCTTTCCCTTTCGGCCACCAAAAAAGCATTCCACTACCTGTTGCATACTACGAAAACATCTCCGACTTCCGATCATTCTGGGCTGGCAAAAATTCACACACAACTACTACAACAAAATGACTGATGCGTTTGAGCAAGCGAGTGGAAATCTGAGCGACTTGAGCGATTTTGACCTTTACTTTCATTATCCTCTCTATCTTTTGGCGGCGACGTGCACAACTTCGGGTGGGCAAGTTTGCTTCTTCTTGGCGGTCTGTGTTTCGATCACACTCATTGTTTTTCGGCCTTTTTGTTTTTGCTTTTCGCTCTGGCGGGGTTGTATACATTAACCTCTTTCTCGGCATTTCTGTTTTTGCTTTTTGACGCTGCGACGACGACTTTGGAAATACGCTGCGACGCAAGCCGGCCTTTTTTCTCTGCCTTTGCTCTCTCTTTGGGGAGAGTTCCGGCTGGGCTGGCTGGGCTGATGAATTGGCTACGATCACGACTTGGAATGACGAAACTTTTGAACGAACGATAAGATATATATGGTATGAGTGCATATGATGAGCCCGTTGCGGGCTGGAGGAGATGGATGGGGTTTGGTATTGATAATCTGTAATTGAAGAACACTTTTTGAAACTCGCAGTTCTTGTCACTTTTCGGTTTGGTTTGTTGTCTACGATTGATGTGAAATGGAATGGTAGGGCGGCACCAGCGCGTGTGATCATTCCTCGTCACTAAGATCAAATGTGAGGCATATACAATTGAAAGCTTTGTCGTCTTCACAGTGAGGAACATGGCGATACAGGTCAGTTACGAGCATGTCCGGAATCTCATTGATGTGATGGAATCCTACGAGGCACTGGAACGTGCAATACCCACATCTGGTCAATGGTTGTTGACATAAGCATGCTCTCGCCCTGACCTGTCAAGCCCTAACAATACAGAAAGGCTAACGACACACAACCGATCAGCAAAGAAGAACCACCAACAAGGAAGCATGTCATGACATGAGGTCGTGACGATCGTGCCGAGGAGGCACGCCGCTTCACTTCAGGAGTAGTGTCCCTATCGGCTCCATCGGTTGCCTGCAGCAAGTTGATCTGCAGGCTTGAATATGCCGCCGCTGGGGGGAGTTGCTCCCGGTGCATACGGACGGGCGAGCTCCCCTCACGCCGACTCGGTGTGGCCGAGGACATGATTTGTCGTTTTTTGAGCAACTGCCGCTGCGCCGCGCTTGATGCCCATGGCGATGGCGATGTGATGTCGTGCAGCGAGGCGTGAGGGTGGCTTCCATGCGGCGCCGTTGGGGAGTTGAGTGTGCCGTGTCATATGGCATGTTACTACTACTGCGAGACTACTATCTAATGTGCATGCAGGAGGACGGGCGGTGCCAAGAGGTACATGTAGATGATGTGTAGTTTGGTAGGCGGAATTGGAGGGCGAGAAGGGGAAGCTCATCTCTCTGCTGCTTGCTTGGTGCATGTCAAAGGAGTCGAGTCAGTCAGGGTTCTAGCTTTCTGCGGAGGAAGGCGCTTTCCCCGTCCAGCTCCCGTCAACGGCCACGCAAGACGATGCGCACCACCACCCATCCATCCCATCCCAGCCCCGTAGTTGTCCTTAGTCCGCACCACCACCACCACCACAGTGCACCACCGCTCCGCCCTCTCTCCGCGCACATCCTCCGCTCCACCCCACCGCCATCTCTGGCTCACGACTACGACTCTACAACCCACGCTCCTTACGAATTGAACCGACACATCAGCGCAATCCACTCCCAGCTTACTCCTAGCCAATCACCAAGCCGGCGGCCATTTCTCAACCGCTGGACATTTACCCTTCGCACCACCACATAAAGCGCCGCCTGGCGCGGATATTCTGCTAAGATGCTGCTACCAAAGGGAGGCGTGACATGGAAGTCGGCACAGGCAAAGCTCCCCCCAACTCGCGTGGTATGGAGGTTTCTCACACAGACACGGGTGATGCTTTCGCTGGCGATTTTGGGCATTGTCGTGCTGCTGTACAACGGCCTGAGCGGGACGGCGGGCGAGATGCAAAAGTATGTCTATCACATGTCCAAGGGCAAGGATGCGCTCGGGATGATACACAATGGCTAACATGTCATCGCAATCTAGATTCTACTGCTTCGGCCCTTCAAAACCTCCCATGCAAATGTCCGCTTCTGAGCAAGCGCGATGGGCTGGCCACCAGCAAACACCCGTCATCTTCAACCACCATGCGCCCATAGAGATCAACAGCTCTACTATCCAGCATGTCGACCTCAACAAAGTCAAGTCTACCACCCAGGCCGTACTCAACGAGGAGCGCGTCCTTATCCTCACTCCTCTTCGCAACGCCGGCAACTACCTCGACAAGTACTTCGAACTCGTCAGCCAATTGACTTACCCACACCACCTGATCGACCTCGCCTTCCTTGTCGGAGACAGCGACGATGACACTCTCGGAATCTTGTCCATGGAGCTTGAGCGAGTCCAGAGCCGCAACGACAAAGTGCCTTTCCACAGCGTCATGATCGTCGAGAAGGACTTCCCTGATAAAGAGACGGTTGGAATGAGCGTCGAGGAAAGACATGGTTTCAAGGCGCAGGGCCCTCGCAGAAAGACTATGGGCAAGGCCAGGAACTTCCTGCTGAGTGCTGCTCTGAAGCCCGAGCACAGCTGGGTTTACTGGCGCGACGTGGACATCCAGGACAGCCCGAACAAGATTCTCGAGGACTTGATCGCTCACGACCGTGACATCATCGTACCCAGTAAGTCCTAGAGCACTCACTTGCATGAATGAGTGTCGCGACAAATACTGATTCATTAACAGACATCTGGTTCCACCGCTACGTGGACGGCCGCGATATTGAAGGTCGCTTTGACTACAACTCGTGGCAGGAGTCAGACGCTGGCCGCAAGCTTGCAGCATCTCTTGGCCCTGATGTTGTCCTCGCAGAGGGTATGTGGTAATTCTCATCCGGATGTTTGAATTATACTGACATCATCCAAGGTTACAAGGAATACAAGACAGAGCGTGTCTACATGGCACGTATGGGCGACTGGCGCGACAACAAAGATATTGAGATTCCTCTCGACGGCGTGGGAGGCGTGAGCATTGTCGTCAAGGCTGATGTCCACAGAGAAGGTTTGTCTTAAGCCCAGCATTTCGTTTTTGCATCGCAAAATCTAACTCACATCACAGGCATTAATTTCCCATCTTACGCCTTCGAGAACCAAGCCGAGACAGAAGGCTTCGCCAAGATGGCCAAGCGTGCAGGCAAACAAGTGTACGGCCTGCCCAACTACGTTGTATGGCACAGAGATACAGACGAGAAGCCCGGCAACGCTTAATGCGGCACTGGTTGGGGAAAGTGCCTTTTCTCTCTCGTTGCCGAGCTCCGTTTTTTGTACGTTTATTTCGAATAGACCGCATTTTTTGCTGCTTGCTTGCTTGCTTGCTTGTTCTGTTGTTTCTGTCTTTATCTTCATCGCTTTTGGCGAGAAAAGATTTCCTGCGGAGGCTTGCCTTGCAGCTTCTGTGAGGACAAGTCTGCCTGTTTGTCTGCTTTCGTTCGATTGATGACATCCTCGCTGGTCGAATTGTGTGGCAGGCGTGGCGTACAGTGTTGTGTGTCTGTTCGGGCGAGGAGTTTTGGGTCAAACGTTCCAGGGAGATTGGAATTGGGAGTTCGGCAGAGATCTGCCATTGTCTTGTCTTGTTGAGGGTAATGTGGTGTGTGTATGTAGATAGGATCTGCAATGTTCTGAAGGCGGCCATTGCATCTTGAGCTTCGAGATATGTGAACGGGCACTTTGTCTTTTGACTATATTCACGTTTGTTGTATTTGACTTGCATGGATTAGTGCTCTATGTGGACGGGATGGATACATTCGGTTGTACATCCAAACATAATGGTGCAGGAGTATGTGATGAAGTCATTGCGGTCAAAGCTCAAGCTCGCTTCGCAATGTTCACTTCCATCTCCAGCTATGCTCCACTCTACATGATCCTCTCAAACATCACACAAAAGAAGTCCCAGAAACAATCTCAATCCAACATCCCGGGATACCTATTCCACAGCAACCAAAAATGGGCAGCCGCCTCTCCCAACCCCGCGGCCCCGCCGGCACAACCGAATCCTCCCACCCAGTCTCCGCCCCTCCGCCCCCAACACCCGCCAAACCCCTCCCCCGCCGCTCGCCTTTCACCGCCCGACAAGCCATGGCTCCCGCCGCGGCTTTCACCATGGCCTGCATCCTCTTCGTCTACAGCACAACTTCTATCCGCGCCGCGAAGGAGAATGCAAGGCGGTACCGCGAGCGGGATACGGGTGGGGAGGGGCTGAGTTTGTTGGAGGAGAGTCGGAGGAGGCATGGGCTGGCTGGGAGGAGGGAGGGGGAGAAGGGCGTTGTGGGGGAGTTGGCGGGGCAGCTTTGGGGGAAGAAGGAGGGGGAGGAGGTTGTGGAGGGAGGGAGTGGGAAGGGGAGGAGTGAGGAGGAGGAGAGGTTAAGGCTCTTGAGGGGTGGGAAGAGGTAGGCATTGCGATGTGAAGTTTGGGTTGGTGGGCGGGCTGTAGCGATGTAAGAGTGCGAATGTTGCGGCTTTTGCTCTGCACCTGATCAGACGCAGGCGATCGTTCGGTTTACAAGAGGCTGGACATGCAAGGATCGCAGACGAGCAACCCGTGCATACCACCGGACGGAACTCAGAACGCCTGGTACACTCGAGCGTATCTCATGCTCCGCGGAAACTCTGGAGAGAAGACCAGAACTCTGATCTATTCAGGTGCCATCGTCGATCGAGGCGCGACGAAGACGTCTGGATGATTGTGGCCAAGAGCTAGGAAGCTAGACACGCCTACACATCATGACACGTTGACATCAAGAAGCTGTTGTCAAGATTTGCGATCTTCAAGGCCTGGTACCTTGTGTAATGGAGAACGCTTTACCATCTCAAAGTGCTTCCAATGGTCGGGTACTCTGCGATATCGCGGGTCACAAGCTATGCAGAGAAGCTTGTCGTCACGCCCTAAGGTTCGCTCTCCGTCCTCACTTGCCTGGTTGGGCTACGCGATTGATCACATCAGGCACGAGACTGGCAGTCGATTTACTGCGAACAAGGGGCGGGAGACAGAATGGAGACGAGCGAAAGAACCAGCTATCATAACCGCAACCAAATGAGCGGTATAGATAAACTCTTGAATGCACTTGAGCTCCACTGGGGGCTTGTCATTGCGTGATTAGCATATCATATACGCGCCTACGATTCGACATAGTCGTAAAGTGAGAGAACATGAATTCACACAAGATCTATGAGAATGAGCATTTCGAATCGTCCGTGACAGTGTTTCCTGTCAATGCTTCCGTATTGTTACATGTATCTTTTGCAGCAAGCACCAGACATTAGGCAGCACGGCCCCCGATGACGTAAGCGTTTCCTTACCGCCAGGCAGATTCAATGTCAGTGATTGCTCAATCAACAACATGAAATCTGATAATACAAATCCCGACGATCTAATTCTGGATCCACTTGCTTGCAACATTTGGCGCCTCTCAATTCTACGATCACAACATGACAATATCTCGTGACATGGAGCTCAGCGAGCTCGTGTTGGCGCGCTTTGACAAGCTCGTACAGCAAGGAGAAATCATCTGGCAGGATTCGACACCTCGCTATGTTTCTGCCACCCCGTTTGATGTATCAATCTGCACCAGCCCGTGAACTGCAAAAGTGGAACTGACACAAACAAGTTCCAGTTCTACGTGGCTGACGGCCTGACCAGAAAACCCAGGACCGCCGGAAGCAAGAAGCGAGCGCCAGCATTCACAGGCGACAGCGAGGACTTCACGCTTGGAGTGTTCGGCACGCGGCATAAGTTGATTCTGAACAAATACTGCGCCGTCCGGCCGCAAATGGTCCTGCACACGATTGAGTTTGAGCCGCAAGACGATCTTCTGAATGTTCACGATTTCAATGCTGCTTGGCTTGCGTTGACGGCCTTGGGAGACCGATACATGGTCATTTTCAATGGTGGAAAGGATGCTGGTGCATCTCTGAATCACAAGCATATGCAAGTCATTCCAAGAGCTGGTCACTCTGGACTAGAGTCTTTGCTGCAAAGCGCAGAAGATGGTGCCACAGGTACGTACCAAGGCCTCGTGCTAAGTTGAAAAATTTGTGTTGACATTCGCACAGTCACATCCGCTCTGAAGAACGTCCCATTCCGTTTGTCTGTAGGAGCTTTGCCCGGTAACCCTAACGGCGAATCACTGCACCAGCTATTTTTGACTCTCCGGAAAGAATTGGACCTGACACCGGATCAGCCTTACAACATGATTCTGTACCATCACCACATGATCGTGATTCCCCGAAGAACGGCGAATATTGATGGGATCGACGCAAACGCCGCGGGGATGACTGGCGATGTATGGTGCTCATCGGAAGCACAGTACGAAGAATGGCTACGTATCGGACCGATGCAATTGATGCAGCAGTTCGGCGTCCCTGTCGAAAGATGAGAACATCGGTCTAGATTCTGGGAACCGTGTTCAGCAGATGATTCATTATACTACTTTACTACTATAGACATAGAAGCAGCGGAGCGCTAGCAACGATGCTGTGGCGTCCACTTTACTCCGACTTGTGCATGTCCTCGATCCACGGCGACCACCACTGCTCAACGCCCTCAGGGTATCTCCAGTCATCCCATTCGTGGTTCAGCAGTGCCCACGTGTCATCCACATCTTGGCCTCCAGACCTGATCCTGTAAGATCCCGCCAACGACCAGACTGCCCAGCTGACGTTGTTCTCCAGAGTGAACTCCTTGATGCAGTTCTGCAGGGTGTCGTTCAACAGTGTAACGTCTTGTGCCCATCCGAACTCAGTCATGACAACGGGCACCTCGCGAACAGCATCAGGGCAGTCATCGATGATGTCGCACGCTTCAGGCTTGGACATGCCGAGAGCATTGAAACCGTTGCGGTAGAACTGTGCTTTGATGATGTCGCAGTCACCAGTATCCTGATCTTCAGACATAGAGTACATGTGAAGCTCGTAGAAGACCTTCTTCGCCCAAGGGTGCTCCTCAAGGTCGAAAACAATCGGCTCACGACGGGCTCCATCACGGATGGCGTCACACTTGTAGCAAGGAGCCACATTGAGGTTCAAGCCAGAGGTCAAGGCGGACAGATCCTGGTCGAACTGCATGCCAGACCAAGAGACGAGAATGTCGGAGTTAACCTCGTGGATCGCGTCAGTCGCCGCGGTGTAGTTGCCGACCAAGTTCACCCAGTTGTACTCGAGGGTGGTGTCGTTGAGAGAGCGACGAAGCTCGTTGTGGAGGGACATCGAGACGACGTTGGAGTGGCCCTTGGCCCAGTCGGCCATGTAGCGAAGACCTCTGACCCACTTCTCGGTGTCGAACTGGATGTCGCCGAACCACGAGTTGCCATCTGCGAGGCTCGATTAGTAAAGCGCTTTTGTCCTCTGCTATGTCGTTCTGTATAGCTTACCTTTAGAGCTGCAGCACCATTGAGCCTGGGAGAGGTGGACATCGGGGTGCACGACGATGTTCTTGGCGGCTGCTGCTTTGGTGATGTCGTCCCAGATCTCGAAACGGGTGGTATCCTTAGTCCAGCCAGGGTTCTTTTCGATGATCTCCTTGGTCACGCGAGTTCCATTGGCGTAGCCCAAAGCGTTGATCATGGCGACTTCGAGCGGAATGTCCTCGCCTTCACGGTCGTAAATTTGGTCAACCATCTCGATCGCGTAGGTCCTGGCATTACGTCAGCGTGGACTCATTGTCAGGTGATGCTGGCTGGAAGTACTTACAGACGAACGAAGTTGAAGCCAATGCTTGCGATCCTGTCGACAATCTCTTCTACTGATTGCCATTCCAGACCTTCGGGGACCATTGTCTCGCCTACCATGTTTATTAGTACCCTTGTACAAAAAGTAGTTGGACGTTCGTCTTACCAGAGCCAGGCCAGTTGACACCGGTCCAGGTAACAGCATCACCGTTGGCGTTGACGATATCGCGGCCATCGGTGCTGAAGGGCCCATACGGCCATCCAGAAGTAGATTCGTTTGCTTGTCGTCGAGGCAAGAATGTCATGTCTCTCGGGTGCGGTGTCAAAGCAGCGGCTTTCACCGACGTGACTGCAAGTGCAGCAGCACAGAGGACCGACTTCATCGTGAACACTGCCATGATTCTCAAAACAACAATCACAATGGCACAATATAACAAACATAAGCAACCTACCACCACGCTCAATATATTCTCAATGGCCGTCGGCTCCACCTCGTGCGGGGATGTGGGGGGATGTCGTCCGCCAAGGTGTCTAAGTTGTCGTCGATCCTACATCTCCACCAAGTTTACCAACATGACCTGGTTTTTTCCGTCGGGTTGATGTAGCCCGAATTTAAGCAGACTTCTACCTCGGGTGAAGTTTATATTGACCTACTGCGTCGTTTTCGTGCTGTGCAGGTGACTACTGCATGGGTCCGAGCCATGCACAGCCTCGCATGGCATCCGTCTCCACGTGCGAATGCATGTCAAGGGGTACTGTAGCATTCAGGTGTTCTACCACAGCTGCAACGTTATCTCTGGCGGAGCTCTCTAGCCTGTTATCTTAGATGTTGGCAGACTAAGATGCACTTACCCGGACGAAAACTATGCAGCCATTGGCGGGCAGTGGGGCTTCCTGATTCCTTGTCATTCACATGGAGATGACCTCCAACTCTACTGCGTCCCTCTGATGTTTTGGAGCATCGGCTTCGAGACCGACTAGCAAAAAGACACAAAAGACAAAAACATACAACAGGCGAGATTCCCAGATGGTCACCCACTCTAGTACTAGTCGCCCGGTTCAGTGCTTATGTATGGCAGAGCGGACGGGATGCCCAGTTTTCACTGACCTATGGTCGTATGTGCTTATCCCGGCTTTCGAGTCGTATATGATCGTCAAAATTGTCACACAAATTATCGCTGCCGTCTAAAGATGACCAATCCCTGACTGCAACAGTAAATTCCTACCCTCCCATGCTTCATCCATCAGCCCACGAACAGTCATTCTTGGGTACTGCTCACACCAAGCTCAACAGTACCAGTCGTGAACGCATGACATCGAAGTACCAAAGACGCCCGGGAGTCCCTCGGTATCAGTCGACTGAATCCCCCAGTTAACAGCATCCCCAATGTGGATGGCACAGTTTGGCTTATCGCCATGACCCAGGAGGCCTAAGGGCTCGATGTGGACATTTTCTCCTCGCACATTAATGTAGACTCCATGGCCGCCACTGGTCAACATGTCAACGTCCCCTGCGGAGAACATGAATTTGCCATCGATTTCGAAGTGTACGTAGCCACCGCTGTAAATTTGTTAGCAGGATACACCATCAAAAAAACATCTCTTTTGTTTCGTCGTCTTACAAGGTGTCCCCCGAAACGCAACCAACAGGAGAGCCACACGCTGACAGTTGGCGATGGTAGATCTCGGACTTGATGTGGCAAATCGTCGCGGAGACGGTCGTTGTTAGACCGGTACCTGCGGCGACAAGAAGTCGATCGAGAAGCATGCTTTCCGCGTGTTGCAAATGATGGAAGGCTGGCTTCAGCTGTATTTGATGATGATGATGATGATGATGATGATGATGATGATGATGA